>SJXQ01001185.1:0-47939 GCA_006408695.1 Aepyceros melampus
TGAGATGGCTGGATGGCATCACTGACTTGATGGACGTGAGTTTGAATGAACTCTGGGAGTTGGTGATGGACAGGGAGGCATGGCATGCTGCAATTCATGGGGTTGCAAAGAGTCGGACACGACTGAGCAACTGAACTGAACTGAACTGGGATTCCATATTAACTGTAGGATAGATTTTCTATGTCTGAAAAAAAAATTCCATTGGGATTTTAATAGGAATTGCATTAAATCTTTAAATTGCTTTGGGTAGGATGAACAGCTTAATAATATTAAGTCTCTAAATCCACAAACGTGATACACCTTTCTGTTTATTTGTGTCAGACTCCTTTCAGGGATATTTTGTAGTTTTCATGTATAAGTCTTTCATCTTGTAAATTTACTCCCAATTATTTCATTCTTTTTGATACTATTATAAATGAGATTATTGGGACTTCTCTCGTGTTCCAGTGGCTAAGACTCCACACTCCCAATGTGGAGAACTAGGATTCAATCCCTGGTCAGGGAACTAGATCTCACATGCTGCAATCAAGCACAAATAAATAAATAAACATAATTTTTTTTTAAATTAAACTTAGTTCTTGACTATAGTTTTTTAAAAATAAATAGGACTGTTTTGTTTTCTTTTTTGAAATGGTTATTGTTCATGCACGGAAAGATATTTGAATGTTGATTTTGTACCGTGCCACTTTTTGTTCAGGTTTTCTCTGTGTGTGGAATTTTAAAGATTTTCTGCACGTAAAATCATGTCCTCTGTGAACAGACATAATTGTACTTCTTTCTTTCCAAATGGAATCCTTTGGTTTCCTTTTCTAATCTAATGCCTTGGCTAGGACTTCTAATATTATGTTGAATCGAAGTGTTGAGAATGGACATACTTGACTTTTTTTCTTGATCTTAGAAGGTTTCAGCTTTTCACTGATGACTATGATGTTAACAATAGACTTTTCATATATGACTTTTATTATATTGCGTTCACTTCCTTCTATTTCTACTTTGTTGTATATTTTTGTCATGAAAGGCTATAAATTTATTATATACTTTATGGGCATCAGATGAAGCAGAGATGAAGTTTCATGTTTTTCTTTTTTAATTTTAATAAAATTATGTAATACTTCCAGTGGAAGCATGGGAGTTGATAATACAGAAATCACTTTCCATTCCTCCTTTGGTAATCCTTGTCCTTGTCACTCTCTGGCTCAGAATTCTGTGTCCTTAATTAGAATGCCCAGAGTTTGGAAACATTACCAACCAAAACACTGACTCTCATCATTTTTTAGGTAAACTTTTTAGGATGATCTTCAGAGAGGAGCACAGTAAACACCAGAAGGTGAATATTTCCCAAATCCTGTTGACAAAAAAAATCTTCCTCATAGATCCAGTCACAGGTGAGAATAGGAAAAAACACAGAGATCCTGGAGACTGCTGCCTTCCTTTCCTGAATTTTTAGCACAATGTCTGATATCATCATGACCTTTATAGTTGGAAAGAACAGCAACAATAGTAGGTTGTTCTATTGTTACATTATTTTCACAACATTTCAGACTTTAAGCATTTTGTGTGAATAAACTTACTTAAACCTTAAAACAATCCTACACTACCTATAAGTAGGTATATAGCTATCACCATTATAGATGAAGAAACTGAAGTAAAAAAAAAAAGTTTGATTATGTATCACTGGTAGTGCAATCTAATCCAAAGCGTCTTCTCTAAACCCCTTACAAACTTGTTAAAAGTTCCATAGTTATATTAAGTTTACTCAAACATCCTATTTATACATCTTTATATCATTCATCTGAAAGATGTTTTCAACCTCAGTTCTTTTGTGCTGTGCTAGTGAGGGATATGCTAAGACATCTGTCTAAGGGAAGCTTAAAGACATGTTGGGCAGTTTGTGGTGTGGATGATCCAAGATGAAGAAGCTTAAGGACATGAAGAAGGTGACATGATCCCTACCTCAGAGCCTCCCACCCCAATAAAAGGAAGCAACTCGCAGCCCTGACAAGCCTCAGGTTTATGACTGAAAACCGACGACTGGGAGTTCATGACACTCGTGGCTGATTCATGTCAATGTATAGCAAAACGAATACAGTATTGTAAAGCAAAACAAACTAAAAAATAAAAATTAATTAAAAAAAAAAGAACTGAAGGACTTCACATAACTTACCTGCTTTTGAATAAAAACTCATCAGCTGGACAAGATTTCAAATGTTCATTCTTGTAGGAGAAGTAACAAGTCCTTCCTCTGAACTCTGATTAAGCAACTCTCCTGTTTGAAATCATTTGTTTAGCCTGCCCCTGTGTTGTGAGCTCTGAGAGCCTAGCCCAACCCGTTAATTCTCAGAAGTCTAGTCCCAGCTCAGAGCCCCTGAGGGCCCCCTGATTGTTTTGTGAATGAGTGACTCCACATTTAAACATTCACCTAGGAGTAAGAAGGTCAAAGAATGCTGAAGATAGTATCTGTGAGTTAGACTTCAATATAGAGGCAGTTGAAGGGATAAATTGATGTCAGAGATGTATGTCACATCCATACTGTATTAAATAGCTCACACAATGATTTATTGAATGTTATTAAATTTCATGTCCACTATAACATTAAGAATTAAAATATATACCAATTTATGGATCAAGAAACAGGAGAACCATCTAGTTGTACAGCCGCCTTCAAGCAGAATTGATGAGGCCAGTTACTTTAATTCCAAACATTGTCTCTAGGACATGTCAGCCTGCAACTTTCAGCTCATTTTCTTTACTGTCTAAATGTGTTTCTGCCAATCGCCTTTTCTCTCCTCAATCTCCTTGCTTTGTCACCTTATTTTCCAGATGTGTTTTGTCCCCTCTGTAAATTTCCAAATATCGTCATCCATCAAAGGTCCAATAATGAAGAGAACCCTCCACCTCAAGGCTTTCTCTATGAGCCCTTACCCACTTCTTTCCCTGACCTCCAGCTATTCTCCCTGGCTTGCTCTCACTTTTATGCAGAAAGTTGAAGGGAAAGAACCTTAAGATATGAATTCTAGTTTTGATTCACTACCCACTTAGGTCCTTTTTTCACACTCCAGTGTTCAGTTCTCCTCCACCAGGTATTTCCAAGAATTGTCAAAGTTTTAACTGAAGTCATGCATGTGAAAACACTTCATAAAGTCCTAAAGAACTAAAGAAATGCATGTTGTCTTTTACTCACATGGAAAGGAATGTCCAGGGGACCATTAAGTAAGGTATCCAGTTTGAAGAAATTGCCGGGAGCAACAAAATTGCTGAAGACGAGTGGTTCCAAGCAGGCTCAGAAACCAGTGCCCCCTTCCAGAGAAGCAAGGACCCCTGGACAGCACACTAGACAAAAAGTCAGCAAGAGAAAATTTGGGGAGTTCCTATAATTAGTTCCTCTAATCCCTGTAGAAAAGCTAGTAAGTATGGCCTAGGTATGTAGGTATGTGGCGTGGACTTTGGGTAGGTATGGGTTTAAGGTGGACTGATCTGAGACATGAAGTTAGCAGTGGGGCCCTGGAAAAATCTTATATGTTTTCTGAGGTCCTCCTTGCTCACATGTGAAGGGAAGATAAGGATACACAGCTCATACAGTGTTTGAAAGCTTTATATTAAATGCAAAACTGCTGACACATACAAGTCGTTCAATAAATCCATCTGTGATAATAGGAACCACACTTTGTTAGTGTTTGTGCCCAGACCTCTGCTCAATGCCTTATGTGTCATGTGCCCTTAACATATATTTTCTGAGTACATGTGTCCATGAACTATTTCCTAAGTAAGAAGGTTGGGAAGTTAAATCTACTAATGGGGCAGTGCAGGAAGCTAACACTGAACTGGGCATCTGTAGTCAGTGTGGAGCCTCAGTCTCCTGAACCAGTAGTTAAAGGGAGAAGAAACAAAATGTAAAGAAGGGACTTCCTGGTGCTTAAGTGGTTAAGACTCCACGCTTCCCCTGTAGGAGGTGTGGGTTCCATTCCTGGTCAGGGAAGTGAAATCTCACAAGCCATGTAGCATGGCCAATAAATAAATAATGTAACATTAAGACATAAACATACAAAAGGAAAAGTTTGAAAATTAAATGTAAAAAAGTTTTGACAAAGGTATAGATGGACAAGTAGGAGATCTCACACTTTCTTATAAAACAGGGACTAACCCTCCAGACCCCACCAGCCTTGCTTAGCTTCTGTAGTCCATCTTAGGACTCAGAAGAAAGGAGACTGAAGTGAAGAGGTACAGTCTATGGGCCATGTGTACCAAGTGGTCAGCAAGCCGCAGGATGATGACTACCTCTGTGAGTGACCCCGCTGGCCCAGTCACTGAGAAGTTATGAAGCCTTGGTAAAATAACTTCACCTCACCATTTGGTCCCCTAATCATCCCCTTCCTCTATGACTTGGGGTACAGGACTGAGGCCAAACGCCATGAGTGCCCCAGTTCTTTCTGAAGGTCTTTATGATCAGCAACATCACTATACCTCCCCTCATCCCTGTTGCTCTCACCTCCAGATTGGGAGGAGAGTCAGAATTTCTTCATCGACATCTGTGCTGCCCAAGGGCCCCCAGCCTTTGTAAAGGACTCTGCAGTGGGACAAGGGCATGCCAACCACTCAGCTCTCACTCTGCCCTCTGGGTTAAGTATCAGACTGTCGGGCATCCCTGAGGCTAGGCTTGGAGTGTGGAACGAGGTGTCTGATCTGCCACTGGGTCTGCACTTTGGCCCCCTATGAGGGCCAGATCACAGTCAATGAAGAGGCTGCCCACAGTGGATACTCCTGGCTGGTGAGAAATAACACTCTTTCCCTGTCCTCTGGCCTCCAATTGCTTGTGTATGGTGGTGGGGGGGGGGGGGACTTCATTTCTACATTTGAGGAAATGGATGGTAATGACACAGTTGGCAATGACACAGTCAGCCCTGTGTACTGTGTGCTCTGGGCATGAACACAGATCTTCTATCTAAAGATCAGAGGAAGGTGGGAGACAGTGGTACAGGTAGACAGGACTTCTATCTAAAGATCAGGGGAGAGGTGGGAGATAATGGTACAGGCATACAGAAGTGACTCCTCATTTGCGGAGCCCTTGCCTCCAATGTGCCAATAGCCTCAGACTTGGAATGATAATTAAGAACTTACCATGTGGTCCAACTGGCAGCTAAATCCATGCAGGCTGAAGAGCACCAATGACAGCTGAGGGACATAGCTCTTCTATTACTTCCTACCAAAAATAAAAAAAAAAAAAATCAAAGAGAGAAGAAAGCTTGTATATCTTCTGACACTCAGATCACCAAAGGGAGAAACAGCTTTGAGTATGTGGATGGAAAAGACACTTCTTGGCCAACTGGATGAGGTGAGTGCAGTGAGTCTGCAGTTTGTAGACGTTGCTCCTCCCACAAGCCCACACCCCTTTCCTTCTCAATCCATCTCCCTCAATAGCTTTCACATCTTCTTTCCTCTTTTCCCTCCATATCATGCTCTTTCATTTCAAAAGACATTAGAAAGAAAGAAAGAAAGAAAAATATTTCATGGGCCCTCAAAATATGTCAATATGCTCAACAAAACTGAGGTACTTGAAAACAACTTGAGGAGTCTAGATTCACCAAGCACACTTTAACTCACTTAATTGACACTTACCAAGCACTTTATGTCCCAGTTTAGACAGTGAACACTATTACTGAAGCAGATAGATCACACAACCCATGTCCTTTTGGAGAATATACTGAAGACAGACATTAACCAATTGATTTTAGGAATAGTAAGCTTAATTTTTCTATTTTTTTAATTAATTTTTATTTTTTAGTTTGTTTTGCTTTACAATACTGTATTCGTTTTACTATACATTGACATGAATCAGCCACGAGTGTACATGAACTCCTAACTGCACAGCACCAGAATAACCTAACACGGGAGACCTTGAGTCCATGTGGGCAACAACCTCCCCAGGCTCGGTTCCAGTGAGAAGTGGGCCCTGAGGCCTGGGAAGGAATGAGGGACAGGATGGCCATGAACACGGCTGTTCTCTGAGTGCCTCTACTTTCATCAGGGCAGGCAGAAAGTGAATAAACTATTACTGTTGTGTGTCTCAAGCTATGTCAGAGCACTCTCCAAGTTTCCATAGTAGGGGCTGGGCAAGTGATAGGACCCTGGCTGATAATGTGGGGAGATTGGAGAAAAGCCTCAGGAGAGAAGGCAGGCTGGAGTCAGTGCTGAAGGGTGCATGCTAGCCTAGGAGCACCAAGTCTTGTGGAATGAAAGAGAACTTAAATCAGAGTTAAGAGGAGCTGGAGTTCACCAGTCTTATGCACAGTCCAGATGGAGACAAGTCTGGAACTGGGCTCTATAAAACGGCTAATTAAGTAAGGAGAGAAAAGCATTCCAGCCAGGAAGAGGACTGTAAACAGGATCTGGAAATAGGAATTCACACGACATGGTCGAAGGTGTGAACAGAAGGTCCCCATGTAGGGTGGTGGGAGCCATGGCATCCTCAGACCCTGAATGCAAGGAGCTGGGCATGGTCCAACAGTGGAGGGGACTCATCACCTGTGGTTTCTTTCCCCTTCCCGGCCTTGACCCCAGGTATGTGAAGTGTGCCCAGGACAATGAGGAGCAGAACCTGGTGGCCTTGCAGTATCACAGGCAGATCTTCTACTGAATCTGCCAGGTGGTCAGGCCAGGCTGTGAGCTGCTGGTCTGGTACGAGGATGAGTATGCCAAGGAACTCAGCATCAAGCGGGACAACAGGGGGAAGAGCGAGTTCGTGGCTGGGAGACATGAGCGCCACCCTTCCTCCAGTGCCCCACCCCATCCTGGGGAGCTTCCCTGGTCCGATTCTGAAGCAGAGTCCAATCCAGTCTAAAGTCAGTCAAGTTGCAATTAAAGTGCCTCAGAATGCAATTCATTTCATATGACTATTAGGAAAAATTTTTATATTAAAAATGCTAGTTCTAATTTTCAATATTTCATGCAAAAAATCTGTAACATCACCTTCTGCTGAAAGGCTTAGTACCAAAAAGCAGGTTTTCTAGCACCAGCCAGCTCTCTCACTTTACCTGTTTCTTCCTCATTTCCTCCACATTTCTAAGTGACATGTGTCCAGTGATTTGCATTCAGTTCCTGTTTCAGTTCATTGTCATGTGAGTTCATACTGTGTGCCAGACAGGGCTCCATGCACTGAACAGACAGACCCACTGCCTTGGGGCAGCATGGGCTTCATACCAGACAGGGGCTAATGTTCTGAGGGAAACCAGTGCAGGAAAAGAGCCTCGGATCAGCATGAGCAGAGGGTTGGGTATGGCAGAGGATGGTGGGGCAGGGTCTCTGCAGAAATAACACCTGTGGGAAAGGATTCCAGGCATGGGAGCACCCGGTGCTGCATCTCCAGGGCAAGGAAGAGAGGCCATGCCAGTGGTCGCAGGAGGAAGCACAAAGGGAGAGGAAGGAGGCTGGACAGAACACAGAAGCCTCAGGGCCCATGTCCACGTGCAGGCCCCAGGGGTCTTCCTGGGTGACACAGAACAACCATGCAGCTTTCAGCTGCGAGTGGCATGTTCTCTGTGCTAAGATGGTGTTTCAGTTCATTTTTGGGAAGAGAGAGCAGCGGGGAGTCCCCTCAGAGGTCAGTTCATTGCCAGGCATGAGGGGAGAGTGGGCTGGCTGAAGATGCATGAGAGTGAGGGTATGCAGAGTCTGGCTGGAGATGTATTTCTAAACAGGACTTCCTAGTGCATGTTAAATGGACTAAGACTGAGTGAAATAAATGAGGTATGAATGCTGGTGAGGCTTGAGAAAGGACATGTCTTTATTTTATGATTTATGGAAAACTGAGAGAGAAGCAATTTGTGAACCAATTGGGGCAGCAGGAGCCAGAGACCTGTAGTCAGTGGGACTTAGGCCTCTTGGTCTCATCCAGTCTGAAACCCGCTACCTGCAGAGTGGTTTCTTTGAAAGGCTGCTCTTTGAACGAGGAGCCTCAAAGTCAGCTTTACTCATACCTGCTCTAACCAGCCCCTGTGCTGCCTCCCATATGCAGAGAGCTCCAGGCCAAGCGCACCTAACTTAATAGACCCTTTCCCCTCACAGGGAGCCGCTCAGGAAGATTCCAACTAAGTCATCAAGAGTCTTATCTCTTAGTAGGATAAAATACCTGTGACCATTGTGACATGACTTTTCAAATACTTACACGCAGGGAAAGGTCCCTCAGATCCAGCTCTATCAGGAGAGACGCTGCCTCTGATGTTGCTGGATGGTCCCTATCTGGGTGATATGTAGAAAAGGCCCTTGGCACAAGCTTCCTGGATTTCTGTAGATGTAGAGAATAAGAATGGAATGGAAAAGTGGACTGTAAGAGACACTTGATGGGAGACAAATCGTGTACTGTCAACACTAAGATGATTAGTGGGGCAGGCCTTACCATGGCAAACCAACTACCTGACCAGAAGCTTCCTCTCTCAGCAGAACTGAAGCCCAAGATCCACCCATGTGCCTCCTGCTCTCTTGCCTTCTCCAGTCAGAAATTCCTCAGCCAACATGTCCAACCCAATCACCCCTCTCAGATCCTCCTGAGACCATCTGCAAGAGACCACCTCCAACCAGAGGATCTCTGCCCAGGCAATCAAAATGAGCAGCAGCGATATTCTGATCCACATAGCCTGAGCGACAAACCAGAGGGTCGCAAGGCTAAGGAAAGGCCCCCACGGTTGCTAAAAAGTATAAGTCTGTGAGGATTTCAATGGCCTCTTCCTACTAGCCCAAAGGACAAATGAGGGGTTCTGAGATGCATTAGAGAATGACAGAAGAGCCCAGTACAAGCCAGAAACTAAATCCAGAGGACATAGGTAAATTATTCATGGGGGCAGGGGTCTCAGGAATTATAAAAGTCAAGTACAAAGAGTGTGGGCAAGTCTCCAAGGATAGGTCAAGTCTCATCACACACGAGGGGACACACAGGGGAGCAGTCCTATGTTTGCAGGGAGTGTGGGCAAAGCTTCAGTCAGAAGACCCAGCTCATCACACACCAGAGGACACACACCAGAGGGGAGTAGCCCTATGTTTGCAGGGAGTGTGAGTGAGTCATGACCAACAAACCACATCTTAAGCACAGGATTACTGCATCCACCCCATGCCTCAGCTCCATGGGGGCCTCAGAAGAGGTCTATCATCCATTACAGTCCCCAAGAGTATGAGGAGAGACTTCCCAGGTGATACAGTGGCTAAGACTCCATGCAGAGACCCATGTTCAACACCTGATTGGGGAAATAGCTCCCACATGCTGCAACTAAGACACGACACAGCCGAATACATAAATATTTCAAAGAAAGAGTGTGATGATAAGCACAGAATTAATTGATTAAATAGACCTTCCATTTTCATGACAGGAGAGGAGGTAGATAAACAGCAGAGGGTTTCTTAAGTGTTCTGGAGATGTTCATGCCAGTTGCCTTCATGGTTTTTTGTACACCTCTTCTAATAAATTTTGTCTCCAAACAAATCTGAAGCCCATACTACATTCTCATTTCCCCTTTATTATGACAGCAGTGGGGTCCAGTGGTAACTAAACCCCTGGAAAGGCATAATTTTGGAGGCAACTCAGTCAGGTCACTCGACAATCAGTTCCTCAGTCCAGGGAGAAGAATCTAGGGTTTGAGACAGACTCATCAAGGAAGAGAAAACCCTGGCCTCCTGGGAAGTGTGGCCTTTCCTCCTTATAGACCTCGACCCTCCTTTGGCCTCTCCTGGCCTCTCCTCTCCTCTGTCTTCCTCTGACTTCTGTAGTGTCAAAGTGAAGGCCACGTGCACGTGTGTGTGTGCATGTGTGTGTGCCCCACTCAGCCTGGGCCATCTGGTCTCCCTCACTGTCTTTGCTGCTCCCTCTGGGTCATGACACATCTGGACTCCAGATTCAACCCCAGGGGTCCAGATCTCAGCCCTGCCCTCAGCAGCTGTGTGACCTGGGGTAAGATGCTCAACCTCTCTGTGTCTCTATTCTCATCTGTGATACAGGATGAGGGCACCAGTGTTTTGGTCTGTTGCATAATCCTGTGAAGTGATGGGACCAGATGCCATGATCTTCGTTTTCTGAATGCTGAGCTTTAAACCAACTTTTTCACTCTCCTCTTTCACTTTCATCAAGAGGCTTTTGAGTTCCTCTTCACTTTCTGCCTTGAGGGTGGTGTCATCTGCAAACCTGAGCTTATTGATATTTCTCCCAGCAGTCTTGATTCCAGCTTGTGCTTCTTCCAGCCCAGCGTTTCTCATGATGTACTCTGCATATAATTAAATAAGCAGGGTGACAATATACAGCCTTGATGTACTCCTTTTCCTATTTGGAACCAGCTTGTTGTTCCATGTCCAGTTCTAACTGTTGCTTCCTGACCTGCATACAGATTTCTCAAGAGGCAGGTCAGGTGGTCTGGTATTCCCATCTCTCTCAGAATTTTCCACAGTTTATTGCGATCCACACAGTCAAAGGCTTTGGCATAGTCGATAAAGCAGAAATAAATGTTTTTCTGGAACTCTCTTGCTTTTTCCATGATCCAGTGGATGTTAGCAATTTGATCTCTGGTTCCTCTGCCTTTTCTAAAACCAGCTTGAACATCAGGAAGTTCACAATTCACGTATTGTTGAAGCCTGGCTTGGAGAATTTTGAGCATTACTTTACTAGCATGTGAGATGAGTGCAATTGTGCAGTAGTTTGAGCATTCTTTGGCATTGCCTTTCTTTGGGATTGGAATGAAAACTGACCTTTTCCAGTCCTGTGGCCACTGCTGAGTTTTCCATATTTGCTGGCATATTGAGTGCAGCACTTTCACAGCATCATCTTTCAGGATTTGAAATAGCTCTACTAGAATTCCATCACCTCTACTAGTGATGCTTTTTAAGGCCTACTTGACTTCCCATTCCAGGATGTCTGGCTCTAAGTGAGTGATCACACCATCGTGATTATCTGGGTCATGAAGATCTTTTTTATACAGTTCTTCCATGTATTCTTGCCACCTCTTCTTAATATCTTCTGCTTCTTTTAGGTTAATACCATTTCTGTCCTTTATCGAGCCCATCTTTGCATGAAGTGTTCCCTTGGTGTCTTTAATTTTCTTGAAGAGGTCTCTAGTCTTTCCCATTCTGTTGTTTTCCTCTATTTCTTTGCATTGATCACTGAAGAAGGCTTTCTTATCTCTCCTTGCTATTCCATGGAACTCTGCATTCATATGCTTATATCTTTCCTTTTCTCGTTTGCTTTTTTTTAAATTAATTTTTATTTTTTAGTTTGTTTTGCTTTACTATACTGTATTCATTTTGCTATACATTGACATGAATCAGCCATGAGCGTACATGAACTCCCAATCCTGACCCCCACCTCCCCTCTCCTGCCCCACACCATCTCTCTGGATTATCCCCGTGCATTAGTCCCAAGCATCCTGCATCTTGCATCGAACCTAGACCAGTGATTCGTTTCACTTATGATATCATACTTGTTACACTGCCACTCTCCCAAATCATCCCACCCTCTCCCTCTCCCACAGTCTTTAACCTTTTTAAAAAATCTTTTAATTGAAGGATAATTGCTTTACAGAATTTTGTTTTCTGTGTGAACTTCAGCCCCCACACCTTCCAGGTCTCAGAGCTAGATGAGGAAGGGGCCGTTTAGGCACTTGACTGCCCTGAGGAGGACGTGTGAGGTCAGGGATGCTAAGGGAGGGCCACCTCCCTTCCCACCACTGCCATTCCTGCTGAGCTGGGCAGCCCCAGAGCCCCTCAGCAAAGATAGGCTGTGACGACCGTCATCCACCCTGCCAACAACAGACCCTTGAGCTGCGTGTGCAGGACACTCCTGTCTAGCCCCCATCTCACCCCCCACAGAGGGTCCTCAAAGCCCACACAACGGCTTCTCTAGTGCTCAGGCCTTGTACCTGTGCCCACGTGCTTTGTTCAACACTGTCATGATCTTGAAATTCTTAACTATGAAATAGTTCATCCTTACACTTCCTTTTTGTGAGTGAAGTCTGATGGACCACGGGGTGTGTTATGAGCAGAGCATATCCCAGGAGTGACCAGGCTGTACGTGGGACACAAAGGCCCTTCACGTGTCTCCTGCACATTGTGGACACAAAGGACTCCTGGTGAGTGAAGGTGGTGACTGCACCGGGAAGCCACGCTTGATTAGACCTGGAACTTAGCTCTGACAAAGAGTGGAGGCAATGGTGTTCTTAAGAGTTGATCACACCCTCCCCTCTATGGATGACCTCTGCCCTGTCCTGATCCTTCCAGAATGGGTTCAGGAGGCTGAAGTCCACCCGGTCACCAGAAGACACCAAGGGGAGAGTGAGCCATGGGGTGGGGTAGGGAGGTGCTAACTCCAGGACTGGGGGCAATGGCCGTCAGTTCCCTCCCTGTGCCAGGCTTGTGAAGTGTCTCTATATGAACCGTGTCAGTAATAACCACCCACCATTATTTTCTCATTTCTTTCACGTTTTCTTAAAGGAACACATTTGTCTGTGGCTTGGTTTCCTTACAGGAAGGGAAGCCACGTAAACTCCCCATCTTCCATGGCTTTATGCAGGGGCCACAGGAGGGAGAGAGAGTTAGAGGTGGTGCAGGTAGAGGGGCTTCAATGAAATACGGTGGGGACCCAGAAATTTGAAGGGTCTTCTCACCTGCACCTCCCACCAGAGCTGGGCCTGTAATCCCCTGAAAGCCTGAGCAGGTCAAAGCTTCTCCCTCCTCTCCCCTTCCCTCCTCACAGAAAGCTGACTCCTGGGCCAGCCCACAACACCCCCAAATCCCCCATCACCCACAGCCCTCCCTCACAGTAGTGGGACAATCTGCACTGTGGCAGCGATGGTGTGTGACCCCAGAGCTTAGGGTCTCAGTTGATCTTGAGCAACAGGGCTGGTGCTTTACACAGCTTCCCAGTGACAGTGGCCAGGGCTCCAACTGACACCGTGACTGCCTTGCATGGGCACACATGACAGCAGCAGTTACAGTGACAGGACAACCAGCTGCCTCCACCACACACTCCACTCTGACCGCAGCGGCCCCACAGCTGTACCAGCCCCACCTGCACACTGCTCTGCTAGTCTACCAGGGCTCGGGGACCCTTGGTGAGTAGGTGAGGGCAGAGTACCAGAGGCCAAGCCTCTCTTCAGAGGCCAGATGTGCCCTGGTTGCCAGACTCACGAGCCCAACCAGTATCTGAAGCCTTAGGGAGAATGACACCACAGACACTGACCTCATAGCTCAGACTCTTGAAAATTTACTAAACAGGTTATTTTTAGTCTTTTTTTTTTTTTAAGTCAGAGGTCGACAAGAAGGGAGGGGGGAATGACTTCCTTGGTGGTTCAGTGGTTAAGAATCTGCCTGCCAATTCGCAGACATGGGTTCAATCACTGCTCTGGGAAGATCCCACATGCTGTGAAGCAAATAAGTCCGTGCACAACTACTGAAGACCAAGTGCCTAGAGCCCATGCTTCCCAACAAGAGAAGCCACCACAGTGAGAAGTTCAGCACAGAACCTAGAGAGTAGCCCCCACTCCCTACAAGCAGAGAAAAGCCCACACAGCAACAAAGACCCAGCACAGCCAAAAATAAAAAATTAAAACTTTTTTGTTTTTTTTTTTAGTAGGATGCTGCAGCATTCCCTGATGGTCTAGAAGCTAAGACTCAGAGCTCCCAACACAAGAGGCCGGGTTCAATCCCTGGTCAGGGCACTAAATCTCACATGCCACAACTGAAGACCCTCTGTGCCACAACTGAGACCCAGCACAGCCGATTAAATAAATATTTAAAAGTAGGAGGCTGTTCATCTCACAGCAAGAGAAAACTCTTGTAACATTTTAGCGAAAAGAAATGAAAAATCTTAAAGATCTTATTTTCCAAGTTCTCGTGGTTGATAGCAAAAATGTTCTCATAATATGCAGTTGTTTTTTAAAAAAGAAATTTACAAAATACAGAAACTAAAACCCACCCATAAATGTGTAGGGAACACCAGTTACTGCAGCATCTGGCCACCACACACAGGAACACACGTGTGTGTTTTTCTTCAACAAAAGCTTTCAGCCTTCACTCACCTTCCCACCCACCTGTGTTCTGCTCACCAAGAAGACTGCACTTTAGCCTTGTGACCGGGTTGGGTGGGTGGAGGGTGGTTTCTGTTGAACTCGGGGAGGCAGAGAAGCTGGGCTATGAGGTTGGGGGCACCGTCTGGCCTGCAGGGAGGAGAGAAGTGTGAGTGCTCCCTTCTGGGTCCAGTAACTTCAAGGGGCCTCAAGGGAGACGCCTAGGAAGAAGCCTCTCAAACACCTTCCCCGCGGTTTCCAAACTTACAACACATTCCACGTCTCAGGGTTCCGCTGTGGGTTAACAAATCCTCTCTCATTGGACACGAAAATTTTTCCACAGAGAACCTGCCCAGATCTTGACCACAGCTGGTCCTCTTGTTGGACATGAAGAGTGTTTCCCCAGAGACTCTGTCTGGATCTTGGCCTCAGTTGGTTCTCTTTTATGGACATGAAGAGTGTTCCCACAGAGAATCTGTCTGGATCTTGGCCTCAGTTGGTACAGATCTAACAGGCAGTATGTTCAGTGCTCAAGAAAGTTAGTTCTCCAGCTTCCTTTAGGGCTATAGCACCTCCTCACCTCTGCCATTTCCATGGTCATGGAGCCTTCTCTTCCAGAGGAAGGTGTTTGGCAACATCAGCCACAAACTCACATACTAAAGAAGAGAAAGGCCATGGCAGCTGGTGTTGGGTGTTCTTTGGGAAGCAGAGGGGCCTTGAACACCCCATGCTGGATCCCTGCCCAACCAGCTTCTCCTCCCTCTTGCTGGGCATGGAGCTTTCTACTCCTGGGTGCCTGCCAGCGAGGGGCTCCCAAGACACTTCAACCTGGGTTTGGAGATGGGCGAGCTGGATGCCAGGGAACCCCAGACCCTGCAGCAGGTCAGTGCACTATGAACAAGGGCCAGCCTCACTGAATGGTTAGGCCCTGTCCATTCAGGACACCTTCTCTGGACTCCAGGTGGTGGTGCTGCTGCCTCAGTGCCCACCTGGTCTGAGGAGGCAGAAGAGACACTGGATTGTCTCTTCCACATCCTGCCCAGAGAATGACAAAGGCCAGTTCCCAAAAGTCAGAGCAAGGCGCGCAGAGTGAGTGCTTGGGTCCCCAGGGTCCCTATGAAGAGAGGTTTACCCCTGACTGGATCCTTCTTGGCTGGTTCTCTTTCTGTGCTGTCTTCACATCAAATCTCACAAGGACAAGGCAGTTCAGGTGCCCATAATATCACTCATCCAGGTGCTGACAACCCGCCTTATTTATTATGGGAATGGAGACAGGGTGGCTGGTGTGATGCTCCCCTGGACCAGAGAAGAGACTTCCTAGGTTGTGTCTCTTCTACCGCCTGAGACCCAGGTAGGACTGGGGGCAGGGCACATCCACCTGGCATCCAGAGAGGGTGTCCTGAATGGACAAGGCCTAACTGTCCAGTGTGGCTTCAGTGGGTATGGGCAAAAGGGGCATTCAGTTCAGTTCAGTCGCTCAGTCATGTACAACTCTTTGCGACCTCATGAATCGCAACACGCCAGGCCTCCCTGTCCATCATCACCAACTCCCGGAGTTCACCCAGACCCACGCCCATGGAGTCAGTGATGCCATCCAGCCATCTCATCCTCGGTCGTCCCCTTCTCCTCCTGCCCCCAGTCCCTCCCAGCATCAGAGTCTTTTCCAATGAGTCAACTCTTCACATGAGGTGGCCAAAGTATTGGAGCTTCAGCTTTAGCACCATTCCTTCCAAAGAAATCCCAGGGTTGATCTCCTTCAGAATGGACTGGTTGGATCTCCTTGCAGTCCAAGGGACTCTCAAGAGTCTTCTCCAACACCACAGTTCAAAAGCATCAATTATTCGGCGCTCAGCCTTCTTTACAGTCCAACTCTCACATCCATACATGACTGCTGGAAAAACCATAGCCTTGACTAGATGGACCTTAGTCGGCAAAGTAATGTCTCTGCTTTTGAATATGCTATCTAGGTTGGTCATAACTTTTCTTCCAAGGAGTAAGCATCTTTTAATTTCATGGCTGAAGTCACCATCTGAAGTGATTTTGGAGCCCAGAAAAATGAAGTCTGACACTGTTTCCACTGTTTCCCCATCTATTTCCCATGAAATGATGGGACCACATGCCATGATCTTCATTTTCTGAATGCTGAGCTTTAAGCCAACTTTTTCATTCTCCTCTTTCACTTTCATTAAGAGGCTCTTTAGTTCCTCTTCACTTTCTGCCATAAGGGTGGCGTCATCTGCATATCTGAGGTTATTGATATTTCTCCCGGCAATCTTGATTCCAGCTTGTGTTTCTTCCAATCCAGCGTTTCTCATGATGTACTCTGCATAGAAGTTAAATAAGCAGGGTGACAATATACAGCCTTGACGTACTCCTTTTCCTATTTGGAACCAGTCTGTTGTTCCATGTCCAGTTCTAACTGTTGCTTCCTGACTTGCATACAGATTTCTCAAGAGGCAGGTCAGGTGGTCTGGTATTCCCATCTCTTTCAGAATTTTCCACAGTTTATTGTGATCCACACATTCAAAGGCTTTGGCATAGTCAATAAAGCAGAAATAGATGTTTTTCTGGAACTCTTTTGCTTTTTCCATGATCCAGTGGATGTTGGCAATTTGATCTCTGGTTCCTCTGCCTTTTCTAAAACCAGCTTGAATATCAGGGAGTTCATGGTTCACGTATTGCTGAAGTCTGGCTTGGAGAATTTTGAGCATTACTTTACTAGCATGTGAGATGAGTGCAATTGTGTGGTAGTTTGAGCATTCTTTGGCATGCCTTTCTTTGGAATTGGAATGAAAACTGACCTTTTCTAGTCCTGTGGCCACTGCTGAGTTTTCCAGATTTGCTGGTATATTGAGTGTAGCACTTTCACAGCATCATCTTTCAGGATTTGAAACAGCTCAACTGGAATTCCATCACCTCCACTAGCTTTGTTCGTAGTGATGCTTTCTAAGGCCCACTTGACTTCACATTCCAAGATATCTGGCTCTAGATTAGTCATCACATCATCATGATTATATGGGTCATGAAGATCTTTTTTGTACAGTTCTTCTGTGTATTCTTGCCACCTCTTCTTAATATCTTCTGCTTCTTATCTGCTCCACTGCTCTGTCATTCTCTCTCTCCCTCTCCCCACAACTCAATTTTTTGAACCATTTGGGAGTAAGTTACATCCACTGAGAACCTTTATTTCTAAATATTTCAGTGTGTCTTTTCTAAGAACAGGAATATTCTTTTACATAACCAAAGTCATCAAGTGTATGAATTTTCATAGACTTGCAGTTTTAACTTAAGCCACTGTTCATTTTCAAGTTGTCAGTTGACCAAGAGTGAGCTTTCTAGCGTTTCTCTCACTCCAGGACAGGAGCTTGCATTTAGTTATGTCTGTTTTGCTTCTTTAATCTAGAAGTTTCTTCTTTGCAATGCCACACACACATGACTTTGGAAGCCTTCACATCCTGCATGGGCAGAGTTGACTTGCAGAGGACAGAGTCCTCTCAGTGAGTTTCATCAGACAGGGATTTGGCAAAGGGTATTAAACTGCCTATAGAACCATGGCAACATTTAAGGTAACGGGTTATAAACGGAAGCCTCCCACTTCACAATCATCTGTCTAGGTCCTGAATTACACGAGAGCATCAAAATTGCTGTCTGGAGCCCTGCCTCTGGACATCCGTGGGCTAGTGAACAGACAGGGAAAGGGGCAGCCTTTGCTCATTCTGATGCAAACAAGCCCATCACCTGAGTAGGTGTTTTCACAGACAGGCTTGGCAGGCAGCAGCAATGCAGCCCCTCCTCATGCTCCTCACATGGCCCACATCCACAGTCTTGGCTGCAAGGATTCTGGGAACGGTGGTCTCCCATATACCCTCCTCTATCACATCCACCTGCCTTCCTTGGCTTCCTCAGTTGACCAAACAGCAACCCTCTAAGAATTCAGGTGTACTCCTGGCCCAGACCCTCCTCCTCACCTCAAACAAATCCAAGAGTCCCCTCCATTTTGTAATAAGGACAAATGTAATCACAGTTCCAGTGCTCAGAGGGAAGCTGGCTTTGAGACCATCCCTTACAGCTCAGACCTAGGTTTCTGCACTTCTCTCTAAAGTCCTGGTTTTAGGAGAGGAGAGCTAACAGGGAAAGCACTGACCAGGGTCAGCAGATGAGAGCCTCTCTTGAGGGCATCATGACCACGCACAGCCTGGCAGGTGAGATTGAGCAGTTACAGTGCAAAGGGAAGGCAGAGCCGAGGAGGCTGGAAGCACTTGGCTCCGCATCCGAGGCTGGGCTGGGTCAGTGTTGCAGAGGCATTTCTGGGGCTCTGAGGCAGACCACTCCTTAGCGCATGGGGCAATGGGGACCTGGGGGTGAGGAGGAGTGGGCACTGAGGCCATGCCGACGGAATATTCAGGGGCAGCTACTCTTTTTTAAATTTAATACTATTTATTTGGCCACATCGGCCCTTAGTTCTGGCACGCAGGATCTTCCATTGCAGTGGAGGGGCATCTCTCTGGTGCTCTAATTTAGCTGCCTTGTGGCGTGTGGGATTTTAGTTTCCCGACCAGGGATCAAAACCATGTTTCTTGCAGTAGAAGGTGGATTCTTAACCACAGGACCATCAGGGAAGTTCCAGCCATTCTTGTTTTGGAATTCTTCAGTCCGCTTCTTCCTCCTAGCTCCCTTGTCTTCCCGCTTTGTCTTCCCCGAGTCCAGCGGGTCCCTCTGCGGCACCCACCTGCACGTAGAAAGCTGGGAGCTGCTTCCAGGGAGGAGAGTTCTATTCTTGGCTCTGCCACTTGATCAAGTCACTAAACTTCACATCTGTAAATGTGTGTGAAACCAAATCATAAACTGTTGACGACAAATATAAGGGATTATTGTCATTATTGACTTTGAACTTCTATAGCTCCACTTTAACACCAAATATACTATAGTGATCTTCGGGATCGCAGAGTCAGACATAACTGTGCGATCTTTCACTTCATATCATAACTGGCTTTTCACATCATAACTGGCTAACTTTCACTTTCACTCTTCATACTGTAGTGAAACTGTTGGTCAATCACTCGTGTCCAGCTCTTTGCAACCCCATGGACTGTAGCCCACCAGGCTCCTCTGTCCATGGAATTCTCCAGGCAAGAATACTGGAGTGGGTTGCCATTTCCTTCTCCAGGGGATCTTCCCAACCCAGAGACTGAACCCAGGTCTCCTGCATTGCAGACAGATTCTTTACCATCTAAGCCACCAGAGAAGCCCCACATATACTCTGAGCAGGTCATAAATATTAAATATAAAACCAATAATGACACGACTATGTGCTGAAGAAGGAGCACTGCTCCGTGCACCCACTGCCCCTCCTGTTGTAGGGACTCGGCCACTGTCAAGACTGCTCCATCGAAGTTCACCCACCCTGAAGATTCTGGAGGAGAAAGTTCAGTCACTGCCAACAGCCTGGCCACTTCCAGTTCTCGTCTAGGGGAAATGACTCATGCAGCAATTATTTTCGAGATGGGGAAGAGAGAAAGGAAACGAATAATTAGGAGCAATTGAAGAGATGCAAGTTTCCCTTTGCTCAGAGCTGGTGGATCAAGATGCCTCTTTTCGTTCCATTTAATTTCAAGTGAACAAGGAGAGGGGGTTGGAGGACAAGAAAAGCAAGATGCGAACAGAGAGATAAGAGGCAAAGAAAAACAAACTTCCTGCCACAGGAAAGGCAAGCCATTGCTATTCTATCGTAAAAGTAAAACTGCAAGAAACGACCGTGGGCAAGGAAGGGTCCTAATCCTTGATGAGAATCCCATTGTCCACGCGGGGAGGGTGCCCGCTGTCTCTGGGTCCCTGCATGTGGCTCCTTTCGCTGCACCCTTGCCTCCCTGGACTCCCAGTTCCCCCATCGTGGACTGTGGGATGCTGAGCAAGTGACCACAGCCTCCGCATGCAGCCCATTATTTTCTGATTAAAGTCCTTCAGTGAAAACAGTTTCCCTTTGCTGACTTGCCCTGGGGCAGGCGCCAGCTTGGGCACCTTGTGGGTGTTCGGCTTCCCCAGGTGGAGCCTCCACAGGGGACCCAGATGGAGGGCTGTCGGCTTGTCTGCAAGACCCCACGGTCTCTTTGTGGTGGGGGAGGGACTTTGGGGAGGGGCACCCTCAAGGTTCAAGGGCTGCTGCTCAAGTTTGGGGCCAGGGCAGAGAGCTTGCGGGAAGCTTTCCCTGATTCCAGGGGTGCCCAGCACCCTAAGATAGAGTGCCCTATGCTCCCTGTCAGGACACCGTGTTGTTGTTCAGGGACTAAGTCATGTCTGACTCTTTGTGACCACATGGACTGCAGCACACCAGTCTCCTCTGTCCTCCACTATCTCCCAGAGTTTGCTCAAGATCGTGTCCATTGAGTCAGTGATGCCATCCAACCATCTCATCCTCTGTTGCCCCCTTTCCTTTTTGCCCTCAATCTTTCCCAGTATCAGGGTCTTTTCCAATGAGTCGGCTCTTCCCATCAGATGGCCAAAGTATTAGAGCTTCAGCCTTAGCATCAGTCCTTCCAGTGAATATTCAGGGTTGATTTCCTTTAGGATTGATCTCCTTGCAGTCCAAGGGACTCTCAAGAGTCTTCTCCAACACCACAGTTCAAAAGCATTAGTTCATCAGTGCTCAGCCTTCTTTGTGGTCCAACTCATATCCGTACATGACTACTGGAAAAACCAAAGCTTTGAATATACGGACCTTTGTTGGCAAAGTGACATCTCCGCATTTTAATATGCTGTCTAAGTTTGTCATAACTTTTCTTCCAAGGAGCAAGTGTCTTAATTTCATGGCTGCAGTCACCATCTGCAGTGATTTTAGAGACCAAGAAAATAAAGTTTGTACTGTTTCCATTGTTTCCCCATCTATTTTTCATGATCCCCATCTATTTTTCATGAAGTGTTGGGACTGGATACCATGATCTTAGTTTTTTGAATGTTGACTTTTAAGCCAACTTTCTCACCCTCCTCTTTCACTTTCATCAAGAGGCTGTTTAGTTCCTGTTCACTTTCTGCCATAAGGGTGGTGTCATCAGCATATCTGAGGTTGTTGCTACTTCTCCTGACAATCTTGAGTCCAGCTTGTGCTTCATCCAGATCAGGGCACCACGCTGGGTTACAACTGTCCCCCACTAGCCTGGGAACCCCACGAGGCCAGCACTGCCTTTCTTTTCTTCACCCTCAGTGTGAACAAGTGCGGAACACTCTGCGCCCAGTGCATGGCACAGGGGGAGTAGGAAGTGTCCGTGAAGCTGACACTGCCAGCTGCCCTGCTGTGTGTCCTGGGAGCACAGTCTCGGTCAGAGGAAAGATCTTGGCAGCCAGGAAGGCAAGATAGGGAATCAGTCTCACGTGCCAAGGAAGGGGCGTGCCAGGCTCCTTCCTCACATGGAAATGGGGAATGAAGGAAGAATTTTAGCAATGAGTGCACAGCTTCAGGTATTGCACCCAGAGGTGGTAAAACAGTTGCTTAGGTGAATTGTCAGGTGGCAAAGACATCAAAGGCTCCCCAGGTAGCTCAGTGGTAAAGAATCCACTTGCCAATGCAGGAGTCACAGGAGATACGGGTTGAATCCCTTGGGTTGGGAAGATCCCTGGAGGAGGGCATGACAACCCACTCCAGCGTTCTTGCCCAGGAAATCCCACGGACAGAGGAGCCTGGTGGGCTACGGTCCATGGTGTCCCAGAGAGTCAGACACGACTGAGCAGCTAAACAACAACAACAAAAAAGAAGCCAAAACCCAGCTGAGGCTATTCTGCCAAGTGGAGTAAGTCCAAAGTCACTGGGTTGCTAGCAGTACCCACCACAAAAGGAAACCACAACACATCTTGGTTAAAAAGTACACAGATGATAAACACAAGCTGACTCTTGGCTGGGGAATTCGTGGATTTTTTCCCAAAGAGGGCCACAGTCAAGGGCTGTGCCTTCAGTGTAACACGTTCAGTAAATATTTACCGCATCCTTGGGTTCTCACGTTCCCCATGCTCAGCGCCGTGACGCCACATGGCCGGTTGGCATCCTGTCTCATCTTCACATTGTTCTGCCTGAAACCCCAAACAAGGTCATTGGGGTTTAGAAGGATAGACGTGTCTCTGGCAAGACGTGGATTTGGGAGGCACGACTCCGGCCTTTTAAGGACAACATCACGGAGAGGTCTCTCATGCCCCTGCAGAGCCTGGGAGGTCAGAGGAAGGCTGGAGTCACTGCAGGATTGTCCCAGACACAGCGATTCATGCTGGATCGTCATCTGAGAAACCACTTAGCAGATCTGCTGAGAACCTCCTTGTGTCCCACTTGAGAGGCTGAGTGGAGGGAGACCTGGTCACACGTTGGTTCTGTTCAGTCCTTATTCTGTAGCAACCAGAAGGGCCTCCCCCTGGCTGTGGACCAAGCTCTAGAGGCAGGGCTGGAGAGGCGGGCTTAGAAGGAGGCTAACAGCTCCTGTAGTGGTGCTTTGCCCACACTGTCTCTGTGCAGGTGTGACCCTGACATGGCGTGACAGAAGGGCACGCTGAGGCTCAGAGAGGTCAAGTGAGCTACCCAAGGTGACACAGTAAATGAACGATGAGCAGATCCGGAGGGTAGGGCTTGACCCTTCTGCCATCTGACCTCTCCCGAACCAGGAGGCTTCCAAGCTGGCCAACCAGAGAAACAGCCATGTGTTTGTGCTCATTAGGAACACCTCCAATTGTGAGCTTTCTCCTTTGGAGTGTTCTGCTTCTTCCCAGAGAAGGAAAGCACGCATGTGTGGACTGCATTTTCCAGGGCTCAGGGAGCGTCCACTGAGCAAAGCACAAGTACCAGCCGATGCAGACTGGTGTCACTGGTGGAGAACGGTCAGACATGGGACAAGCCAGTAACATGAAAGTGACAAGGCGTCAAATGAGGTTTACATAAGAAGCACGTTTGATACAATGTACAAATGGTCATTTATATTTGTCTACCTCTAGTTACCTTCCGCGGTGGCTCAGAGGTAAAGAATCTGCAGTGCAGGAGATGCGGATTCCATGGCTATCCTGGAGAAGAAAATGGCAACCCATTCCATTTGCCTGGGAACTCCTAGACCGAGGAGGCTTGCAGGCTATAGGCCATGTGGTCTCAAAAGGGTAGGACACAACTGAGTAAACAGCAGCAACAACAAAGTCCAGAGGTAGAAAACTCACATGGCCTGTGGCACAAAAGTGATACAAAAGAGATGCATTCATCAAGATGCACCCGCAGGCCTGGGTCCTGAGGAAAGCGTGGCCTCGAGGGCAGCTGAAATGCCCTGGGTGGGTTAGGCATTCTGAGATAGAGCGGGACCCTTACGGTCCTTGCCCTGCAACCATGACATTTGCATGCCTTTTGTCTATCTTCAGTCAGAGAATACGTTTCATCAGAGAAGTGAGAACTGTGGAAACAAAGGAAAGCAGTCTAAGGAGACTAGATAATAATAATGTGGTCATTAAGAATAGTCAAGGACCTTTAGTTCTTTCTCAAGGGCTATAGATAATATTCCGAGCCACATCCTGTGAGCTGTCTTATAGATACTAAAAGCCCAGGTGAACTTAGCTACTTGATGCCCAGACTGTACCCATGATAAGAGCTGCCACAATTCCAAGAATTGACTGCAAAGAAATCAGAACAAATGGACCCCGGAGCTGAAGATTAACTGTACCTAAAACAACCAAGGTGATGCGGGACAGACCACTTATGAGCAATGGAAGATGACTGTCAGAGACGTCTGTGCTTGTTTCTGCATGTAGCCCCCGGCCCCAACACCACGTCTATGAAAGCTCTCACCCTCTGCTTGTTGGCGGTGGGGAGAGTCGGTCTTTGGACAGATGTCTGCTCCCCGCCGGGCCCCCCATTTGCTGACATCTGAAACAAAGAAAACTTTCTCTTCCACCAGGCTGGCCTGTTTATTGGCTTTGGGCAGCAAGCAGCCAGACACACACACTCTCTCTCTTAACAACTCTACCCATTCCCCACTGCAGTGTTCCTACCCACGAGACCCGTCCACATGGAGAGGGGCTCCACCAATTGGGACGATGGTCAGAAGGGGAAGAGGGTGCCCTGTATGCGCTCGAGTCCTTACCCAAACGTCCTGGGTCACTCTGCCGGGGCTTGTCTCCAAGGAGCGCATTCATCCCTTCAATCACCCAGCTGCTCCCGGTTCGTCCCTCATCATTCTTTCAGTGTCACAGTCTATCACGAGCAGAGCTGAGTGCTGGTTATAAAAATGGAGAAAACACACCCCCTGTCTTCAAGCTGTTACCATTCTACAGAGCGCTATTATACAAGCTCAGTTCTGTGGGTTACATTTGGAGATGCCATGCGTGGGAGCTGGGATGGGGAGGTTTCCAGAGAGAAGAGCCTTAGCTGGATTGTTGGAATGAAGGGGCATGTTCCCAAGTGGGGGGTGGTGGGGGGACGGGGCAGGAAAGGACATCCCAGTCTGAGGGAGCTGCCGACAGGAAATCACAAGCAATCAACTTTGTCCCATAATCTTTCTGGCCACCCAGCTTCCAGTCTGCAGATCAATCCTAAATCTGCCCCTGGATTATTTTTCTGAAAACCCATGTTATTTCCCTGTACCAGCCCTTTCATGGCTTAGGATGAAAACCCCAGTGCCTCTCTTTGTTTTAATGAAGTGTAATTGATTTGGGCTTCTCTGATGGCTCAGCTGGTAAAGAATCCACCTGCCAAGGCAGGAAACACAGGAGACCCAGTTTCGATCCTTGGGTGGGAAGAAGCCCTGGAGAAGGAAATGGCAGCTCACTCCAGTATTCTTATCTGGAGAATCCCATGGACAGAGGAGCCTGGGGGGCTACAGTTCCTGAGGTTGTAAAAAGTCAGACACAACAGAAGAGGCTGAGCACACACATACACAGTTGATTTACAATATTGTGTTACTTTCAGGTGTAGAGCAAAGTGAATCAGTTTTGTACGAAATGTATATTAGATTATTTTCCATTACAGGTTATTATAAGAAATTGAATATATTTCCCTGTTTTATACACTAAATCCTTATTGCTTATTTTATTTTTTATTACTTGCTGCTGCTGCTGCTAAGCCACTTCAGTCGTGTCCGACTGTGCAACCCCAGAGACGGCAGCCCACCAGGCTCCCCGGTCTCTGGGATTCTCCAGGCAAGAACACTGGGGTGGGTTGCCATTTCCTTCTCCAATGCAGGAAAGTGAAAAGTGAAAGTGAACTCGCTCAGTCGTGTCTGACTCTTAGCGATCCCTTGGACTGCAGCCTACCAGGCTCCTCCATCCATGGGATTTTCCAGGCAAGAGTACTGGAGTGGGGTGCCATTGCCTTCTCCCATTTTTTATTACTTAAAAAATACTTATTTATTTGACTGTGCCAAGTCTTAGTTGCAGCATATAGGATCTTCTTTTAGTTGCCGTATGTGGGATCTAGTTCCCTGACCAGGGATCAAACCCAAGCTTCCTGCATTGGGAGTTCGGAATCTAAGCATCTGGACCACCACAGAAGTCCCTGTTTATCTATTTTATGTAGAGTAGTCCGTATCTGTTAATCTCACACTTCTAATTTACTCCCCCACCCCTTTCCCCTTTGGTACCTGTGAGTCTGTTTCTAAAGTCCCAGTGTCTTGACTGG
This sequence comes from Aepyceros melampus, assembly GCA_006408695.1. NCBI lineage: Eukaryota > Metazoa > Chordata > Mammalia > Artiodactyla > Bovidae > Aepyceros > Aepyceros melampus. The sequence goes on from SJXQ01001185.1 coordinate 25,654, forward strand.
TGCCCAAGGGCATCCACTGTCTGAGACCCGCCCACTGCTGGGCAAATTCCTACCCTCTTTGCCCAGCTAGCCTCTCCTCTAACCAGAGCAGGTCTCTGCAATTGCCAGCCCAGGTGGAAAACTCAAAGCCTCAGAGGCCACAGATCCCGGAACAGCAGGACGTGGCAGAGCAGACGACTGCGGGATGCCTGTGACAGAAGATTGCTGGCTATTGGCGTTTCCCCGGGCCTCCTGCTCGCTGTGCTGCGGAGGGCCTTGCGGAGCTGTCCCATGTCCAGCCCTGCGTCCAAGCCCTGGTCCAGGCTGGGCCTCCCTCCTGCCTGCCCCTGCCCCTATCCTTTCTTAACACTTAACCTCTTGTGAAACTTCCTAAAACACTCCAGGGAACAAAAGCTTGCAGGAGGCCAAACCAAACCCAAATTTGTCTGGAACCGGATTCTTCCTTTTCCAAACTAGAGGAAAGCAGCAGCTGACTTATCAGCATCCTCGCTTGTGCTCATCTAGAAGGCGCCGCTGGCCCTTGATTTCACAGCGAGCAAGCGTCCTGGCTGTGCGGTCAGTGTCAGGTGCCAGTCTGTGACTTGGATGACTGACTCGAGCCTCAGGCTCCTTGTCTACATCGGGGCCAGGAGCGGGCCATCCTCTCGGAGTCTGTGACATTGGCTCAGCTGGCACTGCCCCGGGCTTGTTAAGGACTCAGACGACCCCTGCTTCTCCTCCATCTCCTAAGTTATCCCTGTTATTATTTAGTCACTTAGCTGTGTCTGACTTTGTGATCCCATGGACGCCAGCCTTCTCTGTCCACCATTTGCCAGAGCTTGCTCAAACTCATGTCCATTGAGTCAGTGATGCCATCCAACCATCTCATCTTCTGTCATCCCCTTCTCCTCTTGCTTTCAATCTTTCCCAGCATCAGCGTCTTTTCCAAAGAGTCAGTTCTTCACATAAGGTGGCCAATGTTTTGGAGCTTCAGCTTCAGTATCCATCCCTAGAGAACTGTTTCTCCATCATGGAGTTTGTGCCCCAAGCTCACACCTCAGACACGCAGGCTCTGGTTAGGAGCATCACCAGGGCCGAACTCCCTGAACCTGTGGTCCTTCCCCTCCTCCCCACAGGGACGTGCGGGCCCAGTGACCAAATGCTGGGGTGTAGGAGATCTTGGCACACAAGATGATATGAAAGGGGGAGGAAAGAGCACAGGTTCTGTGAAAAGAAAGCAAAGCAAACATCTGTTGTGACATCTGAGAAGGAAGGCAGCTCACCTCCCTCTGGGAAAGACGGGCCCAGGTTCCCGACCGCAGGCTGGACCAGGCCCCACTCCTGAGTCCATAGCTCCACCTGGCGGTGCAGTCAGCACGTGGCGGTCTCTGTCTTGCTGAAGCCAGATTGTCCCTCTCCGCTTACTAATAAATATCTGCCTGTGATTTGAAAACCAAACACGGTATCTAATTTACTTCCTCAACAGTAAGCCATTGCCCCTGGGAAAGCTATATTCATTCTTGTTTTTCATCTTGGGCAAAACATTCTTTTCTGAAGAGGAAATGCCATTTTGGCAACATGACTCTGATACACCTGTTCTCTCCTGGACTGTAGGGAAGTGCCCCCTTCTGTAGGATAAAACGTCGCTGTCTGTGATGACACCTGCACAGGTAGCCTTCTGTCCTGGATGCACCCCTCCCTCCTCCCGCGCCCTCTCGGTCCCCTCGCAGGGCTGTGTACCTGCCGGCCCCTGCCAGGAGCGGTCCTCCCCTTCCTGGCTGGCTCCTCAGGTGCATTCTCATGAATGCATCCACATGCCACCAGTCTAAGAGGTCCTTCGCATTGCACCCTCAACGTAAAACCGTCAGCAAGGTGTCACCTCCCTCAATGACTTCAGGAAGCCCTTTTGTCCCTTATTTCTTGTCGGTCTTTTTCCCACCTGTAACATGGGCAACCTTCATATTTCACGTTTGCCTTTCTGGTCGTGTTCTCTGCTTTTCTCGCAGCGTAAGGTGGCTGGACTGTAGACACACTCCATGACTATTTCCTGAATGAACTCATGAATTCATCTTTCACAGCTGGGCTCCTCTGCCAGCTCTGCAGCCCGCACTGAGGCAAAAAGCAGGGAAGAGAGGAATGACAAAGACACGTGAGCCCTTCTTTAACCGGTGAGCTGGGAAGCAGTGAGGTCTCTGCATGTGTGGATTGGCCCATATCTGAAGAGATCACTGATGCCCTCATTAACTCACCAGGCAGGTGGCCTGGGCCTGCAGCTGGGTCTTGGCTCTGCTGGGAAGAGACTCATTTTATTTTGGGGGGGGGGGCCCACACCACTCGGTATGTGAGATCTTAGTTCCCTGACGTGGAATCGAACCCTCGGCCCCTGCAGGAGGAGCTCAGAGTCTTAACACTGGACAACCAGGGAAGCTCCTTATATCCCTTTTCGATAACCTTTCCAGGTGCCATCACTGTGCCTTGCTTGTCTCTAACATCGAGTTGTGTGTGTGTGTGCGCACTCACAAGCCCAGACTCTCCCACCCTCGGTGCAGGGTGAAGGGGGAAGGATATTTTGACATGGACACTCCTTAAGATATGTTTGCTGCTTAGGAGACTGAAAGTGCCCCCCGGAGGGTGGAGCAGGGTATAGTCTCTGTCATGCTCACGTTGACACCCACCACTCTCACACAGAGCTTTCACATGAGGAGGAAAGAAGCTATTTAATTTCCCAGCGCTGGAGCCTAGTAACCATGACGGCCAGCAAGTGTCGCTGTTCCCCAAGAAGTGAAGTGCAGGGACCGAGCCAGTCAACCTGAGATGTGGGGGAGAACTGGATGAGGCTGGCCCTAAAGTCAGGGATGGTCAGGGGTCATTCACATGCTGGTTCACGGTGGGAAAGTAGCTCATGTCTGGCCCGCTGACCTCCCTAGAGTCAGAGGGAAACTTTTAGTTCAGATAGCCTTTTTATTTTGAGGGGATGTGTTTGTCATTTTTAAAAAAAATTAATTAACTTTATTTTTACACTAGGTCTTTGCTGCTGCTCTTACGCTTTCTCTAGTGGTGGCAGGCAGACACTACTCTCTGGTTGCAGTGTGTGCGCTTCTCATCGCGGTGGCTTCCAGTTGCAGAGCACGGGCCCTAAGTGTGCTGGGTTCACACGGGCTTAGCTGCTCCGCGGTTTGTGGGATCTTCCCGGACCAGGGATTGAACCCATATCCCCTGCATTGGCAGGTGAACTCTTCTTCACTGCACTACCAGGGACGACCCGTCACTTGTTTTCGTTGCTGCAACCCTGCCCTGTTGGACCCTGGGACTTGTCTGGAGCTGTGTGGTCACTGGCCCTCTTGGCCCGCCCACCTGTCTTCGAGCTTGTAGATTAGACTCTCTCTTGCCCCCCGACACTGCTGCTGTTTGGGGGTGTGGAGGCCCCACTGAGACATGGGGGGGGTCTTGTCTCAGTCCCATGTGAGGTCGTCCTCCAAGAATCGTCTCCTGCCTCCAGGCAGTTGTTCCTTCCTCGGGGCAGGAATCTCAGGGAAGCTGATGCGGAAGAGTGAAGCCTTGCTCCTGTCCTGACCAAGGCCTCCAGATCCCCATGGTCTATAATTTGTCCTTCGTGTTTAACAATTTCTGGAATATGCACGTCACTGATAAGATGTCCCAGGGAGACCCATCCTTGGTGCTGGTGATGCAGCCCATCGCAAGCACCATCCTCGGGGGGGTGGGGAGCAGGGCTGCCCCATGTGTCTCCAATAATCCCTGGGTTGAATCATAAGCTTCCCGCCCCTTCCTGGGGCTTCGATCCCTGGGTCAGGATGATCACCTGGAGAAGGAAATGGCAGCCCAGAGAATCCCATGGACAGAGGAGCCTGGTGGGCTACAGTCCATGAGGCTGAAAAGAGTCAGACGCAACTGAGTAAGTAACACTTTCACTTTCACTTTTTGACCCCTCTCCCCAGTCTATCCTGGCTGCCGACCCACCCACCCCCGCCATCCTGAGCTGACATCTGCTTCTGGTTCCATCTTCAGGGCTGGCCTGTCCCTCCTGGGCCAGTGGAGGTGTCCTTGCAGGTAGCTCTCTGGGGGCCGAGATTTCTGGGCCTCGACTCTAGCCTTGTCCTGGGATGTCAGGTCTCCAGTTCCCTAATAAAGTGCACACAGGGAGGGAGGTTATTGCATTTAGCCACGTCATTCTGCCCCAGGGTCAGTGGCACCAGGGTGGCCTCACCCCGGTGGCCTCAGTGCAGGCATTGGGCCAGGTATGCCAGGGAGGTGGCCAAAGGGCAGCCCGGCTCTCTAACCCGCTCCACCTCTGCTATCTATGATGTGGGTGGAAGCAGGCCCAAGAAAAACTGCCTGCCACACGCCCATCCCCCCAGGAAGCACTTCCTGGAAGGCCTGTACTAGAATCTGGTTTGTGAGCTCCCATTTCTAGCTTGTAATGCCTCGGGGTTAATTTAACACAAAACAATACACTGATTGTCTACAACTCTCGAAGGCAGGGCAATGAAACTTTAAGACACCACTACATTTTCTCTGGATCATAGAACTATCAATGTTTAAGAATGGACTAGATTTCTTATGCCTCCTGATAGAGCATGGCACAGCTGAGCCTGGAGGAAAGTGATCATTCCTGGCCCTATCTCCTTTAAGATGATCTCTCAGGGGCAAAGACTTTGAGGGCCCTTAAAGGATGGGATGGGAGAATTACTAACTAATCCTGTGAGCAAGCGTCCTTGTGGGACAGCCCAGCAGATGTGTTCTTCGTTTTCCCCGTGACTTCCTCTCACACCCATTCTAGCCCTTTGCCCACTGCATCCACAGATCCAGAAGTATGGATGGCTTGGGGGCCTCTTGAGGTCACAGCAAGGGCCCAGACACCTTCTGGAAGATATTTAGAGAGAAAACCCCTGTGTTCCTGACTCACCGGCAATACATGTCCCTAAACCGGAGTTTGCTAGCATTTTTATCATTACCCCAAGTCTTTATCTACTTTACCCACAAAGCTGAAACATGTTCCCTAGGAACTCTCTTCTTTGTAATTTTTTTGCAGCATAAAACCACAAGATATATTAAAGCCATGCTCTTTCTGGCTAATTGGCATCACTTTTATAAACTGTTGGGGCCAGTGGGTTTAGGCTCAACTGGACCAAGCTGGAGCAGATGACTGACACAGGCCCCAGGGCTTCCTCGACACCCCCATTCCCTGCTCCCACCCTGTGGCCATGATTTTTTTTAAATACCATTTTGAGCTGATTAAGAGGTATGTGTGTGCATGCTCAATCGTGTCTGACTCTGTGGCCCCACAGACTCTAGCCCACCAGGCTCCTTTGTCTATGGAATTCTCCAGGCAAGAATACTGGAGTGGGGTGCCATTTCCATCTCCAGGGGGTCTTCCCAACCCAGGGATTGCACCTGTGGCTCTTGCATCTCCTGCATTGGCAGATGGACTCTTTATCACTAGGGCCACCTGGGAAGCCAATCAAGAAGTCTGGAAATATTAAAGTTACTGAGAGGAAAAGGTCTGAGTTGCCAGCCCATGCAGCACTTTTCCGTTTGCAACTCACTTTTCAAAGTGAATCCAATTTGGTAAAGAGCCAGATGTGGTTTCTCTCCTAGGGTAAAGCCATTCAAAGCAGAAACAGTTAAAATGGTTACTAGGCACAGATTTCCCCACACTGTTCTGTCTTCCGTTTAGAAGGTTTTTTCACCCCAGATGGTGATTGCAGCCATGAAATTAAAAGATGCTTACTCCTTGGAAGGAAAGTTATGACCAACCTAGATAGCACATTGAAAAGCAGAGACATTACTTTGCCAACAAAGGTCCATCTAGTCAAGGCTATGGTTTTTCCTGTGGTCATGTATGGATGTGAGAGTTGGACTGTGAAGAAGGCTGAGCGCCGAAGAATTGATGCTTTTGAACAGTGGTATCGGAGAAGACTCTTGAGAGTCCCTTGGACTACAAGGAGATCCAACCAGTCCATTCTGAAGTAGATCAGCCCTGGGATTTCTTTGGAGGGAATGATGCTGAAGCTGAAACTCCAGTACTTTGGCCACCTCATGCGAAGAGTTGACTCATTGGAAAAGACTCTGATGCTGGGAGGGATTTGGGGCAAGAGGAGAAGGGGATGACAGAGGATGAGATGGCTGGATGGCATCAGTGACTCGATGGACGTGAGTCTGAGTGAACTCTGGGAGTTGGTGATGGACAGGGAGGCCTGGCGTACTGCAATTCATGGGGTCGCAAAGAGTCGGACACAACTGAGCGACTGAACTGAACTGAACTGAATGTCCTAGGTAGCTTCAAAGATGCATGAAACACCAAGGTTTATTTTTGAATAAATTTTGAATAAAATACTAAGTAGAATAGCACAACTTGAAAAAAAAATAAAACAAGTTATATTTTTGTGTGTTTTTTTTTCAACTTTAACATGAGTATTAAAACATGTACTTCTTTTAGAGTTCTGAGTTGTTCCATCACCATGTGTTTTAAACTGACTGTTTTAAATTCACTTATTATTTCTTTACATGTTGCTTTCATTAAAAATAACTTTCCTGGGAATTCCTTGGCTGTCTAGTGGTTAGGATACTATGCTCTCACTGTTGAAGGAAAGGGTTCAATCCCTGGTTGGGGAACTAAGATCTTGCAAGCCACAAGGTGTGGCCAAAAAAAAAAAAAGGTTAACTTTTCTTCCTATGGGCTGTCAGTGAAGCCCTTCTCTCTACACGGACGGCCCCTCATGTCAGTCTGTATAGGAGCCGTTCACCTGCAAATGACTTTGTTCTGTTTATTTTTAAAATGTATTTATTGAAGTATAGTTGATTTACAATGTGTTAATTTCTACTGGGCAGTAAAGTGATTAAGTTATACATACATCCATTCTTTTTCATGTTTTTTTCCATTGTGGTTTATCATAGGACATTGAATATAATTCCCTGTGTTATATGGTAGGACCTTGTTGTTTACTCATCCTGTAGTTTGCATCTGCTAACCCCAAACTCCCAATCCTTCCCTCCCCCTTGACAACCACAAGCCTATTCTCTCTCTATGTCTGTGTGTCTGTTCCATAGATGCGTTCACTTGTGTCATATTTTAGATTTCATTTTTAGATGATATCATATGGTATTTGTCTTTCTCTGACCTACTTCACTTAGAATGATGATCTCTAGGTCCATCCATGTGGCTGCAAGTAGCCTTATTTCATTCTTTTTGTGGCTGAGTAATATTCCACTGTGTCTATGTACCACATCTTCTTTATCCATTTCTCTGCTGATGGACGTTTAGTTTGTTTCCATGACTTACTGACTGTGAATAGAGCTGCTGTGAACACTGGGGTGCACTACCTTTTTGAATTAGGGTTTTCTCTGGATATATGCCTAAGAATGAGATTGCTGGATTGTATAGCAACTATTTTTAGTGTTTGGGGAACCTCCATACATAGTGGCTGCACCAGTTTACATTCCAAGTGGCTTTGTTCTAAATGTGGGCTTTAACAAACACACCACAGAAATTACGTCCCTGAGCCCCAGGAAGGCTGCAAGGGAGGAACGACATGGGCAGAGTGACCTGCAGACAGGAGCAACCTCAGTGAGCCTCCTCCGTGCCACTGTGGCCAATGACTCTCTTGGACTGTAGAGCAGGCAGGCTGTGCCCTGGTGTCTTGACATGTCGAGTATTTGCTTGTGATGCCTCCTCCCCTTTCAGCGCTGCTGCAAAACCCTGGACCCATGCAGATCAGCAAGCTCGTGGCAGCGTCACGCTGTTCAACCTCCTGGATCAGTCCCACTGGATCAGTCCCAGTGGAGGCAAAGAGTTCACGCGCCAGAGCCAACACCTCCTGGGCTTTCATCTCTGTTCCAAGAAATCTGACATTTTCAAAAATCCAAAATCAATTGGAATGGAGCCGGCTTTGTCCAGCAGATTATTAATGGCCCTGGAGCCGACTGATCATATTTGCACAACCTTTCAATAAACAGCTTTAACAACAACGAGGGTGGAAAAGAAAGCACACACCTCCCATCCAGTCAGGACAAACGCGAGGTATTGATTTCACCACCTCCTTCTCCATCCCCCCACTTTCAAAACAAATGTAGAGTCTTACCCCAGGGCAGTGGATCACGGCCAAGCCCCTGTATCACCAGGTCCCGACTGCATTTTGCTGGCACAGTGCATTGCCTGCTTTAGCTGGAGGAACTTCCAAGATTTCCTGAGGCCGAGGATATAAACAACTGAATCAGCGGAAAGGATATAAACAACTGAATCGGGGGAAAGGCAGACATGAAAGGAATGTCTGATGGGCCAGGAACTCCAGGTAGCTTTTCCTGATTGATGACTTCTCGGCTTGATGGAAAGATGCCGCCATAAACCTCAGTGGGAAGGTCTGGTCCTCTGAGAGCCTATAAACAGAAGTCACTCGTGCCGGGAGGGCACAGAGCAGCACACAGAGAGCTCTCGGCCGGGGGAGGTTTCAAAATCTTCACTAGGCTCCTTTCTGTTTTAAACTCTGCCTTGTTAGTGGAAGGGCCTGGCGTGCCGCAGTCCATGAGTCGCAAAGAATCACACATGACTTATCGACTGAACGACAGCAACAGCTGTTTGTGGGAAAGAAGGGGAAGGCGTGGGAGAGGTTCCCGAGGACCCTGGTGTTCTGGTCTACATGCTGTCCACGCTGCTCTGCTGGCCTGACAGCCTTCTTGGTCCTCCCTGTTGAGACTTTGGCAAGGACAGCTCTAGGACGCAGGTTTTCTCCAAAAATGTGACATCTTAACACAGTCAGCTGTTACTTGTGCAACACCCCTCCCACTCCCTAACCTCTATCGGCTTTAATGATTCATTAAACTAGTTTTGCTTATTCTTCTCCTTCATCGGGTGTTTTTAGCTCCCATTTGACTGCATTGTCACCCTACTGTTTGAGCCTGAGGATAATCTCTAAGGTCTATATGTTACCTTCCAATGAAGGATAATAGATACGGTTGAGGGGCAAGAGTACAGTTGCTATTGGGTAGATGGATACGAGTTGGGTTATTCATTCAAGAGATGCTACACATAGGCACTAACTACCAGGCCCTGAAGTGAAGTGAAAGCTGCTCAGTCATGTCCAACTCTTTGCGACCCCATGGACTGTATAGTCCATGGAATTCTCCAGGCCAGAAATACTGGAATGGGTAGCCGTTCCCTTCTCCAGGGGATCTTCCCAACCCAGGGATCAAACCCAGGTCTCCCGCGCTGCAGGAGGATTCTTTACCAGCTGAGCCACAAGAGAAGCCCAAGAGTACTGGAGTGGGTAGCCTATCCCTTCTCCAGGGGATCTTCCTCACCCAGGAATTGAACCAAGGTCTCCTGTATTGCAGGAAGATTCTTTACCAACTGAGCTATCAGGGAAGCCTTATATGCAGCCTAATGTCAGCTGAGTTCTGCACCCAGATTCAGCCAGAGGAGGGGGAATTTGGACTAGTTGTTCAGCCCACAGCTGCCCCACCTGTAACCGCATGAATATGGTGCCCCTGGGTTTCCATGAGAATTTAGGGGGACGATGGGCAAGGCTGGCATTTGGCAGGACTCAATATTTTTCGTTTCTTTCTTTTCATTTGGGCTGAGCACAAGGGAGGCAGTTTGGGAGGATAATCTGATCCACAGAAACCTGATCCCTTAGCGAGATGAATGTGCGAAGCCACCGCCACTCTTCCTTACCTATCACTGTGTAAAAAGCAAGGCCTCTGACCCTGCTCCATATCTTCAAAAAGTTTACTTTACCTGAGCAAACACTCAGTATCAAAGAAACAAATATGAGATACACAAAAGTTCAGTTATTCCAGGTGGGAGTTAATTAGACTTAACCAGTCGTTGAGTGGCGTCTCGACTGTCACGTCTTAGGATAACGCAGTCTTGATGAGGACCCGGAGGCCGGGTTCTGACCCCAGCCAGGGCCACCACCTACCCAATGAAAACATGTGACTTTGGACTTAACCTCTCTGTCTTGGGCCAAATTCCCTATATCTGACAAGAACGGGTGAGGTGCTAGGTGGTCTGGGAGCCAGGCATCCCTTCTCCCTCTGTCCTGACTTCTTCCCTCATCCCTGGAGCCCCTCGCAATGCTGGGCCAGTGTTGGACAGGCCATCAGAGGACCATCTTTCCTGCTGGAGCCTCAGAGCCACAGGAAGACAGGGTCCTGTTTCTATTCTGGTTGGAGTAGAGCTCCCAAATGACAATGATGCTCTGTGAGCTCAAGCTAGGAACAGTGGTTGGTATTTTTCCTATTGTATTTTCTTATCAAAGCTTGTGGACTTTGAGGGGAAGGACTGAACATTCTCTCTTTTTAAAGAACACCCAGGTGAGGTTAGTGGTAAAGAACACATCTGCCAATGCGGGAGACCTAAGAGATGCGGATTCAATCCCTGGGTTGGGAAGATCCCCTGAAGAAGGGAATGGCTACCCACTCCAGTATTCTTACCTGGAGAATCCCAGGGACAGAGGAACCTGGTGGGCCACAGTCCATGGGGTCGCAAAGAGTTGGACACGACTGAAGCAACTTAGCATGCACATTTTTCTTACTGCTTTCTGTGTGATTCTAGAAAGGTAGACCAGGAGAGAGAGGTTTAGCTTGCCAGAAAGGGCTTCGTCGCAGAGATGGATCATCACGTTATGTTCCCAGAACTCTCCAGGCCGCTGTTGCCGGGAGAGGGAGCCAGCACCACCTACAGACATGTGGTCCAGATTACCTGGTTATCAGGCCATCTGCTTTCTGGTAGTAAATGATGCTTTAAAAAATTTGGCTCTGGCAACTTTTTAGTCTTGGTCTTCCCTGGTGGCTCAGTGGTAAAGAATACGCCTGCCAGTGCAGGAGACTAGGGTTCAGTCCCTGGGTTGGGAAGATCCCCTGGAGAAGGAAAGGACAAGCCACTCCAGTATTCTTGTCTGGAAAATCCCATGGACTGAGGAGCCTGGCGGGGTACAGCGCATGGGGTCCTGAGAGAGCAGGACATGACTGAGCGACTAAACAATAACTTCTTAGTCTTACACCATAAGACACAGCATCACTCCACGCCCCGAGTTTAGATTAGGCAACAGCTTTACGAAGACCTTTTTATTGTAGTAAAAACCACATAGCATAAAGTTTACAATTGCAACTGATTTTAAGTTTCCAGCTCAAGGGCACTGACCGCCTTCACACTGTTGTCACCACCATCCACATCCAGAACATTTCCATCTTCCCCGTGTGAAATCTGCTTCCATTAAAGGCTCACTCCCCATGCCCCTCCCTACCCCTGGCACCCACCCTTCCATCCTCCATTTCCATGAATTTGCCTGCTCCGGGTACTTCCTGTAAGAGAAGTCACATCATATTTGCCCGTGACAACGGCCTTATTCTTTCTGCTGCAGGTGGGAAGAAAGGCGCAGGTTCACCTCAGACAAAACTCCTCACGGGGAAGAGCTCAAGAACCTCAGTACGAGAGGTTGCAGGCATCTCCATCATCCTGACAGCAGAGTCCCAAGGGCAGCCTTAGGCAATGTAGGCTGTGTTGCCACGGCAGTTCTGCCCACCTCCTGCGGCCCGTGGGAAGAAGGCAGTAACCCCATGGGGGTTACTCTGGAGCCCCTTGGTCACTGTCTATAGAGGGGCCCCTGCGAATCCTCAGACTCACTATGCCCTCGCTGAGCCTTGAAGGTGACCTTCTCTCTGCCCCAGTACTCAGGCGATTCCTTTGGGGTCAGGTGCCTCTGTCCCCTGAGAACATTTTCCTGCGTCAGGGACCCATCCTATGAGCTCGCACGCCGTCCCAGCCTTACGGCTGTGGAATCTCTTACTGTAATTAACTGTCCCTTGCCAGTCACTGTCCCACCACAGACCATCTCAGAGCAGGGACCACATTCTTCCTGCTAGGTTGCCGGAGCCTGGCAGCAACAGAGGCCGAGGTCAGAGACGTGCAGAGGCTGAGGAAGGGCGTGTGCTCTTCCTCAGGGAAAGATGATCCACAGGGGGGTCAGGCAGAGGGGCTGCCAAACAGAAATGTAATGTAGCCTCAGCCTGATCCTGGGAGAGGTCTGCAACATGAACAGCACAGCAAAGCCATCCCACCTGCAACAAGGGGGCCAGGATTTTTGTACCTAGGCAAGTCAGTAGGCGGCCTTCCCAGGTGGCTCAGTGGTAAAGACTCTGTCTGCAATGCCCAGGACTCGAGTTCGATCCCTAGGTCAGGAAGATCCCTTGGAGGAAGAAATGGCAACACACTCCACTGTTCTTACCTGGAGAAACCCCCCAGAGGAGTCTGGTGGGCCACAGTCCATGGGGTCACAAAGAGTCGGACACGACTGAGCGACTGAACAGTGACCAGGAAGTCAGCAGGAGTAAACTTCCTGGCGTTTTCAGGGCAAGTGGCGTCCTGAGGAGGCCAGGTCTCTGGAGAAGGTGCAGCTGTGTTAGCAGCAATGCTCCCACCAGGGGCACTGGGGTCCTACCACACTGGGTGTTTGTCCTGTGAAAATTTTGAAGTTAACAACACATCTGCCATCTAACATCCACAATGCCAGGCACTGTGCTCTGCCTTTTACCATCTCGGTCTGTCTCTAAGCAGCCCTCGGAGTATAAGTGGAGAGAGAAGATCCAACGAAGCTAGACGATGCCTCCCATTTCCCAGGCACCGGGAGGCAGGTAGATCAGCTGACCTGTACCCAGGTGATGCGCACACACAGTAACATTTGAGATGCAATCAGTGGACGAGGCACCGTCTCCCTGGCTCTTTGATCAACTTTTATTCAGGATGGGAATTATTGTCTTACGTCCTTTCACCGGCTTGCTTTTCTGAGATTGGGCCTGGGCTAACCCGCCGGGTTGCTAAGCTGGTGGGAACATTTAAACATTTTAACCTGATCAGACCCCGCACCCTTCCACAGTCTTCCCTCCGCTTGGCAGCATCCTCGGTGAATTGGAAAAATGTCCACCTTCTAGGTTAATTTATTTTTCAGTCTTAGCCATTCAGTCTCCTTCCCCTGGGGAGCTTGGGGAAGGGGGGGGCGCCCGTTCCCACTCAGCCCGTGGGAATGCCATACCAACAACCCTCGACGCTCTGCCGCCCCAGGCCCCCGGCCACGGCCCTGTTTGTCCAAATTAGAGTCCGTTTACTCTGCAAACTGTGCTTGTGTTTCCGTCCACACTGAGCAGCTGCTGCCCTTGTTTGCACGGCTTGGTCAGCAGGCAGACAGCTGCCCCGGACAACCCCAGCAAGCTTCCGGCCGGAGGGAGCCGCAGGCACCCGGAGGGACGCCGCCCAGCTTCCCCGGAGCAGACGGCGGTGGTCTGGGCTCCACAATCCAAAATAGTGCACAAGAAATAAAACATTCATACAGAAGAACCCTGGAATATCCGCCAAGGGGCAGCCTCCCAGCCCTGGCTCCACCAGACACGCTCTTTAAAAAAAAAAAAGTTAATTAATTTTAATTGGAGGCTAATTACTTTAAAATATTGTGGTGGCTTTTGCCATACATTGACATGAATTGATGCTTTTGAACTGTGGTGTTGGAGAAGACTCTTGAGAGTCCCTTGGACTGCAAGGAGATCCAACCAGTCCATCCTAAAGGAAATGAGTCCTGACTATTCATTGGAAGGACTGACGCTAAAGCTGAAACTCCAATACTTTGGCCACCTGATGCAAAGAACTGACTCATTTGAGAAGACTCTGATGCTGGGAAAGATTGAAGGTGGAAGGAGAAGCGGACGACAGAGGATGAGATGGCTGGATGGCATCACCAACTCAATGGACATGAGTTTGAGTAAACTCCAGGAGCTGGTGATAGACAGGGAGGCCTGGCATGCTGCAGTCCATGGGGTTGCAAAGAGTCAGACACAACTGAGCAACTGAACTGAGGTGACTCAGCCGTGGATGTACATGTGTCCCCAATCCTGAATCCCCCTCCCACCTCCCTCCCCATCCCATCTCTCTGAAGGACTGACGCTAAAGCTGAAACTCCAATACTTTGGCCACCTGATGCAAAGAACTGACTCATTTGAGAAGACTCTGATGCTGGGAAAGATTGAAGGTGGAAGGAGAAGCGGATGACAGAGGATGAGATGGTTGGATGGCATCACCAACTCAATGGACATGAGTTTGAGTAAACTCCAGGAGCTGGTGATAGAAGGGAGGCCTGGCATGCTGCAGTCCATGGGGTTGCAAAGAGTCAGACACAACTGAGCAACTGAACTGAGGTGACTCAGCCGTGGATGTACATGTGTCCCCAATCCTGAATCCCCCTCCCACCTCCCTCCCCATCCCATCTCTCAGGGTTGTCCCAGAGCATCGGCTTTGTGTGCCCTCTTTCATGCATCGAACTTGCACTGGTCATCTCTTTTACGTATGGTAATACACATGCTTCAGTGTATTCTCTCAAAACATCCCACCCTCATCTTCTCCCACAGAGTCCAAAAGTCTGTTCTTTATATCTGTGTCTCTTTTGCTGTCTCACATATAGGGTTGTTGTTACCATTTTCTAAATTCCATATATATGCATTAATGCACTCTATTGGTGTTTCTCTTCCTGACTTACTTCACTCTGTATAATCAGCTCCAGTTTCATCCACCTCATTAGAACTGATTCAAATGCTTTCTTTTTAATGGCTGAGTAATACTCCATTGTGTATATGTACCACAGCTTTCCTATCCATTCATCTGCCAGTGGACATCTAGGTTGCTTCCATGTCCTGGCTATTGTAAACAGCGCTACGAGGAACATTGGGGTACACGTGTCTCTTTCAATTCTGGTTTCCTCAGCATGTATGCCCAGCAGTGGGATTGCTGGGTCATATGGCAGTTCTATTTCCAGTTAAGGAATCTCACCACTGTTCTCCATAGTGGCTGTACTAGTTTGCATTCTCATCAACAGTGTAAGAGGGTTCCCTGTTCTTCACACTCTCTCCCGCATTTATTGTTTGTAGACTTTTTGATGGCAGCCCTTCTGACTGGCGTGAGATGGTACCTCATTGTGGTTTTGATTTGCATTTCTCTGATAATGAGTGATGTAGAGCATCTTTTCGTGTGTTTGTTAGCCACCTGTATGTCTTTTTTGGAGAAATGTTTTCTTAGTTCTTTGGCCCATTTTTTGATTGAGTCATTTATTTTTCTGGTATTGAGCTGTATGAACTGCTTGTATATTTCTGAGATTAATTCTTTGACCAGACCCCCTCTTTCTGAGCTTGGCTTGGCTGGTGGTTCCTGAGGCAGTCCATGCAGCAAGATGGCAGTTTGTATCGTGGTTCCCTTGAAAGTGGTTTAACCTCTCTGCGGCTCAGCTTGCTCCCCTGAACATGGGGCTGAAGTCCTGGTGGGAGGATGGTGTGAGCTAATGACAGAGAGTACTCAGAACAGCGTCCCACCCGAAGCTGTTGTTGTTCAGTCACTAGGTGGTGTCTGACTGTGCGACCCCATGGACTGTAGCCAGCCAGGCTCCTCTGTCCACGGGATTTCCCAGGCAAGATTACTGGATATTGAGTCATTTATTTTTCTGGTATTGAGCTGTATGAACTGCTTGTATATTTTTGAGATTAATTCTTTGACCAGACCCCCTCTTTCTGAGCTTGGCTTGGCTGGTGGTTCCTGAGGCAGTCCATGCAGCAAGATGGCAGAGTTTGTATCCTGGTTCCCTTGAAAGTGGTTTAACCTCTCTGCGGCTCAGCTTGCTCTCCTGAACATGGGGCTGAAGTCCTGGTGGGAGGATGGTGTGAGCTAATGACAGAGAGTACTCAGAACAGCGTCCCACCCGAAGCTGCTGTTGTTCAGTCACTAGGTGGTGTCTGACTGTGTGACCCCATGGACTGTAGCCAGCCAGGCTCCTCTGTCCACGGGATTTCCCAGGCAAGATTACTGGAGTGGGTTACCATTTCCTTCTCCAGGCAATCTTTCTGACCGAGGGATCAAACTCATGTCTCCCACACCAGCAGGTGGATTCTTTACCACTGAATCATCTGGAAAGCCCCCCATATGAAGTATATTCTCAGTATAAAAACCAGTATTTATTTGTCTCTCTACTGGCTAAAAGCGCGCCGAGTGGTGAGGAAGTGGTTTTGGTAATGATGTGTTATTTCCAGCATTAAGCGTCCTTCCAGGCAGGAAACTGTATGGAATGCTTGTCAGAACCTAACTGCAGTTTGGCTGGAATCGATAATGAACGATGGCGGCTGGAAGCCCAAGTTCTGGTACAGGTCCCATTCCTGTCGCATTATCCCTACTGCGCATCCGCCCCCGCCCCGACCATCCCCACTGCATTCATGGGGCTTCTCCTGGCTCTCTTCTGCATGGACTCACTGTGGGGATGTGACATGTCCTGGTCCGGTAGGATACTGTTTGTGTATCTACCCTATTGTTCTCGCATGGGCTAGCTCTGTGAGATTTGCAAGCGGCTTCCTTACACATTTGTTTGTTCCATCTTGAAAGTACCAGGATTTAAAATTTAGAACTGGACTGAGTCTTCTTGGGCCCTCTAGGGTCCATTTCCAGGGGACCTTGGACAAAGGCAAGGCTTCCACAGCTACACAGCTTTGTTGTTCAGTCACTATGCCATGTCCAACTCTTCGTGATCCCATGGACTTCAGCACACCAGGCTTCCCTGTCCTTCACCATCTCCCGGAACTTGCCCAAACTCATGTCCATTGAGCTGCTGATGCCATCCAACCATCTCATCTTCTGTCGTCCCCTTCTCCTCTTGCCTTCAGTCTTTCCCAGCATCAGGGTCTTTTCTAACAAGTCAGCTCTTTGCATCAGGGGGCCAAAGTATTGGAGCCTCAGCTTCAGCATCAGTCCTTCCAATGACTATTCGGGGTTGATTTCCTTTAGGATTCACTGGTTTGATCTCCTTGTAGTTTCAAGGGACTCTCAAGAGTCTTCTCTGGCACCGCAGTTTGAAGGCATCAGTTCTTCTTAGCTTTAATCAGCAGCAGAATAAAATGGAGTTCCTTCAACAAGGCCCACACGGATAGGAGTTCCTTCTTAGGCTTTACTGCCTGCCACGCCAACAAGCCTGCGGCTCCTCAAGTCAGACCGAGCTCATCTTTCCCTGGCCGTGGAGCTCTCTGTGAGCTGCCACGCCCACCTTAGGGAGTGCCCTGCAAAGTCCCGACTTGACAGTGAGCTCCAGGCAAGGAGGGGTCTTTGGAAAATCCCAGGTGGAAGATGACTCTCTGTCTGTGAGCAATAGGCTCATCACACTGCTATCCGAAGCTGAGCCCTCGACACTCTGGTGCCTGGCAGGGCCATTTCCTGGCAAACGTGAAGAGAGGGTTACTTTCTGCCTGCCCTTCCTGACTCAATCAGCCCTCGACCCAGTGAGCAAACACATGCCAGCCTCTAGGGCCGTCTCCCTGACTCCCAGCGCAGACCTGCTCCCGGGGGGAGTCAGCATCTACCGTGAGCCTCCCATTTTATTTGGTGGCTTCCAGTCAGTAGGAATTTATAGACACAGCCAGTCCTCCCTGGTTTTATTATGCTCATAAGGTACAAGGGAAAAAATTATGCAGCCACACCCTCTTCTCTATCTGTCTCAGGCTCAGGAATCCACACGTTCCAGTCCTGATTTTGCTCCAGGTTGTCTGAATTCCTGGAAAGACCAGGAGGGGGAGCTGTGTAACCACACAGCGTCTCCCTGGCCGCTTAGTGGACTGGCTTTCCCAGGTTCCCTGCAACCTGGCCATCCCTCTAACCTACAGAAAGTGCCAGGCTCCACTGACTCTGGAAATCTAACCTACCTCTTGCCTGGACCGCACACCCGGGTGAAACTGCAGTGTAACAACACAGTCTTCAAAAGGTCAGAGCAGTCCTCTTAGCAATATCCTTCACCAACTCTGCCTGCAATGCGGGAGACCCAGGTTTCATCCCTGAGTCAGGAAGATCCCCTGGAGAAGGAAATGGCAACCCACTCCATTATTTCTGCCTGGAGAATCCCAAGGACAGATGAGCCTGGCAGGCTACAGTCCACGGGTCGCAAAGGGTCAGACACAGCTAAGACTGAGCACGCGCAGCAGAAAACCATATTTAGCACTTTCGTGTCTAGTTTTTACTTTGGAATAGGAGGAATTTTGGTATCAGTAACAGTATTTTGGCACCAACAACAAAACCAAAAATCTTCCAAAGAAAAACAAACAAAAACCTGTGCCATCAAAAGATAACTGATGTACCCAGTGAAGTACCAAGCATTCAGTTCAGTTTAGTCGCTCAGTTGTGTCCGACTCTTTGCGACCCATGAATCGCAGCACGCCAGGCCTCCCTGTCCATCACCAACTCCCAGAGTTCACTCAGACTCACGTCCATCGAGCCAGTGATGCCATCCAGACATCTCATCCTGTCATCCCCTTCTCCTCCCGCCCCTAATCCCTCCCAGCATCAGAGTCTTAGCAGAAATGACATAGAATTAGGTACATGGGAAAGGGCTTTGCAAGCTCTAAACTACCAAAGTAGGGCTGCGACAGGGGAGTAGTAGTTGAAACAACACCACTTTCCCAGATAAAGGATGAAGAATAACCTTGAAACCTCAACTCTCTGCTGTCCCCAGGGAGCCTTTTGTGGGAACCCATCCATGGGGCTTGGCTGCCCCTGACAGCCTCTACCCCTGCTCCCCACCAGGGGGCATCAGTCCTCTTTTCTGCTCTGTTCTTGTTCCTAAACCATTGTCCTTCCTTTCACCCGTAGATTCTCCATCCTCCCCAGTCATCCTCCCATGAGGGGCTTCCTTTCCTTGTTCCCCTCTCAGTTTGCGATCCAGACATTAAGACTTTGGGGAGCCACAGATGAAATAAAGCAGAGTCAGTGGTAAAAAACTCTCCTGGCAATGAGGGAGGCAAGGGTTTGATCCCAGGGTGGGGAAGATCCCCTGGAAAAGGAAACGGCAACCAACTCCAGTATTCTTGCCTGGAGAATCCCACAGACAGAGGAGCCTGGTGGGCTACAGTCCATGGGATCGCAAAGAGTCGGATCCAGCTTAGGACTGGACAACAAAAGCCACCAGTCCCACAGTATTGAAACTGTTTTCTCGTCTGTTGCCCGAGGGAGGGGAAAGTGTAAGATTTATTTTTGTGTGTGTTCATTCCAAAGCTCAGTGCAGTGAGGTAAGCCAGAGGCATTCAGTAAATTTGCAAACCTCAGCTAAACTGAAACCTCAAAAAATGTGATCAAGGTTGTGTGGAAACAAAACATCGAGATTCCACTGAGAATAGATTTGGCTAATTTGAAAATCACAAAAGAGGGGGTCTTGGGCATCAGGTTTACAGAACTTTTTCTTTGTTATGTTTGCTTTTAGTTTACACCTCTCCTTCCCCTTATCATGTCACAAGGGCATCCTTGGCTATAAACCGTTCTATCTCACATTCCCAAACAAAAACTCTGTTCCCATTAAACACTCTCACCTTCTGGCAATCATCCTTCTACTTTGTATCTCTGAATCTGAAAAGTTTCCAGAGCTCAAGGTCAAGAAGATATTTTCCCATTTCCTTATGAAAAATTGTCTTTCACATTCAGAGCATCAGTCCATCTAGAACTGATGTATGGTGTGGAGTGGGGGCCAAGATTGTCTTTTACACGTTTATGGAAGCAATGCATGTAAAGAACCGATTGCTGTAACACTGATGATTGAGAAGACCTTGCTCTCCACTCCTCTACACGGGTGCTTGTGATGTCGATCCAGCGTCTGTGTGGCTTTATTTCTGGACTCTTATTTTTTTAATTATTTTTTATTTAGTTATTATTTTTGGCTGCACTGGGTCTTCGATGCCACGTGCAGGCTTTCTCTAGTTGTGGCAAGTGGGGGCTACGCTCTAGTTGTGGGCTAGAGCCCACAGGGGCTTCTCACTGCAGTGGCTTCTCTTGTGGAGCACCGGCCCTGGGGCACCTGGGCTTCAGCTGTGACACACGGGCTTCACAGCGCCGAGGCTTGTGCGATCTTCCCAGAGGAGGGACTGAATCTGTGCCCCACAGATCTGGGCAGGCAGGTTGTTAACCACTGGGCCACCGGTGGTTATTCTTGGGCCTTCGTTATTCTTGGGTCTTGAGGTTTCCCCACGAATTATGGAAGTAGACTGTGAATTTCTAAAATAAAATGAATTGCTGGTATTCTAATTTGAATGATTTTAATCAATAGATCCATTTGCGGAGTGAGTCCCTTTTCTATAACCTAGATCACCCTTCCGAAAAGACGAGATAGAAATACTCACTGAGCAGTCATGAGTATGATAAGAGCAATAGGTTTTCAGACTGAAAGAAAAACCACTATGGAGTTGCTGTTTGTGTATAATATAATGAGAAGGAGCACGTGTAAGGACTGGGGCACAATCTTCCTGTGTGCTCAGTCGAGTCTGACTCTGTGACCCCATGGACTATAGCCCACCAGGCTCCTCTGTCCATGGGATTTTTCAGGCAAGAATACTGGAGAGGGGTGCCACTTCCTACTCTTAGGGGACCTTCCTGACCCAGGGATTCAAGCGCCGTCTCTTGCGTCTCCTGCATTGCAGGCGGCTTCTTTACCAATAGGGCCACATGGGAAGCCCCCACAATCTTCCTACGATGGGTTATGTAAAAGTTGGAGGAACTTTGGGATCTGGTCTCTGAGGCTCCTTTTTCCTTCACCGGCCTGAAATTCAGAGGCTGGCACTCTGGGAGATGGAAGAAGGGGAGGATTTCCCTCTGGGCTCCCACTGCACCCCCAGTCTAGTGCTTCCTTGCAATGACTGTGTGCTGATCCTCGCAGGTCGTTCACTTTGCAGCCTGGAAACTGAGGAGGGAATCAGATTATGATTTATTTTTCAAACACACCTGCTGAGTGTCCGCTCCAGTTCTGGGTAGCTCTGCCTTCCAGGTCATCCCACCTGGAGAGGGGATGACCAGGGACCCTGATGGGAAAAAGGCTTATCCCCCATGACGGCCTTTCTTCTGTTCCCTGCAGCATACTCTGAGTCATGCTGAGGCCACCTGTGTGTGTCTGAGTGGCCAGGACAGGAACCAGATGGAGGCAGTCTTCTTTGTTTCCTGATCAGGCTGGTTAGCAAACACTCTTTCCCCTCAGCCCTAGATGCTTCCTTTAAAGGCTTTCCTGAGGGTCCCTTGAACAAATGCCTTCTGCAAGTAGGAATCCCCAGGCTGAGGCAAAGACGGGCAACAGGACTCCACAGCGTCTCCTTCTCAGGCTTCATTGTCTTTCCTTCCGTCTGTGGAGCCCTGCAGGGTGACCACGTCTGCTCAGTGGCCACATTCCCCTCCCCCAGTGCTGCCGAGCCCCAGGGAACCTCAGGGCTTTTGTGCTCTGGGGTCCCCCAGGCCTCTCCATGCTTCTGCCCTTTCTAGCTGCCCAGAAGAGGCCCAGAAGTGGGAATTAGCTGGACCTAAGGAAGTAGCACAGACTTTCCAAGGTAGTGAGTGGTCAAGAATCCGCCTGCCAGTGGAGGAAACATGAGTTCAATCCCTGGGTCGGGAAGATCCCCTGGAGCAGGAAACAGCAACCTACTCTAGCGTTCTTGCCTGGAGAATCCCATGGACAGAGGAGCCTGGCGGGCTACAGTCCATGGGGTTGCTAAAGAGTTGGAAATGACTTAGTGTCCGAGCATGCACACACAGAAGCAGCAAGCCAGTTACAGACTAGAAGGACACCAGCTTGGGCCCATGCTCTCCACCCAGCAGGTTGTGCCTGGGGAGTTGCCAGGGAGATGCCAGGCAGCCGACCTGGACATCCCGCAGCAGGCAGGCCTGGGGCTGGAGCAGGGTCCTGACTCCTTCCCAGCCCTGGCTGACTCCGCAGCAGCTGGGTGGAGGGTAGGGTTGGCCAGGACAGTGCAGAAAGGGCACAGAAGGGCCGAGGTCTGGGCCGGTGGCCCCCCACCAGCCCCGCCACTGAGGACATGGCCAGAGGCCCCTCACTCCTGGGAGGGGAGCTAAGGACCTGGCTGAAACTCAGGACGGTTGGAACGCTCAGGTTCCTGGTGGCTTCACCACCCCCCCACCCCCTACCGCCTGTCAGAGCAGCCAGGGCTGAGGGGATCCAGACGATCTGCTGGCAGAATCGAGTACCTGGCGGCGGGGGCAGGGAGGGAGGAAGACAGAGAGAGAAAATGGACAAAGGGAGACCCCCGTAAAACCAGCCGCGGGTCTGTAATCACCAGAGCCTTTGTTTAGAGCTGGTTTAAACAAGTTGTGATCCTTGGGAAGGGGAGGCCATAAACCGAAGTGAAAATAAAAGCGTTTACAGCGAGGGCCCGCGAGGTGCCGGGGATCAATGGGGGAGCCGTGGGGGTGCGCCTGGCCTGCACTGCCTGGCGTCCTGGGCGCCGGCAGGCCAGCCGGGCCA
>SJXQ01001185.1:48175-99103 GCA_006408695.1 Aepyceros melampus
CCCGCATTCCAGGCTGGGGGCGGGGGGAAGAGGGCAGGGTGCCAGGGCTCTGTGACATCTAGAGATTCATGGCCGGAGGCTGGGAGATCTTAGAGTCAGCCTTCCACTCCCCTACAAATTCCTTTATAATGGACTTGAGGGGTTGCACTAATAAGAGGGTTTGAAGGGCACTTGTTCCTGGAAGAAATGCCTCTTAGGCTCAACTTATCAGCATGGAAAGGTGTCAGGAGGCAGGTTTCACCCGCAGGAGCAACATTCCTCAGGGGCGCTCCATGTAGCCATGGGTGGTGGGGCAAGATGCTTGTGAAGGTGAGGCTGAAGGTGGTCATTCCTGACTGTCCAGCCCTGAGATGTTGGTGTGGACCCTCCATTCACTCAACAGATGTAACCAGCACCTGCCGTAGGCCAGGCAACCAGGCAGGGACGCGTTGGGGAATTGTATACATGTATACACTCCTGCTTTTTAACAGATTAATTCTCCCCAGGGACCCATGTAATGGGATGTTATTGTTTTTGTTGTTGTTTAGTCGCTAAGTCGTGTCCAATTCGTACAAGTGGGTGTCCATTCCCTCCTCCAGGGGATCTTCCCAACCCAGGGACTGAACCCAGGTCTCCTGCATTGGCAGGCGGATTCTTGACCGCTGAGCCACCTGGAAAAGCCCATGTCGTGGGGTGCTTTGGGAGAGCAGCAGTACCAAAGAAAGCCAAGGCGGTTCTCAGACATATATTGTCTGAGATCAGAGGGCCTCGTGGGTTGTGCTCAGAGGGAAAGGCAGCCAGGCTTTCCTGCAAAAAAAATCACACCGAGGTCATGTTCATATTAATAAAAACAGATGAGTAATTGGAGGCTCCTGAACCAATGCAGCAAGGTTTTTTGGTTGTTTTATTATTTTCCCCCTTTTAAATTTCCTGCTGACTCTTTGGCAACATTTGTGGAAGCGGTGCTGAGCTGAGTCTTCCAAATGGCAATGATCAGATAGAGAGAACCCAAAGGCAGGCAGCTCACCCGCTCAAGAGATCTTAAGAGAAATGAGTCCGTAGGGATCTTGTGCCTTCGGTCCTGAAACACCAACGCTTTGTGCAGGGGAAAACAGGGCAGGGAATGGGTGTGGGCTTTGCAATTAGACAGTTGGGATTTTTTTTTTTACTATAAATAATGCCAAATTATATTTTAAAAGACAACCAAGCATTAGAAATTGGATGGGATATACAATAACAAACTTTCCCTAGGGTTTTTTCCAAACATTTATTTTTAGTTGAAGGAAAATTGCTTCACAGTGTTGTGTTGTGTTGGCCTCGGCCAACAGCTGGTTTTTAAATCTCTTCTTCTCAACTTCATCATTGGACACTTGGCATCATCTCCAAGACTCTATTTTCTCATCTGTAAAATGAGGACAAGAACGTCCCCGCCCCAGGGCTGGGTATGAGGATGACTGAGGTGGCGTGCCTGGGGCTCCTCCCATTGCTTCTCCTTCCTTCCTGCACTCCCCTCTTCCCTGTGAGACAGATTTAGTATCGCCCTTCCCAAATTTTGAAAAATGGAAATTATGATAACAGAAGTACCAAAAAAAATAGATAAGCTCTCCTTGTTTGTTTAGGAAACATCTCGAATTCCTACACCTGGTGCTTTACTCACTAGGTTGTCTTCAGCTCTTTGTGATCTGATGCACTGTAGCCCCCCAGCCTCCTCTGTCCTTGGGATTCTCCAGGCAAAAATACCGGAGTGAGTTGTCATTTCTTCCTCCAAGGGAATCTTCCAGACCCCAGGGATCGAACCAGGGTCTCCTGCGTTGCAGGTGGTACCAAAAAGATAGATGAGATCTCCTTGTTTGTTTAGGAAACATCTTGAATTCCTGCACCAATGACGTTCAATTTCACTGTCCATATATCCTGAACAACATTGGTTTAGGACTTCCAGCTCATTCATGTAGTACCTGCCATGGGCTAGGACTGTACTAGGCAGTGGAGATGCAGAAGTGAATGGCACTGTCCTTAGCCACAAACAAATACCAAAGGTGCAGATAATTTCAAAGGCACAAAGAATTTGGGGGAAATAGGGCAGAGCCCTGGGCTTTCCTCATGGCTCAGATGGTCAAGAATCTGCCTGCATTTCAGGAGATGCAGCTTCAATCCCTGGGTCGGGAAGATCCCCTGGAAAAAGGAATGGCAACCCACTTCAGTCGTCTTGCCAGGAGACTTCCACGGACAGGGGAGCTTGGAGGGCTACAGTCCAGGGGGTCCCAAAGAGTTGGGCACGACTGAGCGATTGAGGACACACACATTGCTAATTTAATCACATCTTTAGAGAAAAGCACAAGTGTCAGTCGTGTCCAACTCTTTGTGACCTGATGCACGGCAGCCCCCCAGGCTCCCCTGTCCATGGGATTCTCCAGGCAAGAATACTGGAGTGGGCTGCTATTTCCTCTTCCAGGGGCTTGACCCAGGGATCAAACCTGGGTCTCCTGCACTGCAGGCATACTCTTTACCACCTGAGCCACCACTTGTCTCCGAATACAGTCTCCTTCTGAGGTACTAGGGGCCAAGACTTCAACGTGTGAATCTGGGGGGGACACAGTTCACTCCATAACAGTAATCATAAGCTCTTCTGGATGCACCCACCGCTCTGTGGGGACGTGGGAGCTAGGGGAGTGCTCTGCGGGGGCTTCCCAGCCCTGGCCCTCAGCCTGGCCCAGCTGCTCCCCTCTGCTGGACAGTCCGTCCTGGTGGGCCACACTTCAGCTCCAGTTCAAGGCCTGAAGCCCGCAAGGTGGTCTTTCTGAATCAGCTTTCCTGAAAAGCTGTAACATGTGCTTCCCAGCTGCAGTCACACCAGCAGCCTCAAAAAATATATATATATATATAAAAGAAGAAAGAAAGAAAGAAGGGGAGAAGGACAAAGAAAAGAGAGATGTGATTGGGTTTCCTTGGTCTGTTACAGCCCAGGATACATCTGCAGAGATGCTGAAATGGGGCAGCCTTTATCAAACCATCCTGAGCAGGAGAGAGGTCGTTTCTTTTCATTTGGGGTTCTCGATGAAACATTCTAAGAGACAGATACAGGAAAAGAGGAGCAGAGCAAAGACTACAGCCCCTTGGGTTTGTGAAAGAGACACTTGGACACCTGGCCCAGGTGTGGGAGGAGCTGTGGGAAGGCGCACAGGACTTGCCTTCACAGGGGGGATTCAGTGTGAATCCCGGAGAAGGCCCAGGGCCAGAGAAAGACCCCCAGATGCTGGCAGGAGAAGGGGAAGGGAGGAAGAGGGAGGGGAGATGAAATGGGGAGGCAAGGGTGTGGGAGGGGTGAGGGGAGGGGATGGCAGGCAGAGCTGGGAGCAGAGGGAGAAAGTTCAGTTTCTAGCAGATAAAAGCCAAGCTGGATTTTTGGCGTCCTTTATTCTTCAGGCAACTCTGCCCTCCTTTGCTCCTGCTATCTGAGTCATGCATCTCAGTGCTGGGCTGAGATTGTTATCCAGGTATTTGAGATCTGTTATCTTGTGATGGGAAGGCCTAGATGTGTTTCCTGCTCTCCCCCGCCTCCCCAGCTCCTAATAGTGCTTGGTCATTCTGTATGGGTCAGAATCTGTGCCTGATGCCACATGCCCTGCTTGGTAGGTGGCCCCCTCACAGGGAAGCACTGAGGCCGCCCTGCTGCTTTGTCCAAACTGCCCTCCAGGGACCAGTACTGCCATCTGCCTTGCTCGAGTTAAAAAGAGGCTTGAGTAGGCGGGCAGGTTGAGTCTTCACTGAACACCCTAGAATATTCATGAACACAGAGACAGTATCTGACCCCCACCCACCTATGCCCACCCAGTTTCTTCATGGCCAAGCCTGTTTCATCTTCTCTGACACTAGCCCTCCTCCCAGGTTATTTTGAAGCAAATGCCCAGATAGTTCAAACTCTGTAAACATTGTAATAAAGGAACTCTAAAAACCCCACAATAATATCATACCTAAAAAATGAACAATCATATCCTCAGTATCAAATAACCAGCCAACGTTTGCATATCTCTGATTGCCTAATTATATTTTTTTGCAGTTTGGTTGTTTGATTTGGAATCCGTATAAGATATAAGGTCCATATATTGGCATATATGTCTCTTGAGTGTCTTTTAATCTCTAGGTCCCCCTCTCATTCCCCTAACTGCACCCTACCTTCACCAGAAATGGAGTTGTTTTTCCTTCAAAGTTTCCTGCAGGCTGAATATTGATGATGGGATTCTTGTGGGAGTCCTTGTGCTTTTCTGCCCCTTGTATTTCCAGTTCTAGAGGCTTGGTTAGGGGGATGTGTGCGAATGTATTATCCATTAGCAAATGTATCATGTTTTTCTCTCTTTGTATAATGTAACTGACCACTGGTGATCATCACCTAGATTAATTAATTTACTTAAATTAGCAATTAATTAGCAATTAATTTAATTGCAAGTTGCAAGATGGTGGTATTCCATCATTCCTTCTTCCTTGATTAGCTGGGATGCTGTAAAGTGAAACCTCTGTCATCAGTTCTTTGGTTTCTCTAAGGTCCAGATCACATAGGAAAAGAGGGACAAATACTTGGTTGTGCTCCCTGATTCAGGAATTCAAAAGGGAATAAAGATTTTGTTCCTTAATATCATCCAAAGGTAATCAAATGAGTTATTATTTTGGTGGGCTCTTGTATCAATGAGAACTCAGAGGCTTAAACATATTTGACCTTTTTCAACCGGCTGCACTTTTCATCCATATAAAAACATGTTTCACTTGTCCTAGCTTTGACCTGAGTAGCCTGTGATAGTTTCCTAGCTTATCTGTAAAGGTTTTCTGGCCCAATCTGCAAGGGGCCATTTCTCCAAGGATTCCTGATTGTTTTTAGTGGGATATGCTGTGTAGAGATAACAGTCTGAGTGGTAATTACCACCAGGTGGGCCACTCTGTTTGTAGGCCTTTTCCATGGACAGAGCTAGAAAATATGTGTTCTTTAGGAAAGATTAAGTAACCATAAAATCCTCTGACATGGGGATTCAAACCCAAGATTTACAGGAATTTTGCTTTGTCACTCTTACATTGTGTCTTCTCTCAACCACAGTGAAAAGTTCTCAAAATACCAGCATAATTTGATTTGTCTTGCATTATTCTCTGGCTTCCTCAGTGGCTTGGGGGTAAAGAACCCACCTGCCAATGCAGGAGACTTGGGAGACCCCGGTTCGACCCCTGGATCGGGAAGATCCCCTGGAGAAGGGAATGGCAACCCCCTCCAGGATTCTTGCCTGGAGAATTCCGTGGACAGAGGAGCCTGGTGGGCTGTAGTCCATGGGGTTGCAAAGAGTCGGACTCGACTGAAGCACGCATGTTACTACCTAGACACATCTCAAAATGACAGTACGAGTGTTGACTGAATGCCTCAGGAGGCTTGGCTTCCGGCTCTTTTTGTCCTTTGGGCACATCCCACTGAGGATTTGTAGCAAGCTTACAGTGTAGGAATTGCTGTTTGATTTAATCTTGTTTTGTGAAGTTCCATAAAATAGTTAGTAGCTCCAAATGATCATACTAAGTGAAGTAAGTCAGATAGGGAATGGCAAATATCATATATCACTTATATGTTGAGTCTAAAAAAATGATACAAATGAACTTATTTACAAATTTTGAAAACAGATTTATGGTTACCAAAGGGGAAAGGTGGTGTGGGGAGATAAATTAGGAGTTTGAGATTAACATATACACACTGTATCTAAAATAGATAATCAGCAAGGATCTACTGTATAGCGCAGGGAACTCTACTCAATACTCTGTAATAATCTAAATGGGAAAAGAATCTGAAAAGAAATGTGTAAATTTAACTGCATTACTTTGCATATGCCTAAAGCTAACACAATATTGTAAATCAAATATATTCCAATATAAAATAAAAATTAAATGTAAGAAAAAATAAAATAATGATCCCTCAAAAAAATAAAAAATAAAAACATTTAATAGCTCCAAAGTAAATTCTATAGAATGTAGTGTATGAAAAAAAGTCTACCCTTACCCCTGTGCCCTTCAGGTTATCCTTTTCTTTCTTTTGTTGGTAAACATTTAAAGAATTACGACTTCTTTCTTCCATTTTAAAATTCTTCTGTGTAAAGAAAAAAAATTTTTAATTAAAAATGTTTTTGTTTATTTTTATGAGTTGTATTGAGATATTGTTTACAAACCATCAGATTCACCCTTTTAAAAATCAGCATGTATCTTCTTTCCTTGGACAAGTAGCAGCATGTAGTAAACACTCTTTTCTCTGCCTTCTCTTACTTTTTACAGTAACAATAGACCTTAAAGATTCTTCCATGGTATGAAGAGATCTTCCTCAATCATTTGCAAAGCTGCATAGCTTAAAAATACCACGTTTTATTCAACCAGTCCTCTCCTGGTGGCCATTCGAGTTCTTTTTGTTATTGCAAGTAGTGCATATATTTTTTTCACATTTTGATGAGTGTACTTTTGGACGATCCCTTTGTAGGTGGGGAATTGCTGGGTGAAAGAGGAAAGGCATAGATAACTTTTAGAGACATTGCCCAGATCCCCTCCCACCGTAAATATATGAGAAGCATTGCCTCCCAGCTTAGCTAACATTGTATATTGTTGAAATGCTGCATGTTTGCCAAGCTGCCAGCAGAAACTGTATCTCAGAGTGATTTTACTTTGGGATTCTCTCCATATGAGTGAGGTGGAGGACTTTGTCATGACTGAACGCCACTTGGAGTTCTTATCTCGTGAACCATGTTTTTTGTGAACCTTGTCTTTGTGAACCATGTAATTTCTCATCCATTTTCCCATAGGTTTTTTGACCTTTAAAACTCCCTGTGATAATGAGTGCAAAATGTTTTTCCTAATTTGTCTTTGTTACTTTGTAACAGGGTTATATGCCATGTAAAAATTGTTTCCCTGTTGTTCCTTTATATAAGCAAATTTATAAACTTCTTCTTCTGATTTTGAAAACATAGTTAGTGAACTTTCTTTCCCCCATTTCTGGTTTATGGATTTGAGCTGTCTCCTTTAGCATGCGAAAGCGGCTCAGTCGTGTCTGATTCTTTGCGACCCTATAGACTATAACCGGCCAGGCTCCTCTGTCCAGTCAAGAATACTGGAGTGAGTTGCCATTCCCTTCTCCAAGGGATCTTCCCTAACCCAGGGATCGAACCTGGGTCTCCTATATTGCAGGTGGATTCTTTACCGTCTGAGCTCCCAGGGTCTCTTTTATGGTATACTAAATTCTCACATGCAATTGGACCAATTTCTGGACTTTCTTTTCTGGTCTGTCTGTCCGCCTGTCTTTGGGCCAAAATTAAACTTTTAATTATAGGAGCTTTATAATACCCTCTCATGTGTGGCAAGGCTAGCCTTTCTTCTCTTGGTCTTTGCTCTTTTCCAGGGTTTTCCTTGTTCTTGCTTGTGTACAAACCATATTTTTAAAATTTTAAGGAGAATTTATGCAATTGTAATACATAGATGTTGCTTAGATCCTTGTTCAAGCAAAGAATTATTTTTTTTAAGTTAGTATCAAACCAAGAGAATATCCATTCTATGTATTTGATGAAATTATAAAGAATTATTGTCAATGTGTGTGCGATGGTGGTGGCTGTTGTTTTAGTCACTAAGTCATGTCCGACTCTTTTGTGACCCCATGGACTGCAGCCTTCCAGGCTCCTCCGTCCATGGGATTTTCCAGGCAAGAATACTGGAGTGGGCTGCCATTTCCTCCTCCATTCCTGACCCAGAAACCAAACCTGTGTCAGCTGCATTGGTGGTGAGTTCTTTACCACTGAGCCACCAGGGAATCCTGTGTGTAATGGTGCTAACGGGTGTTTTTCAGTCCTTATCCTTTAGAGAAATATAGTGAAGTAGCACAGATTAAATCATAATTATATCCGCTTCTAAGTAATCCTGGTGGTGGCTGGAGGAGATATAGATGAAACTGACCATAAACTGATAATTATTGAAACTGGGTGGTGGAGACTTGAGGTTCATTTTACTATTCTATTTATTTTTATATATTTTTGAAATAATAAATAGTTTAAAAAAGAGAAAGGGATTTCGAGCTCTAAAGGTTTTAAAACGTGGAACAATATGAAACTTTTTAAAAAAGTAAGTTTCAGCAAAGAGTGGGTGCTTTGCATAAGGAAATTTGCAGTCAGAAGCCAGGATGCGGAGGACGGAAGTAGGGAGAAAATGTTTGCATTGGTTACACGACTGACTCAGCCCAGGGCCAGGTGCATGAACTAATCCTTTTCTCCATTAAACATTTACCTGTAACTGAACTATATCCTTTTTCTGGGACATAAAGTTCCAATATAGATAGGTGTGCCCTGATTTACAGACCAGATGAGTTCCCGAAAAGTTGGTTTTAAATTCTCTGTTTTCTAACTGGTTGCCTACCATGTTGCTCAGAGTTTGGGGTCTTTGGAATTCCGAAGTGTTTCAGAAGGACAAATTGAAAAAGATATCATAAATGTCACTTTTATGGAACTCTTTTTATTTATAAGCAATGTATATTTTAGAAATAAAGAAATGCTGTAGACTGCAGACCACAGACCCTCTAAGTTGCCCTTTCCACACTTCAACACTTGAGGGGTGAATTTCGTTCAGAGTTTAAAACTAGCTCTCAATCCTGCAGCTTGACCACCTCTCTTGACTGAGTATCTGATCACTGCTCTCCAGAAGTTATCATGTTTGCAGTCTGTTTTAAAACTTAAGAGACTGTGAAAGAAAAAATACAGATAGAACTGGGTTGTTGATATGAGGAGGGAGGAAAACAAATATATCCCTTTTATTTCTTTAAAATTCAGTACTGGCTACTTATATTACCTGTCAAACATTAATAGAAATAACTACTTGGAAAAATAGTCCTGCTCTTACTGAAGGTAAAGACACATACAAATGCCACACCCACAAATGGAGTTTCAGAGATACCTGGGCACATGGGTCTCTGGACACAAGTATGAATGAATGTGCCAACAGGATTGTTCCCAGCAATGAAGCACTGGAAACAATACAGGTGTTTAGAAGCAATAGGCAGTTGAGTGTTGATAGACAGCCATGAAGAGGAAGTATCCATGGTTACATTCAGTAACATGGATAAATATTAAAAAAGAGTGCTATGAAAAGAGTAACAAGAATGCATACACTCTGTTTATAAACTGTTGCTAAAGGATGCATACATCAATGTTAAAATAGAGAAAACAATAGGAAGAGTGACAAGTATATATGTGCTAAACTCAACAATCAATTGTTGAATCATCATAGAAGATGGGGGCTTCCCTGATGGCTCAAGGGTAAAGAATCCACCTGCCAATGCAGGAGACCCAGGAGATCTGGGTTTGATCCCCGAGTCGGGAAGATCCCCTGCAGGAGGAAATAGCAACCCACTCCAATATTCTTGCCTGGAGAATCCCATGAACAGGGGAGCCTGGTGGACTAGAGTCCATGGAGTCGCAAAGACCCAGACACGACTGAGCACAGCAGCAGCGGAATAGAAGACGGGCTGGGAGTTATCTTGGTGAGAAGGGGAAATGAATGAGAAGAGACACATAAAGTCACCTGGGGTTCTGGAAATGTCCTGTTTACCAGCCTGATTGGTGAATGCACAGGTATACAATGTATGATTATTTATTAAACTGGATATTCATGTATATACCTTGCTGGATAGGTTTCATATTTTTCAATTTAAAAGGTTACAATAAAAAGATAATTAAAGGGCTTTTAAATGTTTATGGGAAACATAATTTTGTTCGTATTGTCTATAAAAATCTATATATCACTCTTATAACAGCCATTGTGAGTACAATTGTAATGTCACTGAATTGCTGGACCATATAACTCATACTTATGTAAAGAATATTGGAGAAACTAGAGATATGTAAGGAAATAAAATATCTAAATATGTCAACAGCAGTGATTTCGCTGAATAACAGTTTGCAAATACACATCTGTGAGTCCAGATTAAATAATGCTTTGTAAAGAGAAAACATAAAGCAGAGAAAGCTGTAGCTCACAGCAGAAGATTCAGATGTTTAAAAATCAGCAAAATCTAAGTATATTGATTTTTTTGTACTTAGAATAAAACTCCTGTCTCACACTTGATGTGTGTTTGTAGGGCCAGGAGGAGGAGCCTGAGTGATGAGGGGAGTGATTTTACTATTTTTGCAGGTGCAGCCTCTGGAGGCCCTTATGATTTGCCATGTGGGAGGCAGAGTCCTGCCGAAAATCAGATCATCACAGCTGTCAGCCAGTCAGAAACTCAGGTTAGCCTGCCTTTCTAGATTCTGACATTGGTTAATATGTTGCTGTTGTTCAGTCGCTCAGTCATGTCCAACTTTTTGCGACCCGCCCCATGGACTGCAGCACTCCAGGCTTCCCTGTCCTTCTCTAACTCCCAGAGTTTGCTCAAACTCATATCCATTGAGTCAATGATGCCATCCAAGCATCTCATCCTCTGTCACCCCCTTCTCCTCCTGCCCTCAATGTTTCCCAGCATCAGGGTCTTTTCCAGAGAGTCAGCTCTTTGTATCAAGTGGCCAAAGTATTGAAGTTTCAGTTTCAGCATCAGTCCTTCCAATGAATATTCAGGGTTGAGTCCCTTTAGGTTTGGCTGGTTTGATCTCCTTTCAGTCCAAGGGACTCTCAGGAGTCTCCTCCAGCACCACAGTTTGAAATCCATTCTTTGGTGCTCAACCTTCTTTCTGATCCAACTCTCACATCTGTACATGACTACTGGGAAAACTATAGCTTTGACTATACAGACCTTTTCCAACAAAGTGATGTCTCGGCTTTTCAAAACACTGTCTAGGTTTGTCACAGCTTTTCTTCCAAGAAGCAAGAGTCTTTTTAATATATTACATGCATATCCCCTGCATTAGGGATTATTATAAAAGAACTGTGTAGTATTGATACTTCACATGGCACTGGGTTTGAGAAACAAGAGCCAGTTAAGAAATTCAACGAACAATTTGACGTGTTATCAGCGGAAGTTACAAAATTACTCTGAGCAAAGAGAAACAAGGAGGGAGCACCTGATCTTTACTGCACACCTGGGACTGTGCCAGTCTATTTCACAGGTAATCTCAAGCAATCTTACCAGCAGGGCTTCCTGCAAAGCAGGAACAAACTCCCAAGGATGATGGACTGTTCTCCTCTATTTCACAGACGAGGACACTGGGATTCAGAGCAATAAACTCACCTGCACAGAGTAAATGGCAGCATCTGGGAAAAGTGTAAATTTCAAGAAAAACTTAAATTGCTGTCAGAGACAAGATATAAAGAAAATGCAAGGACTTCCCTGGTGGCCCAGTGGTGAGAAGTCCGCCTTGCGGTGCAGGAGACGCAGGTTCCGTCTCTGGCTGGGGAACTAAGATCCCATGTGCCATTGTACAATCAAGCCCAAGGGCCGCAGCTGCCAAGCCTGTGCTCTTGGAAGCCTCAGAGCCACAACTAGAGAGTTTGTGCACCACAGTGAAAGATTTCACATGACTCAAGTAAGACCCAATGCAGCAAACTAAAAAAAAAAGAAAGCTCAAATGCTTTCTACAATATACTTACTATATGTGAAGCACTCTTGCCTGGAAACTCCCATTGATGGAAGAGCCTGGTAGGCTGCAGTCCATGGGGTCACTAAGAGTCGGACACGACTGAGCGACTTCACTTTCACTTTTCACTTTCATGCATTGGAGAAGGAAATGGCAACCCACTCCAGTGTTCTTGCCTGGAGAATCCCAGGGATGAGGGAGCATGGTGGGCTGCCGTCTCTCGGGTCGCACAGAGTCAGACACGACTGAAGCGACTTAGCAGCAGCAGCAGCAGCAAGCACTCAACTTAGATAAATAAATATTCAAAACGTGACCCATTGCAAAGTCTTCCTGACTTCAAGACTTATTACATAGCTATAATAATCACAAGAGTGTGGTATTGGTGGAAGGACAGATATGTAGATCAATAGAAATGAAACAGTGAACCCGAGGTAGACCCACACACAAACAATTAATTTTTGAAAAAGTTGTGAAAGTAATTTAATGGAGGAAGAATAGCCTTTTCAAAACATGGTGTTGGAGCAATTACAAGTGCAAAGGCAAAAACCGAAACAAAACAGGGACCTTGACCTGATTCTCACAAAAACAAACTTCAAATGGATAATAGTTATAAATGTAAAACTCTAAAACTTTTAGGAAAAACATGGGAGAGGATCTAGGATAAAGCAAAATTCTTAGGCTTGACACCACAAGCATGGTCCATAAAAGGACAAATTGATAAATCTGACTTCAAAATTTAAAACTTTTGCTCAGCGACAGACCCCGTAAAGAGGATGAAAAGACAAACCCCAGAGTGGGAGAAAATATTTATAAACCATATAGGCAGCAAAAACCTGCTATCTAGAATATAAAGGACTCCTAAAACTCAAGTGTAAAAAAAAAAAAATTGAGCAATCTAATTAAAATATAGGCAAAAGTCATTTCACTGAAGAAGGTACACAGACGGGAAATAAGCACACATGAAAATGTGTTCCACATCATTAGCCATTAGGGAAATGTGAGTTAGGACCGCAGTGAGATCACACCCCGCACTGGCCAGGATGGCAAAGATAAAAAGTAAGACCAACACCAGGTGCTGGTGAAGTTGCAGAGAAACTGACTGATGGAAACATAAGATGGTACCACTCTGGAACCAGTTTGGCAGCTGCCTAAGAAACTAAATATACATGAAACACACAACCCAACAATTACACTGCTGGACATTTATTCCAGTTTCATGGGGTCGCAAAGAGTCAGACACGACTGAGTGACTGAACTGAACTGAACTAGTCCTTTTAGACAACTTAGGGAATAGTACTTTCCAGGAGGTGCTAGTGGTAAAGAATCCACCTGCCAATTCAGGAGACGTAAGAGACAGAGGTCCGATCCTTGGGTTGGGAAGATTCCCTGGAGGAGGAAATGGCAACCCCCTCCGGTATTCTTGCCTGGAGAATCCCACAGACAGAGGAGACTGGCGGGCTACAGTCCATGGGGTTGCAAAGAGTTGGACGTGGCTGAAGCAACTTAACACATGTGCATGAAAACTGAAAATAGGATGATGAAGAAAAACAGCATCTCCAGAGGCTTTTGATGGAGAGGGGTAGAGTCTGTTTTTTTCTTAAAAATCGTACCCTGAAGACAAGGTCTCAGTGAGCCCACAAGGGCCAGTGCTGGGGGGCTTAACAAAGTCCCTGACCCAGCCCTAGTGCCCCGATGCACAGGTGACCCAGCCCTGGGAAAACGGGGCGTTTCCAGCAGCTCTGGAACCACAGTGTCTCTCTTAGCTTTCCTTGTAACAAGATTAGTCTTGCTTTTCCCTCCTCTTTATTCCACTGTCTTGAGGGCCACTTCTTGGCTTTTGCGGTAATGTGATTAGCTGGCCTGTGGCCCACACCGAGGCCACTGACACAAAGATCTCTGCTTAGTTGAGTGCACCTCTTTCCTAAACAGCATCTCAGTGTTTATAATCACAGGGCCATTGTGAGTGCTGGGATTCCAATAGGACAGGATATTTACGATACCCGCCCTCCTCCCCCACCTCCATAAAAGTCCATTCAAAGAGACAGTTGGAAAAGGAACAGACAGATGTGGGCCCCCAGATGCTGACGAGCCTCAATTGTTCTGCATATGTAATGACTTTTTACGGCTCTCTGCAAAGGCCTCTTCTGACTTTTAAAAAGGTGCCAAAGTCAAATATAGGTAATTTTAGTAATCTCCCCGGATGCTCCAGCTGCCTAGAAATGCTGTCAGAGGGTGTGCAAAAAAGCTGCCTCCCTTTCCTGTTTCATGGATGTAACATTGATCTCTTAGTATTTATATGTGACTATTCATGTACATACAAGAATCCATAGCATCTTATTTGGACAAGAGTCCTTCATAAACATTCAATGGTTCAATAATTGTTTTAAGGCAATTTAAGTAATTAGAACATAAAGAAAATAAAATAAATGGAGAATGTAGACCCTCCTATGAAGTTTTTAACAAATGTTTTAATGTTTCTATATTTCTGAATATAGAACTTTAAAGTTGAAAAAACTTTTTGGTGTGGAATTAGCTCATTTGAGTTTTATAGCCACATGATTTTGAAGAAACATTTCTTTTTAAAAATTTGTATTATTTTCTAATAGATAGCCAATGGAAATGTGCTGTATGGCTCAGGAAACTCGAACAGGGGCTCTGTATCAACCTGGGGTGGGGATGGGAAGGGAGATGGGAGGGAGGTTCAAAAGGGAGGCGATATATGTATACCTGTGGCTGATTCACTGTTTCCATGTATGGATGTGAGAGTTGGACTGTGAAGAAGGCTGAGCACAGAAGAATTGATGCTTTTGAACTGTGGTGTTGGAGAAGACTCTTGAGAGTCCCTTGGACTGCAAGGAGATCCAACCAGTCCATTCTAAAGGAGATCAGCCCTGGGATTTCTTTGGAAGAATTGATGCTAAAGCTGAAACTCCAGTACTTTGGGCACCTTATGCGAAGAGTTGACTCATTGGAAAAGACTCTGATGCTGGGAGGGGTTGGGGGCAGGAGGAGAAGGGGATGACAGAGATGGCTGGATGGCATCACTGACTCGATGGACGTGAGTTTAAGTGAACTCCAGGAGTTGGTGATGGACAGGAGGCCTGGCGTGCTGCGATTCATGGGGTCGCAAAGTGTCGGACACGACTGAGTGACTGAACTGAACTGATGGATAAGATTTGTTCTGGTCATTTGGGTAGTTTAGGTTGAGCTGAACAGGAAAATATCCAGGATTGGAGAATTCTATCTGCGGTGCTGATCAGCTTCTTCTTATTTATTTTAAAATGTCTCTTTATTTATTCATTTGGCTGCACCAGGGCTTAGCTGTGGCATGTGGGATCTTCAGTTGAGGCATATGGGATCTAGTTCCCTGACCGGGGACTGAACCCGGAACCCCTGTACTGGGAGCCCCGAGTCTTAGCCACCGGACCACCAGGGAAGTCCCTGATCAGCTTCTTACTGTGCTCCTCTCACCTTAAAAATCCTCTGCTAAGAGTTAAACTCACTTGGTTTGATCCCTGTGCACAGGGGCACCACTGTGTGCTTCCGCTATGATTTCAGAGGACACGCAGGAGGATACTGAGTGCCTCACGGACCTGTTCCCACCGTCATTTTTCTTCCAGAACCTGGAGCAGAGAAATGAATCCCTGACTGATTTTAAAAATGGCAAAAGACAGCAGAGTCCGTGAAGAGATGCTTCCAAACCCAGACATTAGTCCTCTGCATGCTAGGCCCAGTTCAAGTATCTTCTCATCTGTGAAGTCCTTGGCACCCTCCATCTGAAAATGCTCTTTGTCAGTCCTCATCTCGGTTAGGCGTGTCCAACGGTCTGCTGGTAAACGTTTAACAACCAGCTCTTTGTGGAGAAGATGAACCCCAGTTTGTAGTGCTTGTGATGCTTGTGATGTAAACAGCCCTGCCCTGGCTGACTTTAGTTCCACCAAGATGTCCCTGGGCTTCCCTGGTGGCTCAATGGTAAAGAATCTGCCTGCAACGCAGGAGCCCTGGGTTCAATCCCTGGGTCAAGAAGATCTCCTGGAGGAGAAAATGGCAACTCACTCCAGCATTCTTGCCTGAAGAATTCCATGGACAGAGGAGCCTGGCAGGCAGCAGTCCATAGGGTCAAAAAGTCAACACAACTGAAGCAACTTAGCACGTGCGTGCACACACACACACACACACACACACACATTCTTTTTAAGGGGCTTTCCAGGTGGCACTAGTGGTGAAGAACCTGCCTGCCAATGCAGGAGACGTAAGAGATGGGGATTCGATCCCTGGGTTGGGAAGATGCTTGGAGAAAGGCATAGCAACCCACTCCACTATTCTTGCCTAGAGAACCCAATGGACAGAGAAGCCTGGCGGACTGCAGTCCATGGGGTCACAAAGAGTCAGACATGACTGAGTGACTAAAACTCTCACTGTCATTCTTCTTCATATTCTTTTCCATTGTGGCATATCACAGGCTACTGAATATAGTTCCCTGTGCTATACAGTAGGACCTTGCTGTTTATCTCTTCTCTAATATTCAAGCTTCCCTGGTGGCTCAGCTGGTAAAGAATTCTCCTGCAATGCTGGAGACCTGGGTTCGATCCCTGGGTTGGGAAGATGCCCTGGAGAAGGGAAAGGCTACCCGCTCCAGTATTCTGACCTGAAGAATTCCATGGACTCTGTAGTCTTTGGGGTCTCAAAGAGTCGGACACAACTAAGCGACTTTCACTTCACATATAATATTCAACAGTTTGCATCTGCTAATCCCAAACTGCCATGTGGTGCAGCCAAAAAAAAAAGGAAAAATCCAACAAAATAAAAACACAGAATATGACATATGCTAATATACGTGGAGAGAGTGAGAGCCATGATTACATCTAACATGTAAACACACTGATATGAAGTATTATTTTTCTTTGGACCTTAGACCAGTGACCTCATGGCTTATACAGACCTACAGGTATTTTACCATGCTGACACAAATATGTAAAGCACTTACTGTTATCATAAGCATCACACATGTTTATTTGTTAAATGTTCATTAAATGTCCATTTAGGTTGTGTGTTAGTCCCTGTAGTCAGAGTGATTCTTTATCTTTGAAAATGGGGACCAGAAGTCACAATCCTATTTAACCAAACCTATTACTAATACCTAGGAAATGCTCTCAATTCCTGGTCCTATAGGTGATGTCTCATCTAACATCTCCCAAATTTCTGGATTGGGCAGAAGTTACAGAAATTTCCAGTTTCTATTACAGTTTTTTTCCCTATGTTTTTATTAATTTAGGCTGTCATTTCCATAATACATACATTTATTCTCAGAATGAATTCTGACCAAAATATAGATGGAAACATTTTAATAAGAATTTCATTCCAACTGCTTTAACCATTCGTCTATAATTATTTGGGGTACATATCAGAGGATTATTTTCTAATTTAGGTAGAAAATACTACTCAGTCAACAATCTCTTGTGAGTGAATAACATCCTAGGATTCATGGCTGGTCCCCACAAGTTGCTGCTAATAGATTGATTCGCTCAGTTCCTCATTCTTGGGAGGAAGTCCAGCTTCACCCCTCTTCCTCCTCATCCACCAGCCTCAGAAGGGAACTGGGCTTCTGGTATTTATAGATAAATATACAGACTGTGGTCCAACCCTGGACACCTGCATAAGCTCATAAAAGCGTCCACGGTTCAAATAACCAGGTTTACATTCTTGGCCAGTTGTGGAAACCCCACCCTCACTGGGCTGAGGCAGCAGCAAGTTCCAGCTAAGGCACACACACACACTCAGCTTGTCTCGCTGGACTGACCACCTCTCCAGGAACTAGATGGAAGCCATTGCTATGTTAGGATACCCATCACACAGACGAGCAGGTAGGGGACCCAGAGGGAGGAGACCCCAGAGGGGTGATTCGGGAGTCCCTAGGAGATGAGAACAACCTTCAAAACCAGGCTCTCAGTCTATCACTTCCCACACCCTGAGATTCCCCACTTCAGATGAGTTGAGAGCTGGATTTACCAGAAGAAAGGGGACATTTAAACCTTATCAATTATGCCCAACAAGAAATGCCCCCTCTTCCAAAAACTAAAATGCATTTGTCCTCAAAAGACCTTTTCATGAAGGCAGTTATGTCAATACGCCATCTGGGCTCAAAGAAAAGGGTCCATTTGAATGCAGGTAAATGCTGTCAGTATTCAGGTTGTTCAGGCTGTGGGTGGGAGTTGTTTCAGCCAGTGCTCCCTGCGCCCTTACCTCTCCAGTTCCTCCTGGAAACCAGAGGCTACATCTCAAGGCTACAGTTTCCCCTGCCTATGAGTCAGAAAGCTGTAAGGCTCCTACTATTTGAGGCTTCTTAGGTCAAGACTCCAATGAGTCTGCTCTTTGCATCAGGTGGCCAAAGTATGGGAGCTTCAGCTTCAGTGTCAGCTCTTCTAATGAATATTCAGGGTTGATTTCCTGTAGGATTGGCTGGTTTGATCTTGCTGTCCAAGGGACTCTGAAGAGTCTTCTTCAGCACCACGGTTTGAAAGCATCAGTTCTTCAGCAGTCAGCCTCATTTCTGGTCCAACTCTCACATCCGTACATGACTACTAGAAAGACCATAGTTTTTACTAGCTGGACCTTTGTCAGCAAAGTTATGGTTTGCCCAAATTAACTATTTGCTTATCGATTTTTAAAAACATTTTCTTCCAAGAAGATCAGAGGTGAGGGTTCTTCTGAGAAAAGAATAGTTTCAGAGTCTATGGTACTTCATTCCTGGAACACCACGTGGTGGAAATAGAGGCCAGGAGCAAGTCTGGAAGAATCTGGATAGATGGGATAGGGGTGGGCAGGAAGATGTCAGGCCCTCCTCTGCCGGATCCTGGCTCAATCTAATAAGAAAGTGGAAGAGGGAGATGGAGAAAATATTTCTGTTTGGTTATATTTTCACATGGATGGGCCCTTTTTGAAAAAAATGTTAAGACCTCATGAAGAATTAGATATGTATGGGCTTCCCTGCTGGCTCAGTGGTAAAGAATCTGGCTACCTCTGCAGGAGACACGGGTTCTATCCCTGACCTGGGAAGATCTCACATGCCTCAGAGCAACTAAGCCTGAGCACCACAACTATTGAGCCTGTGCTCCAGAGTTTGGGAGCTGCAACTACGAAGGCCAAGGCCCACAACTACTGAAGCCTGAGCCCTCTAGAGCCCGTTCTCTGCAACAAGAGAAGCCACCGCAAGGAGAAGCCCGCACCCCACAACTAGAGAAAAGCCTGTGCAGCAACAGAGACCCAGCATAGCCAAAAAAGTAACTGAATGTGGGTTTTTTAAAAACGAATTAGCTATCATAAAAAATAAAACTTAAAAACATACCCTCCACACTTACCAATAAAAGGGCCAGTGCAATCACACAGGGCAAAAAACGACATGTTTAGTCCTCTGATAAAACAGTGCAAGATGTATGAATCATCCACACATATCCTTGGATGTGTCCTTTGATATTGGAATCTGAGTTTTATGATCTGTCTGTAATTAAAGTTCTGGGTTAAGTTTGTAAGGGAGAGAAAATTAAACACTTTAAAAGCCAACACCTTGTTTCTTAAGACGTAACCCAGGGCAGGTTTTTATGGTCGCACTAGGATTTTAGTCACTGGCTGGCACTCGCATCCTCGTTTTCACGTTGCTGCCAGCATTTCCTCCTTATGGCAGGGCCTGTGCTTCCTGCGGGGGCTGCCAGTGCAGACCTGCTCGTTCAGCCTGTGTAGACAGGCTCTGTGGCCCCAGCTTGTTGGTCCTGGTCGTGGGGTGAGCACTGGACCTGGGACAGTGACGAGGGGTGAGGGCTAATACTAAAGAGAGTGGGCCAGGCCTAGAGGTGGCCAAACTGTAACCTGAGAGAAGTCAGAACGGGACACAGTCACCGTGTCTGAAAGAATAAAGAGCCTCTCTGAAATCACAGGTACTTTCACGGCTGCAGACACAAAGGTGTGCCGGGCCAGCTGGTACAGGCGCCTGAGAACCTCCCAGTACCTTCCAAGTCAGTTATTAAACACAGCCATTCTTTTCTTAAAATATTTACTTATTAGGCTGTCTTGGGTCTTAGTTGTGGCATGTGGGTTCTTTTCATTGCAAATTTTTGCTGCGGCAGGCTCTCTAAATTGCAGTGTGCAGGCTTAGTTGCTTTGCGGCATGTGGGATCCTAGTTCCCAGATCAGGGATTGACCTCGTGTCCCCTGCATTGCAAGGCAGATTTTTAACTGCTGGATCACCAGGGACGCCTCCTAAAGAGCCATTCTGAACAATAAATTGTGTAACAAAAGAAGGTGGTATATTCAAAGCTGATCACTCACTACTTGTCTTTTACTGCATTTTACTATTTATCTGTATTCTTGAAGTCATTGGATTATGTGGAAACTCTATAAGGATGCATTACTGGGCAAAGTACTCCAGTACTTTGGCCACCTCATGCGAAGAGTTGACTCTTTGGAGAAGACTCTGATGCTGGGAGGGATTGGGAGCAGGAGGAGAAGGGGACGACAGAGGATGAGATGGCTGGATGGCATCACTGACTCGATGGACGTGAGTCTGAGTGAACTCCGGGAGTTGGTGATGGACAGGGAGGCCTGGCGTGCTGCGATTCATGGGGTCGCAAAGGGTCGGACACAACTGAGTGACTGAATTGGACTGAACTGAACTGGGCATCTCTTATCAACCCCACATTCAGTGATGTTACGTCAGTAGGTGGAAACCAGCCTTGGTGAGAGTGCATGCACAAAACGCTTGATACATTTTTAAATCAGTCAGGACTTGATTACATGTCAGGGCTTGATTTATTGTTTTGCTGATTGTCTAGACTTTAGAAAGTGATGGGGGAAATGTTAATGCTGCAGATTAAACTGAGAAAGTATATTATGTGTATAACTGTTAAATTGTATCTGAAAATTCAAAATGTATCCTTCCAGTATATGAAAATATTATCTGACGTGGTAAAGAATACACACACATCACTGATAAATAACTGAAGTTTTGATATAGTTTTTGTCATTTTACTTTTACCTTAAGCAAAACTAGCAACTAACAGCTATGTCGGAACCATGTTTGTTCATCAGGGCCACCTCTAGATTGGCCGTGGACTCAAGTGTGCAACAAAAATGAACTGGCAGCATTCTGAGACTCAACTAGATGAATGGAACTTACACCCAATAGTATTACATATTTTTTGG
Source organism: Aepyceros melampus (assembly GCA_006408695.1). Taxonomy (NCBI): domain Eukaryota; kingdom Metazoa; phylum Chordata; class Mammalia; order Artiodactyla; family Bovidae; genus Aepyceros; species Aepyceros melampus. Next base: position 68,902 of record SJXQ01001185.1, read on the forward strand.
GGGAAAGGAATAGTTAGGGACTTTGGAGGGTCATGCTCACACTGCTATATTTAAAATGGATAACCAACAAAGACTTATTGTATAGCACATGGAACTCTGCTCAATGTTATGTGCCAGGCTGGATGGGAGCAGGGTTTCGGGGAGAATGGATACATGTATATGTATGGCTGAGTCCATTTGCTGTTCACCTGGAACTATCACAACCTTGTTAATCGGCTATATACCCCAATAGGCAGGGACAGGAAGGCCTGGCATGCTGCAGTCCCTGGGGTCTCAGAGTCAGACATGATAGTGATTGAACAACAACACCCCAATACAAAATAAAAAGCTTAAAGTTTAAAAAAATTACATATTTTTTAAAAATTTGTAAATTGTATCACACATCTATACATCTATTATATACACACCCAATAATAAACCTATATGTTATTATACAACATATAATAATTATGCAATAATTATGTATAATAAACCTATATATTAAGTACATTATACACACACACACACATACACACATTTTTACCCCTGAGAACTGGTTACTTAATACCTATTGCCTACGACTGTACACACTGGTGCAATGTAACGTTAGACTTGCAGAACTCAGACCACAGGCCACCGTGACAAGCTGAAACCCTTCTGGTCTACCTTCCTCCATCCGTTTCCATACAACACAGAGAAAGAGCCCCTCAGATATATTCAGCAGAATTATGTTCACTTTCAACTTTGCAGTAGGCATGTGGGTGGTGGTTTGCTTTGGAGCATTGCTGTGTTTAAACCAGAAGAGTTTCAACAGATGCTAACATACCCCTACACACTGCAGAGCTAACCAGACAACTCGCCCCAATGTAAGTGGGAGTAGCAAAGCTAACCCCACAGTAGGTTATAATTTAAAAGCCAGAAAAGCGGCAATTGTGACACATGACCAGCTCAAGACAGACAGGTGACAGTTTTCCTCCCCCCAAACTTCAGGAATCCCAGCTATGCTGCAGGGATTGGACAGCCAAGCCTCATGATAGCTGGACCCCTGGGCGGGGGTGGCTGAGAGGGGCACTGGGTGTATCCAGCCTTGCACTAAGTTTAGTTTGTGACTAATACACTAACTCCTAATGGCTCACTGTCAGGTCACAAATAAGGCGTGAGTCATCTGTAAAGCTGAAAGTGTCTGGAATGGCCTGTCATTCATAATGCAAGATGAGGGAAATTTGCCTCCTTTCCCAGGAGGACTGTGGTCACAGAAGCCCCCGCCTCACAGGTCCTGGGATTCTGTGGACCCTCACCATCTCACACATAAATGCTCTGTCCCCCAGGTCAGACTCAGACGCGGAGTCCTTATTTCATGAAGGTCCAGTGGTGGCTCCTGAACAGTCAGGGTGGCATCTTCATGGAAGATCAAATCCTTCCAGTCTTCACGGCATCTCCAGGTCCAAGTGAATCACAGCACGTCTCAGGCAGCACCTGGCTGCCCTGCCCCAGGTGGAAGGCCTTCTCTGATCACCCGTCACTGCAAAGGCCCAGCTCCACTCCAGATGCGAGGACGCTTGGGCAGACAGGACTCTATCCTCTAAACGAGGGCTAAGTGAAGTAAAAGTCACTCAGTCGTGTCCGGCTCTTTGCGACCCCAAGGACTATACAATCAATGGAATTCTCCAGGCCAGAATACTGGAGTAGGCAGCCGTGCCCTTCTCCAGGGGATCTTCCCAATCCAGGGATCGAACCCAGGTCTCCCACATTGCAGCCGGAGTCTTTACCAGCTGAGCTACCAGGGAAGCCCAAACAAGGGCTAAGCGGCCAGTTACCTCTGCTAGGGAAATCCTGTGTCTGCTTCGTGGGTGCTTTAGAGAGCTCATTTTTCTGTTTGTTTGTTTCTCCTGATTGAACCTCTTTGGCCCATGGACAAACCAGCACCAGAACCGACCCAGCAGCCTCAACTGAGAGTTGACTTGGGGGTTAAAGGTTACAGTTTTTGAGAAAGGCAGTCAAACATTAATGATGGGTAAAGTTCTTTCCCTCTTGCCCCAGGAGCTGACTGGGTGATCCTGTTTGTTCTACAACGTGGACAGTATTTGCTGAGAGTAATTGAAATCCGCTGCACAAACAACCTCCCTCATCTCCTGCCGCCTCTGGGCCGCCGTGTCAGGTGAGCACCGCCAGGCGTTATCAGGCAGCCGGAAACAGCCTGGACCTGTCCCCGACCTGCTCTTCATCAGCACCCAAACTGGACGGATGCTGCATGTTCTGTGAGACCCACTGGGCCAGAGACTGGAGTGTCTCAGATGCCAGGAGCCTCATGGGTTTCTAGAGCTTAGTATTGTTGTTCAGTGGCCAAGTCTTGCCCCCACTCTTCATGATCCCAGAGACTGCAGCACGCCAGCCTTCCCTATCCTTCACTATCTCCCACAGTTTGCTCAAACTCATGTCCATTGTGTTGGTGATGCCATCCAACCATCTCATCCTCTGTCATCTCCTTCTCCTCCTGCTCTCAGTCTTTCCCAGCATCAGAGTCTTTTCCAGTGAGTCAGTTCTTCACAACAGATGGCCAAAGTATTGGGGCTTCAGCATCAGTCCTTCCAATGAATATACAGGGTTGATTTGATTTGACTGGTTTGATCTCCTTGCTGTCCAAGGGACTGTCAGGAATCTTCTCCAGGACCACAGCCTAGAGTTTATACCTCACTTGCAAACATGCATCCCGTGGTGCCCAAGAAATTAGGGCACTTTCATCAGCAGAGACACTGAGTTTATTCCTGTCTCCAGCCCCCAGGCTCCTGGGTAACCCTGGGCCATGCTCCAAATTTGACATCTACAGTGTGATGCATTTCTTTGTTCGTGGACATGTTTCCATGCTTGGAGCAGTGCCTAATACATTGTGAGTATCTGTTAAACTCAAAACTGAATCCTATACTTCTTCCTTGGGGCTTCCCTGGTGGCTCAGACGGGAAAGAATCTGCCTTCTAATGCGGGAGACCCAGGTTCGATCCCTGAGTTGGAAAGATCCCCTGGAGGAGGGCATGGCAACCCACTCCAGTATCCTTGTCTGGAGAATCCCGTGGACAGAGAAGCTCAGCAGGCTTCCGTCTATGGGGTTGCAAACCGTCGGACACAACTGAGCAACTGACACTTTCCACCTCTTCCTCACTGGCTGCCCATCGCCTTCCTGCCACTTCCCACTGCTCCTGGGGGGACGTGGCTATTACCTGGCCCATGAGAAACAATGAGACGACTGAACTAGGCCAGCAGAGCTAGAAGCGGACCCCTGTGGGCCTCGGCAGGAAGTCAGTGGGCTCAGAGACCCTCATGGGCCCAGGGCTGAGGCCCAGCAGGCGCCTCTTCGTCTTCCAGGCAAAGTTCAAGCTGGCCCACGTGGGAGTGCATCAGTTGGAGGAGAAGGAAGCACAGTCCAGCCTGCCCTGTGGACACCAGGAAAACAGCTTGTTGTAAAAATCAAACTGAATTCTTAGCTGCCTTCGAGAGCATGGCCGAAGCCCATCCATGACAGACCATTCCTTGATCTGAGCTGATGTCCCTTGGTGCCTGGGAACATCTACCCCATCCCAGGCTCTCACAGTCCCAAGGTCTGTGGTCCTGAGGCGTGGGTTTCCTAACGCAGCCCAGAAGACCTCCTGTGGGAGAAGAAGCCACATCCGTGAAGACGTCTGAAGGAACCGCATCTCTAGGCAATGAGAGAAACCCGCATCAGCCATCACATTTTTAGAAACGTCTCTTGTGATGGTTATTCAGCAGGGAGCTTAGGCTCACTTACCTGAGGCTGAAGCTTGCACGCAAGAAAGCACACAGCGTTGCCAGTCACAGCTGATACACGCCGGCAAAGCTGTGTACAAAAGCCCTGCACATTCAGGTCACATAGGGGCTTGGAGGAGCAGACAGCCTGAGCCCAGGGGGAAGCCACACTCTGAAAGTCGCCCCAGTGCCTCGGGGTTCTCTCTGGAGGCCTGGAGAATGCGGCACACTCGTGTTTACACAGATAAAAGTTGGCCATGAGACGATCGAAGCTCCCAGGAGCCACAGCACGAGTCCTTGATGCCTACAGATGGACATTCTGCATCTCACATCATCTCCGGTGAATCAGACACAGTGTGACTGCACGGCTTTGACATCCTTGGAGAGAAATCCAGTGTATTACTATTTTTCACCATGGTGCTGGCGCTCAGTCACTAAGTCATGTCCAACTCTTTGTGACCCCATGGACTGCAACCCGCCAGGCTCCTCTGTCCATGGAGTTTTCCAGGCAAAAACACTAAGGTGGGTTACTATTTCCCTCTCCAGGGGATCTGCCCAACCCAGGGATTGAATCCATGTCTCCTGTGTCTCCTGCATTGGCAGGAGGGTTCTTTGCCACTGAGCCACCTGGCAAGCCCATTTTTCACGACATAAAAATCCACACCATATAGCTGGGGCAAATGACAAATTTTGGGGAATGGATTCTTATTATCCGATGTGGTTATTTACTTTGATCCACTCACAAACTGATGAGTGGATCAAAAACTGAATTTTGATTTGATTATGTGCCTATAAAGGTAACCCAGGACCTGGACTGAGTAACTGTCCGTCAAAATCTCTTCTGACAACAGCAAGCATTATAGCATGCCAATAACATTTTTATCAGGTAGTTAAGTTAATTACCTGTGGTAAACGTGTTAGTGAGACAAGTGCAGTTTGTTGTCAACATTTGCTGACCACTTTAAAACTGCCCGGCCATGTGGGAGGAATCAAGGGTACAAGAGTTTGCAAATGCGTTGACACCTGCCGGTGAAATATAAAATCTGATGCAAAATTTAGGCTGAAACCTGTGTGTTGTTTTTCCACCACAAGATGGCTCTGTATGGTTTCTTCTCAGAAGAAATACGGGCTTGTGTGGCAAATCTGTGTTTGTGAAGCAGCAGCAAGCCCTGGGCAATGGTATTGTCCAAATTGGATGCTCAGTTTTAAAGGAATCTTCGTCCTGTTCTCCTTAGTGGCTGGACCAATTTACATCCCCATCAACAGTGTACGAGAGTTCCCCTTTCTCCACATCCTTGCCAACATTTGTTGTTTGTAGACTTTTTGATGATGGCCACTCTAAATGGTGATAGCTCATTGTGGTTTTAATTTGCATTTCTCTAATAATTAATGATCCAACAATTCCACTCCTGGGTATATACCCAGAAAAACTCCAAAACCCTATTTTGAAAAGATACATGCACCCCAGTGTTCCTAGCAGTGTTATTTACAATAGCCAGAATGTGGAAGCAACCAAGTATCCATCGACAGATGAATGGATAAAGAAGATGTAGTATTTACAAACAATGCATTATTGCTGTTAGTCACTGGGTCGTGATGACCCCGTGAACTGCAGCACACCAGACTCCCTGTCCTTCACTATCTCCCAGAGTCTGCTCAAACTCACATCCATTGAGTAAGTGTTGCCATCTAACCATCTCATCCTCTGTTGCCTCCTTCTCTTCCTGCCTTCAGTCTTTCCCAGCATCTTTCCCAATGCATTACTGCTCTGCCACAAAAAAGAATGAAATACTTCCATTTGCAGCAATGTGGATGGACCTAGAGGATATTATGCTTAGTGAAATTAGAGAAAGACAAATACTGTATGATATCACTTGTATGTGGAATCTAAAAAATAAGCAAACTAGTGAATATAAAAAAAAGAAACAGACTCACAGATAAAGAAAAACTGGTGGTTACCAGTAGGGAGAGGGAGGTAGGGGTAGGTGATTAAGCTACTATGTATAAAATAAACTCTTGGGATACATATTGTACAGCACAAGGAATATAGCCAGGATTTTATAATAACTGTAAATGGAGTATAATCTTTAAAAATTGTCAATCACTGAAACTTGTGTTATGTTGTAAATCAACTATAAGTCAATAATAAAGAAAGAAACAAACTCAGGCAAATGTTTCATAAGAGTGTTAAGGGCAAAAGCCAGAGCATAGGATACAATGAAAGACAATAAAAACTAATAATTAAAAAGCATATATGTTTAAAAAAATCCAACAGCAACTTAAAAAACTTAAACATGATGGCAGAAAATATAAAAACATACAAATAGTATATAATATTTTATTTATTTTTAGAACTCCTGGTATTAGATATCCTTTCTTCATACTCAATGTAGATAGTTCTAATAGCCTACAGAATCAGTAGCGCTCTTCCTCTCTTTTAAAAAAAAACACTTTTAGCTGCACAGGGTCTTCATTGCTGCAGCAGGCTTTCTCTAGTTGTAGAGAGTGGGAGCTACTCTCTAGTTGTGGTGTGTGGGTTTCTCATTGAAGTGACTTCTCTTTTGCAAAGCACGGGCTCTAGGGCACCTGGGCTCAGTAGTTGTGGCACACAGGGTTAATCAGTCCGTGGCATGCAGGATCTTCCAGAACCAGGAATCAAACTTGCGTCCCCTGCATTGACAGGTGGGTGCTTAACCACTGGGAAGTCCAGTATACAATATTTTAAAAACTCAGTAGAAAGCTTTGAAGATAAAGCTGGGGCAGTCTTCCAGGAAATAGATCAACAAGAAAAATAAGAACGAATAGGTGAAAACATTAGAGGATTAGGAGCATCACTGAAGAAGTAAGCCAAGGAAACCTCCAAAGATGCCGGACATGGCTTTCCAGGCTGAGAGCCCACTCTGTGCCTGCCCGAATGGTGAAAACAGGCTCTGTGCATCCTTGTGAAATGTCAGAGCACCGCGAGACAGAGAGGATCTCAGAGTTTCCAGTTTCCCAGCAGGTCCTGGAGCCGCCAGTCCAGGTGAGGAGAAGTCAGACGTGCTCCACCAAGAATTTCTCCAAAAAGGTAAAGCTCATAGAACACCTGATGTGCTGGAGCATACTGAGGGAATATGACTGGCAGGAGATTGGCTGAATTAGAGATAAGTACAAAAAGCACAAAAGACCAGGTGAAAACAGCAACAAAACCCAGACGGTTTTTAAACTTGGTAAATTTAAAAGTTTTGCAGGAAGGAAAGAGACGTCACATTTACTGCCTGGATCAGCTGTGGCTAGCACTGATATAATCGTATTAGTAAGCACACTGAAGGTGGTCTAATGAAAGCTGTGTCACAATCCCAGCCGTCTATGTGGTGACTAAGAGCACAGACCCTAAGGCCAGACCGCCCAGGCTCAAACCTGCACCAGGTCATAATAATCTGATTATGAGCTGTGTTGGTGGGCTGGCCCGTCACTCTGACTCAATGTCCTTATCCGTAAATTGAGGATCATAACTGAACCTATTTCATAGGGCTTGGGGGAAGAGTGAATGAATCAATACATAGGAAAGACTTAGAATAATGCCTAAGTGGCAAATTCTATACAAGAGTAAACCTAGGATTTCCCTGGTGGTCCAGTGGTTAAGAGTCCGCTTGCCAATGCAGGGGACACGGGTTCCACCCCTGCCTGGGAAGATCCCGTGTGCTGCGGGGAAACCAAGCCTGAGAGCCACAACTACTGCGCCCACTGCGCTGAAATCCCTGGAGCCCACACACCCTGCGGTCTTCATTGCTGGACCAGGTGGCTCAGGGTGAAGAATCCGCCTGCCAAGGCAGGAGACACAGGGTTGATCCCTGGGTCAGGAAGATCCACTGGAGGAGGAAATGACACCCCACTTCAGTATTTTTTGCCTGGAAAATTCCATGGACAGAGGATCTTGGCAGGCTACAGTCCACGGGGTTGGGAAAGAGTTGTATATGACTGAGCAACTGAGCACACACTTTCACAGGCTTTAGAGCCTGTGCTCCACAACAAGAGAAGCCACTGCAAAGAGAAGCCTGCATAGCAACTAAAAAACCCCATGCAGAGCAATGAAGACCCACAGCAGCCAAAAAGAAATAAATAAAACACTGTTATGTAACACATTCAGGTTTTGGGTTTTTTAAGATGAACTTGAGATGGTGAAGTGAAGTGAAGTCACTCAGTCACGTCTGACTCTTTTTGACCCCATGGACTGTAGCCTACCAGGCTCCTCTGTCCATGGGATTTTCCAGGCAATAGTACTGGAGTGGATTGCCATTTCCTTCTCCAATGGATCTTCCTGACCCAGGGATCAAACCTGGGTCTCCCTCACTGTAGACAGATGCTTAACCGTCTGAGGCACCAGGGAACTTGAGATACAGAAATATAATTAAAAAAAAATATATATATATAGCATAGTTAGTACTGTCACTTTATAACCGTTTAGGAGAATGGAGAAAGTGTGTGTTAATCTTCATATTCCATAAGAGAAAATCAATAAAAATGCCTAAAACTTAAAAATCAAGAAGTAGCACTATGAAAATGTTATTAGAAATATAAACACAAAGAAACATAATGTACCCCCCTCAAAAAAAAAATAAGAAAAAGGCTGAGATGAGTGTAAAATTGTTGCTTCTGGAGAACAAGAGGTTGGAGAGAGTCTGGGTGGAGGTGGCAGAGGCCTGTTGTTTTTTGGAATAAATCTTATAAAATGATTTGAATCTTGGTTTGCCTGAGCAGACCTTGGGACAGGATTTGTGGGCATGAAGGAAGTGCTGGAGGGGAACCAGTGGGACAGGGGACATGGGGGAGGGAGGCAAGGCCCAGCCTCCTGCCCCTGCAGGCAGAGTTGCCGACTGCCTCTCCCGTCCCCCTGGCTAAGGCCATCACCCAACGTCCCACAGGTGGGGGGCTCTGCAGCCCCGGGGAGGGCCCTCAGGAGAGTGCTGGATGCTGGCGCCCAGAAGGCTGGCGATAGGACTCAGAAATATAAAATTATCTGGGAGGTGGCCTTTAAATCTCTACAGGTCCTAAAAATCTAGTTCAAAACTCCTCAATTTGCATCTCAGAGCCAGACGCTCCCAGACGTGTACAGCAATAAACCCAACTCACCCCATTCCCCCGGAGGGCTCCTGGAGGCTTCACAGCCACCTTCCTGGGAAGATTTGCCAGTTTCTTTTCAAGTACCCAAATAGCTCAGTGTGTACTTTAAAGCAGGAAGCAAAGGACCATTTCAGGGCCAACTTCTTCCTGAAGCCCTGGAATTACAGGGGCGCAGACAGCACCCCCTTCCACAGGGGGCTTGAAGCTGGGTGACTGCCACTCAGGAAATGCATGCTCATTATTTATTGGCCCCCTCCCCCATGCAATGAAATAAAAATGACTGTTTAATCATTTTATAAATATACAAATTTTAATCCAATTATAATATTCAAACAGCACTCTTGTAAATACAACCAGCAACAAATGATTCATTATTGAAGTAATTTTGCAAGACAAACCAATCCTTTTAGTTCTCTCCCCGATTCACATACTTTCTTGTATTGCTCAGTTGCTTTATAGACCTTATGTGTGATGCCACGGAGAAGGCAGTGGCACCCCACTCCAGTACTCTTGCCTGGAAAATCCCATGGACAGAGGAGCCTGGTAGGCTGCAGTCCATGAGGTCGCTAAGAGTCAGATACTACTGAGCAACTTCACTTTCACTTTTCACTTTCATGCATTGGAGAAGGAAATGGCAGCCCACTCCAGTGTTCTTGCCTGGAGAATCTCAGGGACAGGGGAGCCTGGTGAGCTGCCGTCTATGGGGTCGCACAGAGTCGGACACGACTGAAGTGACTTAGCAGTAGCAGCAGCATGAATAACATAAAGTCTTTCTTCATAAACACATAGTCTTTCTTCACCAACCTTGCTGTCAGTAAGTGGGCAATTTCACTCTGCTTCTAACATTTTGAACCACTAGCGCAGCACTGGTCCAGGTGTCCGTGAGGTGTCACCTCGGAGACTCTGGGGTGCACCCCCTGAGCACCACGTGGGTCTGGCCCAGCATCTCATATAGAGATCCCCAATGAATACTTGCAAGTCCCAACCTTGACCCATTCTGTACAGATCCTCCTCCCTTTGTCGTTCGTCATGTACAGCATCATAAATGTCACGTCTCTGTGGGAGGCGAGGACATCAGTTACTTGTTTGTGGCTGAGATCCACTGTCACACACCATCCCAGGGAGAATACACTTCCTTCTAGAGGACAGTACTGCCCCTCTGCAGCCTCCTGCCCCGTGGGATTCTGGAGGAGCCCCATGAGCTGGAGGAAGAGCCATGAGCCTCAGGACTTAAAATTATACCACAAAAAACAACCAAAGATCTAAAATTCCAACCAGGGTGCTGGCTCCATTAGTCTCAGTTGCCCCAAGGTTACTTTTGAAAAAGCGTTTTCTACTCACTGTCTGGAGCAGGAATTCTTTTTCCTTTTAAAAAATTTTTTATTTTTTTAAACACCAAAACATTGTGTATTGGGGTATAGCCTATTAACTGGTGGGCCAGATGGTAAAGAAACCGCCTGTAATGTGGGAGACCTGGGTTTGATCCCTGGGTTGAGAAGATCCCCTGGAGGAGGAAATGGGAAACCACTCTAGTATTCTTGCCTGGAGAACCCCCATGGACAGAGGAGCCTGGTGGGCTACAGTCCATGGAGCTACAAAGAGTTGGACATGACTGAGTGACTAAGCACACACACGCACACACACGCACACACATGCACACACACACACACACACAGACACAGCTGATTAACGATGCTGTGGTGGTTTCAGGTGAACAGCAGAGGGACTCAGCCACACATATACAAGTATCCATTCTCCCCCAGACCACCCTCCTGTCCAGGTTGGCATGTAACATTGAGCAGAGTTCCAAGTGCTATAGGTCTTTGTTGGTTATCTATTTTAAATATAGCAGTGTGTACATGACCTTCCCAGAGTCCCTAACTATCCCTTCGCCCTGGCAACCATAAGTTCATTTTCTAAGCCTGTGAGTCTCTTTCTGTTTTGTAAATAAGTTCATTTGTATCAGTTCTTTTTAGATTCCACATATAAAGGATGTCATATGATAGCTCTGTCTGACTTACTTCACCCACTGTGATACTCTCTGCTGCTGCTGCTGCTAAGTCGCTTCAGTCGTGTCCGACTCTGTGCAACCCCATAGACGGCAGCCCACCAGGCTCCCCTGTCCCTGGGATTTTCCAGGCAAGAACACTGGAGTGGGTTGCCATTTCCTTCTCCAATGCATGAAAGTGAAAAGTGAAAGTGAAAGTGACGTTGCTCAGTCATGTCCAACTCTTAGCAACCCCATAGACTGCAGCCTACCAGGTTCCTCCACCCATGGGATTTTCCAGGCAAGAGCACTGGAGTGGGTTTCCATTGCCTTCTCCACGACACTCCTAGATCCATCTATGTTGCCACAAATGGTATTATTTCATTCTTTTTTATGGCTGAGTAATATCCCATTGCCTATATGTACCATTTTGTTTATCCATTCCTTTGTCAATGGGCATTTAGGTTTGAAGCAGGAATTCTTAACCTGAGTCCACATCCCATGAAACTGTACACAGTCCTTGTTTGTGGAGATGCATGTGGGTTTTTTATGAGGGGAGGACCCTGGGGATGACCTTCCCACACCACCAGTTGTAATGATGGGCTCTAAGGCTGACAGAGAGTTTGTGGTGTGCAGAGGAGTATAAATTTTTGCTACATTTGGTAGAGGAAATACTCACATAAACCAGTTTCTTTGACCCTATTTCCACTGGCTAAAGGAGTGAGAAAAGGCCTGGAAAAGAGAAAACCAGAACAGAACCATTTCAATGCTCTCCAGTCGCAAATAGATGATGGCATTTCCTCTTTTTATAAAGGGGCAGCAACCTACCCAGGAGAGGCAGCAGCTGTTTCAACATGTGTTCAAATTCCTATTTCTAGAAGATTAATACTTGAGATCAGCTATTTTCTCTCCTCCACAGGTAAGTGACTATTAATAGAGGTCCTTTTAACATTCTTGGGCAAGTTTGTATGGGTATTATCCTAGACATTAGAGCAGTGGTTCTCCAGGATACATTCTGCAAGGTCTGAATATGGACCCAGATGTCTCAGGGCTTCCCAGGTGGCTTAGATGGTAAAGAGTCTGTCTGCAATGCAGGAGACCTGGGTTCGATCTCTGGCTTGGGAAGATCACCTGGAGAAAGGAATGGCTACCACTCCTGTATTCTTGCCTGGAGAATCCCATGAATTCTCCACATGGAGCCTGGCGGGTCCATGTGGTCACAAAGAGTTGGATATGACTGAGTGACTAATACTTCCACTTTCCAGACATTCCCAAAGATCCAGGAGACCCCTGCCCTTCCTGTCTCTTCCCTCTGTCTGGAGAGAGATGGTTCCTATTTCTTCATGGCAGTGTTGGGAAAACTTTGGATCAGTCAAGAAGAAAGAGTGATACAAACTGAGAAAAGAGCATGTCGGGAGAGGGGATGATGGCTGGATGTGAGTAAGGAAGGAAGCCCAGTAGACTTGGACCAGAGTGGAGGGATGCACAGAGGGGCTGAGTGTAGGGGTACAGTAAGGAGCTGGGTCTTTATCCTAAAAGCTCTGGGATGCCACTGAAATCCCTGGCACTGGGGAAGGATCCCTTAGCAGTGGTGTGGAGAAAGGACTACAGAGCAGGAGCTGGCTGCAGGATGCATCTAGAGATCAGGTGAGACAATAGTGGAAGGAGATGCAGACAGTGTGGGTGAAGAAAGATAGATGGGTTCCACCTCTAAGGAAAACCAAGGAGCCATCCAAAAATGGGGTGAATGCTTCTGCTCATCTCTGCCAGGAGGCAGGGTGGCATCTCTGTGGGCTCGGTGAGAAAAGCTGGTGGAGGAAATTATCAAACACGAACATCTTGCATGGGCTGCAGATAGAAACTGCGAGCACTCAAGCACCTGACCCTGTGAGTAATCAGAAAACAATCAGGCCCAGCTCACTAGATGGAATCTGGCTGCTTCCGGCTTAGATGGATCTGAACTGGGTGAGGGGTGACTAAGCGCTGGCGCTACCTCGGCCCGGCAATTACAGCCTCGGGAGAACACTGCAATCAGGCTAAAGCAAGAAGGGGGCTAATTGGAGCAGCCAGGCTGGAACTGCGTGGTGAGCAGGCAACCAAGTGGGGTGATCTTGGATCTCCCGCTGGTCACTGATGGTTCCAGGGGAAGTCGTGGGGGGAGGGGACGGTCCAAGAACAGATGCTTCCAGAGGGCGAGGACTCTGCTGACAGAGGACAGCTGGGAGCAAGGACGAAAGAGCAGATGACGCCTGGGGACCTCTCTTGACTGCTTAGATGATCAGTGACCCCGGAGGCTCCCTGACAGACGAAGGAGATGGCAATATCGGGGAATGTGGCCGATGGGCAGAATCTCTCTTGCGCAATCCTACCTTGGTTGTCCTTGGGCTGACTTGGTTCAACTCTTCACTCACTTTTTGTTTGAGCTAGTGTTTGAGAACCTAGTGTCATAACAGTTTACATAAAAAGCAGAGACATTACTTTGCCAACAAAGGTTCATATTGTGAAAGCTATGGCTTTCACAGTAGTCAGGTATGGATATGAGAGTTGGATCATGAAGAAGGCTGAGAGCTAAAGAATTGATGCTTTTGAACTGTGGTGTTAACAAACTAAAAAATAAAAATTAATTGAACTGTGGTGTTGGGGAAGACTCTTTAGGGTCCCTTGGATTGCAAGGAGATCAAACCAGTCAATCCTAAAGGAAATCAATCTAATATTCCTTGGAAGGACTGATGCTGACGCTCCAATACTTTGGCCACCTGATGCAAACAGCCAACTCATTGGAAAAGGCCCTGATGATGGGAAAGACTGAAAACAGGAGGAGAAGGGGACAACAGAGGATGAGATGGTTGGATGGCATCACTGACTTGATGGACATGAGGTTTTGAGCAAGTTCCAGGAATTGGAGATGGACAGGGAAGCCTGGCGTGCTGCCGTCCATGGGGTTGCAAAGAGTTGGTCATGACTGAGTGACTGAACAACAGCGCTTCATGGTTGGCAAACGTACTTTACATGTATTTTCTTGTTAATTTTCAGTATCTCCAATGTAGGTATTACTATCCTCAATGGGCTGATGAAGAAACCAAGGTTCAAAGAGGTCAGTCAACTGACCAAGTTCTCAGGTGATGCCCATAACAACTGTGTGAGGAGAGAAGGAAAGCAAATTGGGAAGAGTTGCCCAAAGTCATATGCAAGTAGTTAGTCGCAACTGGGGTTGAATCCAAAGGTCTTTCTTCCCCACGCCTATAAAAGAGGGAGCAGAGAATTCCCTGGTGGTCTAGTGGTTAGGACTCTTCGCTCTCACTGCCAAGGGCCCAGGTCCAATCTTTGGTCAAGGAACTAAGATCCCGCAAGCCACAAGGCATAGTCAAAAAAATCAATCAATAAAAAAAGGTTCAGAGCTTTAAGTTAAACAGGGCTTCAGGGATGATGCCCTGGTGCCTTGCTTGATCTGTGAGGACAGTGGCCCTGGCTGACTGTCTTGGCTGTGCTGGACTGACATGGGAGAAGTAAACATTAGAAGAAAAGAATACAGTTGGGATTAAGGGACTGTATACTGCAGGGAAGTCCATATTCGAGCTGTTTTGTCCAGTTATCACCATAACTACGTGCATTCTTTCATGCTGTGTATCTGACTTTTGGATAGGAAGACAGCTGTGTGGTGGTTGGATGCTGGGTCAGAGTCACCGTCTTGTCAGAACCCTCTTTGTTCAGCTGCTGTCTCCTTAGGGTGAATTCAGGACTATTGGAGTTATTTCGTGTGATGAAAGACTGACTGTGTGTTAGTCAATGCTGAGTAACAAACCACCCCAAAATTTAGTGGCATAAACCAACACACACCTATTATCTTACCATTTTCGCAGATCAGGAGTCTGGGTGTGGCTTACCCAGGTTCTCTGCTTCACAGTCTCTTCCAGACTGCAAAGAAGGAGGCAGCCAGGTTAGGATCACATCCCAGGGTCTGACTGGGGCAGAATCTGCTTCTAAGCCTACACAGTTGTCAGCAGGATTCAGCTCCTCCATGGCTGCTCGACCGACAGCCTCAGTTCCCTATTGGCTGGAAGGCCATCCTCAGTTCTTTGCCTTGTGAGTGTCTCCAGCATGGTAGCTGTTTTGTCAGAGTGCACAAGCCCAGAAGGGCATGAAGGTCTGTGAGGAAGATGAAATCCCAATATTTTGTAAAGCTAACGACATCCCATTACATTTGCCTTATTCTATTAGTTGGAAACAATTCACGGGGTCCAGTCTACCCCATGGAGGGGGTGATTACACAAGCATGGGATACCAGGAAGCAGTGATCATAGGGGACCATCACAGAAGCCTGTCAACCGCAGGGCACGTGTAAGCATAGAAGGCATAAGCCAGCACAAGGTGGGGGAAACTATTTTTGAATTTTTTTTTCTATAAAGATTTATCTATTTATTTGGCTGTGGCGGGCTTCATTGCTGGATGTGGGCTTTGTCTAGTTGAGGCAAGCGGGGGCTGCTCTTTGTTGTGATGCATGGGCTTCTCACTGCAGTGGCTTCTCTTGTTGCAGAGCACACAGGCTCGAGGCTTGCGGGCTTCAGCAGCTGCAGCATATGCACTCAGTGGTTGTGGTGCATGGGCTTAGCTACTCCATGACATGTGGGCTCTTCCCAGACTAGGGATCAAACAAGTGTCCCTTGCATGGCAAGACAGATTCTTAACCACTGGACCAGGGAAGCTTGGTTTTTTAAATTACTTTTTAAGTTGAGCTCTGAGCCAAGCACTTCACATGAACTGACTGTCTCATATAAACCTCACAACAATGCTCTGGCATAGATATCGCTATCCTCATTGCACAGATAATGCAAAGTTCAGAGGAATTAAATAACTATCTTGAGGTCAAATAGTAAACGTTAGAGCCAGCAAGCAGAGTTAGGTCTGCCAAACTACCAAGCCCATTCTTTTAACCACCACCTTCACTGAGTTGCCTTTTTACCTGTGCACTTGAACATCTCCCACCTGCCTCCTTCTTACTGGTCCTGTGGTCATCCCCTAGAACCTGGACCTCCTAGAGCCTGACAACAGTAGCCTCTCAGTCTTCCCGATTCCAGGACTTTCTCTTCTAATCCTACTATAGACACTCTTTTTCTTCAGTACTAGTGTTAGAAGGTATAAGGCTTGCTGGGTAATGGGGAGAAGTGAGGTCTAGAGAAGTCTAGGGAGGATTGATCCCTGGACACCTCTTTTCTGGTGGGATCACAGCCAACTGGGAAAGGCCAGTGCTCTCTCACTATAATACCTCCCGTCAGGGGACTGAGCATGAAAACTTGGGTATGGAGAAGCACATGGGAAGAACAGATGGTTAAGGGGATGGGAGGCATCAGGAAAGCAGAAGCAGAGCGTGGGGCTTGCTTGGCATGTGTCAGAACGAGAGGAGGGAGGATGTGGAAGAGGTTTACCATACACCTCACCACTTCCAGGATACAGTGGAAATAAGACGAGACAGCCAGAACCACCACGGGGGGATACCATGTACGATGTTCACAGTTGTAGGAAGGATGTGTGTGGACTTGTCCCTGGAGAGGGGCTGGGTCAGCAAAGGAGAAAAGCAGCATGTGAACGCATGTCCCAGACACCCTCTCCCAGTCCTCCAGACACCTGACAGAACAGGCTATTATCCTCATGGAAGCCCTGGCTCGCTTTCAGAACTGCACTTCTTTGCGGAGTTCACCTTCAGACAGGGCTTGCTGAATGATTCAGAGTGATGAAGTTTGTGAAAAAATACACACCTGGCAGAACATCACACCATCCTGTCATTGTTATTCTCCTCCAAGGATGTTCTTTAAATATGTGGTCCCCCAGGAACCAAGATACATACCATTCAAGCCTCTGAACAGAGCTGCTTAAATTCCAATTTGTATCAAATCATCTATAGATCTCTCGGATTCCAGAAGGTCCGAGGTTCCGATTTCTAATGATGCTGCTACTCCAAAGACCGCATTTGTGCGACCAAGCCATAGAGCAGTGGTCCCATGTTGGAATCACTTGGGGAATTTCCAGACTGTGGATTCCCGTTTTCCACCGCCAAAAACTGTGATTTAATTGGTCCGGGATATGTTCTGGGCTAGGAAGTTTTAAAATATCTCCAAGTGATTTTAACCAAGTTTAGGAAGGAGGCACTATCCCGGAGATTGCGGAGGAAAGTTGTAAGAGCTTGCAGGCA
The DNA here is from genome assembly GCA_006408695.1 of Aepyceros melampus. Taxonomy (NCBI): domain Eukaryota; kingdom Metazoa; phylum Chordata; class Mammalia; order Artiodactyla; family Bovidae; genus Aepyceros; species Aepyceros melampus. The sequence continues at coordinate 85,917 of SJXQ01001185.1, forward strand.
ATTAATCCATAAAGAAGGCAAACCCCAAATTTAATAGTGAGAACTGGATAGTTTGAATCATGCAAGGTCAGTATTCTGCAAAGGGTGGTGGCAGATGGAAAATACATATAAGCAGTGCTTAGGGGTCCATGGAGGACCCATGACTCGCGGGCGCCTTTTGCTGGGATAGGACGAAGCCCTGAGCCCTTCATTCCTCGCCTCCACGCTTCCCCAGGACGGGTAGGAGCGCGGGCAGCCGAGAGGGCTCCCCGGAGCAGGCGCAAACGCGAGTATGCGCGGGGTTTCTCGGAGATGCGCGAGCGCCGCGCCGGCGCTCCAACCCCGCCCCTCCGGGGTCACGCTCCCGGAAGTGCCGTGGGCCCACGCGTCGGGTCCGGGGGAGCTGTAGGTGGTTAGCGGTTCCGCGGCACGTGGGTCAGCACGTGCCCGAGCGCTTGGCCCAGGGCAACCTGGAGTCGCCAGTCTCGGTGGCCGAGGCGGTGTCGTCCCTGACTATCGCCGATGCATTCGTTGCAGCAGGCGAGGGCGCCGCCCCGCCGCCCCAGGCGCCCCCTCGGAGGTTCATCTGCTCCTTCCCCAGCTGCAGCGCCGCTTACAACAAGGCCTGGAAGCTGGACGCGCACCTGTGCCGGCACACGGGGGAGGTAACCGGGCCGCGGCCGCCGGGGGCGTGGCGTGCGGGCCTCCGACCTAGGGTCGCCAAGGCCGCCGCCCACTCCTTAGGTCAGGGAAGGACCGAGGACGCAGACAGGTCATTGTAGGATCGAGAGATACCCTGGTCGTGGGTCCAGGGCTCACTAAGCAACGCTTTAATGTTTGATCTTGAGTGATGGCCAGCCACCGCCTCCCCAGAACTTGAAAATACTTGCAAGGTTGGAATACCCTCGCCCACCCTCACCCCTCTGGTGGCTCAGACGATCAAGAATTTGCCTACAATGCAGGAGACCCGAGTTCAATCCCTAGATAGGGAAGATCCCCTGGAGGAGGGCATGGCAACCCACTCCAGTATTCTTGCCTGGAATATCCCTTGGACAGAGGAGCCTTGGTGGGCTATAATCCATGGGGTCGCAAAGAGTCGGACACGACTGAGTCGACTGACACTTATTTTTCACTTTTCACCTCCCCACCCCCACCCCAATTGGCCTTCAAAGGCCCCGCCTCCTGGGACTGGAATGGCGGGAGAACTGAATCCTAAAAGTCTGCAAGCAGCCTGTGTTCATTCATTCGTAGTTCTGCACCATTCTAGCCCGGAGAGCTGCAGACTCGATAGGCTTGACTTCTGGTGTCACGGACCTTAGGTTTAATCCGGACAGCCGGGGAATAAGTAGGAATGCAACACAGTGAAGAGAGGGCTGCTGGAGGGCGGTGGGGAAAGCCCTCTCTCTTGACCTGAGTGAGAAGGAAAGGTTTCCGCCCTGCAGACATTTGAGGGAAAAACAGGGCAGGCAGAACTGCTGAAGGAGCATGTGGTCCTGGGGGCAGACTCCGGGCAGTGTGGTTGGGTGGGGGCACCATCCAAGGGGAGTCTGAGGGGCAGGCCTAGAGGGTCATTTGCAGACCAGGGTACAGATGGCTTTAGAGCCTGGGTTTTGTTTTGAGGGCTGTAGGAAGCCTTTGGGAGGTCACAGATGAGGAAAGGACATCTCATGGAGGCCTAGGAATCAGTCCCGTTTCCTGGGTTTTTGGCAGAGTCCAGCTTCCTACAGCCTCAGCTGAAGGCCCTTAACCAGGGCCCAGCCACTCCTGCCTCTGCTCCTAGCACCTCCCTAACTTACAGGCCACTCCTCTTTGTGTCCTCACACTCAGATCCTCTTACCCCTTGCAGCATTTGAAGGCTGACCATCCCTCCCTGGGACTTTCTCCAGCTCACTGACCCTGGCCCCTGGCCCCTCTCCCACCCTCCTCTCTCCTGACTTCTTACCCTGTGACTGGCTTCACTTATGACATCCTTTATGCTCTGCCTCCCTGTCCTTCTTCTGGCCAGTTCTGCCATCCCAGCCCCAATTCTAGGCTCTGTTACCAGGAGGCCAGATTAGCACTTACCTTTCCTTTTAGACTCCTGGACTGTGTTTAGGATATTGGCACTCCCAGCTTCCTTCACGCCGGCTGGAAGACTCGGAGCCACGTCATCCCACATCCCACACGTCAGTTTGACAAGCGGTTTTCGAGCCTCCTCCGTGCCAGGCTGTGCAGAGTCCTGTGTACCTGTGTGGCAGCGCAGTTCTTATCTTCCTGTCCATCTGCTTTGCTACCAGTGCTGTCATCTGAGGCCTTGGTGCCTCCTTCCTGCATGGTGGTGGGGCACGTTTTCAGTGGTTCAATACACAAAACTGGTATGTGGGGGACACGTTTTGGCTTTTCCTGTTGGGGGGCCCTTCCTCCCAGCTCCTGGGTCCCGAGGGGTGGTTACAGGCTGGGTCGTGAGCTTTTCTGGGTGTGACACAGTCCTCTGTAGCTGTGCCAGGCATGCCCCGAGCAGATGATGGCCTTGTCCAGGATGACACAGAGCCTGCCCTGGACTCTGAGCAGATGAGAGGATGCTGGGGAGAGGAGGCAGGACCGGTGGACATGGACTGTGCTGATAGCAGCCAGGAGGCCTTTGAGGGGCCACCGCTGAAGCTCAGTGTCGGTCCGGAGCAGCTTCGCGATGCTGCTGTGTTACTGTGGAGGCTGCCCGCCTTTCTCATACTTTGCTGTTCCTAGGTCAGAATCTGCTGCAGCAACCTTGTGAGCAGCCGCGGCAGTTTGATCATGTAACCCCAGGCGGCGGCAGGTGCTCAGCACTTACTGGGTGGAGACCACCTCTGCAGACAGAGTCCACGGCTTTGCCCATCACACAGATTAAGGCTTTAAGTAACACCAGAGTTACTGACTGGGACAGGAGTGACCTGCTTTTTCTTTCCTTCCTGCTAGAGACCATTTGTTTGTGACCATGAAGGGTGTGGCAAGGCCTTCGTCAGGGACTACCATCTCAGCCGCCACGCGGTGATTCACACCGGAGAAAAGCCCTTTGTGTAAGTGGGGAACTGTCTTTGGGCCTTTGAAGTGGGTCATGTTTGGCATAGAAAATTGATCAATGACTCATGAGATCAAGAACGTGGGGCTTCTGCATCTCCTCAGAGGAGACTCGGTTTGGAGTATGTGGAGGAGAGTCGGGGTTTTGTGTGTCATCGTGTGTGACAGCTTCAGGGGTGGGTTCATCCAAAGGTCTCTTGAGTTTGATCTTCTCAGATGCTTCCTTGGCAGATTGAGGGCTCTGCATCCTCAGGGCCTTTACGAACCAATCAGCTGCTGGGATAACAGACATACGCATGAGAAAGTAGAACTGTAACAGTTTATCCTCTGTTTCTTTCAAAGAGCCCCTGCTCCTCGCCATGCCAGTGTTAATTTCATTTTACTCAGAGTTACTCCTTATCTCTGAAAGGTTGGATATACTGTTTTTCTTTTAAATCGGCTACTTTAAAGCAGTGGATCTAAAATTTCGGGTGCCTCAGAATTAGCTGGAAGGCTTGTTAGAAAGATAGAAGAAGCCTGCCTGCTCATCAGGAAGGACCAATTAAAGTATATGTATATCTATATGGTGGAATACCGGACAGCTATAAAATGGAATGCAGGCATTCCCTGTGAAACTTGTAAGAAAATCTCCATGGCTTATTAATTGAAAAACCAAGGTTCAGAAGAGGATGTTTATCAGGCTACCTTTTTTTGTGTTAAAAAGAACCCGGAGGGTAAACAGGAAGCTCTATTTGTATTTGCTTCTGTTTATATAAAGAAATCCTAAAAGTTATAGAACAAAACTTGAAATATTCTTGCCTGTTTTGGGAGCAGTGGGAGGCCTGGGTGGGTAGGAGGCAGGGGTGAAAGGATTCATGCATTTGTGTCCCTTTTCATGCTTTTTGGTTCTTACTTATTAGTGAAATGATGGCTAAGATTAGGGCTTGTAAAGGAAGCTGTGCTTCATCCATCAGATTTATGAAAAATCATCACAATAAGAGCACATATTTTAAAAAAAGTTCACAGAGAATTTAGATAATTCAGGGTCAAGATTTAGAAATACCTGTTAAGGGGACCTGTCCCAGCTTGGTGAGATGCTAGAGGGCAGAATAGTTGTGGTTCCGCTCTAAGTGTCTGTTTTTTGCCTCTAATGATAGGCTGAAACCAGTTTTCTTTTGAGGTCTTTTTGGAAGTGCAGTTTGTAGAGACATTTCAAGCAAAATTAAAGTGATCAAATTCTAAATTGAGAACAGTTTCAATGTGATTTAAGTCTAAGCAGATTGTGGGCTTTCAGAACTAGTGTTTCCACCTCTCCTCGGCCCACTGTACAACGTCTGCTGCACTGTGCTTAATTTCAGAAGCCTTACACGAAAATGCACTTCATCCATGAAATCTAAGATGCCTACATGGTATGGCTTAACACTTCAGAATTTGTTAAAGAATATTTTATAGTATATTTCAGAGTAGATAGCTTTTATAAAGTAGGAGGAGGTAAACATCTTAAAATTTATCTTCCCTCAGTTTGTTAATATTTTGGTTTATACAATTTAATAACAGTTGTACAGCTAGTGGCTGTGAACAGAAATTCAACACAAAATCAAACTTGAAGAAACATTTTGAACGCAAACATGAAAACCAGCAAAAACAATATGCAGTAAGTATGAATGATTTTATATGCTCAAATTACCTAAATTTTATGTTTACTGCCTGTGTATATAAAATGTTCATCAGCTAAATTTTGTTTGTCAAATATCTGAATTTAGTTTGACACTGGCTATAATAATAATAATATCATAATATTGGTATTGGTATCGTTTCGAAAGCAGACATTTTTTGCTAATTGTATTATTGGTTCAGTTCAGTTCAGTCGCTCAGTCGTGTCCGACTCTTTGCGACCCCATGAATTGCAGCACGCCAGGCCTCCCTGTCCATCACCAACTCCCAGAGTTCACCCAAACTCATGTCCATCGAGTCGATGATGCCATTCAGCCATCTCATCCTCTGTCATCCCATTCTCCTCCTGCCTCCAACCCCTCCCAGCATCAGGGTCTTTTGCAATGAGTCAGATCTTCACATGAGGTGGCCAAAGTACTGGAGTTTCAGCTTCAGCATCAGTCCTTCCAATGGTTACCCAGGACTGATCTCCTTTAGGATGGACTGGTTGGACGTCCTTGCAGTCCAAGGGACTCTCAAGAGTCTTCTCCAACACCACAGTTCAAAAGCATCAATTCTTCAGCACTCGGCTTTCTTCACAGTCCAACTCTCACATCCATACATGACCACTGGAAAAACCATAGCCTTGACTAGATGGACCTTTACCAAAAGAAACATTTTTTGCTGTTTCAAATGTGCTACTTTTTGAAGCTTCTTGAATTTTATAGTAAATGGGTGAAAGAAGCAGGAATATACTTCTGCAATATTTTAATCTTGAAAGGATTGTGTTATGAACTGTTCTTTGATTTTTTTCCAAGACTAACAAACCTTTACTAAACAGTGCAGTTTTGAAGGTTGTAAGAAGACCTTTAAGAAACATCAGCAGCTGAAAACGCACCAGTGCCAGCACACCAATGAGCCACTGTTCAAGTAGGTACTTCGCATGGGTGAAACCTCTTCAAGCTCAGGCAGAGATAAGATTAAAATGCACAGGTGGCGTGCACATGCTCAGAAATAGTTTCTTAATCGTTTTCCTGTTGTACGGTCTATGCCCACTTATATATTGGGGCATTTCAGAATATGCTTTTGTTTCTTCAAAAGAAAGAGTAATGTGTTTCAGAATCACTTGTGAGATTAGTACAGTTGTGGTTAAGCTTAACTATCTATATAGAGCTTGTTGAATAATACAAAATGTCCTTATGAGAATGCTGAGTATTCCTTTCCTGTAGAACAAAGGTAACTGAGCTTAGCCTGCATCAGAAGGGGCTTCAGGAAGAAGAGGGGATTGGGCATATTGGCAGAGACTTGCAGAGGGCGCCTGCTGACGGCCGCCCTGCAGAGCCCAGGCTGATGGCCGTGTGCGAGCTGAACTGAGCTGCCTGCGCCTGTCTCTCACCTCACGGGCCCTGGGCCTGGGACTTGCTGCAGCGGCAGTGCCAGTCCCCGCTGGCAGCCCTGCTGCCTCTTCTCGTGCCACTGGTGGCCGGATTGCAGAAACGGCGCGCTTGTTATGACTCCCCAGAGCCAGTGCATCTACAGCCCTGTTTTCACACCATCTCATGGCAGCAGCATTAAGGAAACCAGACACGATTCAGGATGGCTTGGGTATTTACCCCAGCCATCTTTCTGTGGCCGTGGAAATGAGATGTATTGTCCAAAGTACAAAGATGGAAACAGTGTTTAATTTGATCACATAAGCATTAAAAAAAAAAATTTTTTTTTCTGTTTACTCTGCCCAAGGCTGATCAAGTAACTTGCATCTCACCTGCAACTAGGTTGAATTTGAAGTCCCAATTTTATGACTGCTTTGGTTGTAGGAGAGGGGCTTCCCTGAGAGGGGTTCAGATGGTAAAGAGTCTGCCTGCAATGCAGGAGACCTGGGTTCCACCCCTGGGTCAGAAATATCCACCTGGAGAAAGCAATGGTGACCCACTCCAGTATTCTTGCCTGGAGAATCCCATGGACAAAGGAGCCTGGTGGGCTACAGTCCATGGGGTCACAAAGAGTCAGACACAACGGAGTGACTAACGCTTTTACTTTAGTTGTGGGAAGAGGGGACTGGCAGGGTAGGACAGCATACTGTTTATTTTAGTACAGTTAGTTCTGCCAGTGGGTCGATCAGCTGACATTCATGTGTTGTTAACCCAGGTGTGCCCACGAGGGATGTGGAAAACACTTTGCCTCCCCCAGCAGTCTGAAGCGGCATGGGAAGGTCCACGAGGGTAGGTCCCGGTGCCCACCCTGACAGGCACAACAGCCGTAGTGTGTGTAATACTCTGATCTAGCTTGTTTTTGATAATAATCATTTTACTTTCAGTCTAATTTGATTGTTGTTTATACTGAGTATTCACAAAAGACAACATGCCAATCTGTTTGTTTTTTTAATAGGCTATATATGTCAAAAAGAATGTTCTTTTGTGGCAAAAACATGGACAGAGCTTCTAAAACACATGAGAGAAACCCATAAAGGTAAGGCCAGCATGGGGGACATGATAGAAATTAATATCTGCTCCTGTAGAACTGATGGAGTGCTTTGAGAGGGTGAACTATTATTACACATGCTCGGGAAAGTAAAGGATTATTATCTATTACTCTCTGTAGTATGTCTTGTTAAGCGCTGGGTCCCTTTCATGATCAGAGAAACCCGTAGCCCCAGGTCCAGGAGGAGCTGGGCCGGGTGTCCAGGCCTGTGCTCACCTGGCATCTTAAAGGCTCCAGCGGGGGAGGCATGTGGGGAGGCCGGGGCTGGAGTCTGTGGGGGCAGCTGGGGAAGTGTGCCCTCTGTGCCCGAGGACAAGGAGCAGATGGGTCCGAGTAACTTGCTCCCCTGCCCGCAGCCCCATGCAGAGAAGCCCTGTGCTTAACAGAGGGCCGGGGACTGTGTATTACATAGGCATTTAGGAGAGCTAAGGCAGACCTTCACGAAGCAAACGCTGGAGTTCGCTTCCTCCACCTGACATTTTGATTGGTGTGTGGTCATCAGGTTTCTGGTGTCGAATCTATTACTTGATATATTCAGTGTTAGCTTTTTCTCTATGGTTAACGCTGGGAATGCGGGCTCCCCTTGCTTCTGCGTCCCCAGAGGACATAAGGTGTGGCGTGTGCCAGAAAACGTTTAAGCGCAAGGACTTCCTGCGGCAGCACATGAGGATGCACGCCCCCGAGCGGGACGTGTGCCGGTGTCCGCGGGCAGGCTGCGGCCGCACCTACACCACTGCCTTCAACCTCCAGAGCCACATCCTCTCCTTCCATGAGCAGCAGCGCCCCTTCGTGTGTGAGCATGCTGGCTGTGGCAAGACCTTTGCCATGAAGGTGAGCCCTGCCGCCCTTGGGGTCTGCATCGTTTCTGCCAGGCTCCTGGGAGATGGGGGGGCCGGAGGGCGGGGGTCTGGCCCATCACTCTGGCTCCAGCGGGAGTGGGTCTCCACCAAGCTGGGCAAACACCCGATGGGCCCCTGCCCCTCGAAGTCCAGCCCTCAGCATGGCTGGAACCTGCCGGAAATGCACGTCCAGGCCCTGCTCCAGACCTACTGACTCAGAAATCTGGGGGATGGGTCCACTAGTTAGTTTTTTAACCAACTTCCCGGGTGATTCTTAAGTGACTAAACTTGAGACCCAGTGGCCGGTGGCACCATATGCGTACTGTTCAAGAGTCTCCTGATGTCCTAGGTGTCCTTTTGAGCTGCAGTGGTCTGGGGATTGGGAACGGTGGGGTCTGAGCGCTTCGGGATATTGGTCCAGACTTTGAGAGCAGGACCCTGACCCTGTGGACCCATGCCCAGTTGGTGCTGTCACAGGCAGTGGCTGAACTGCAGTCGACTTGGGGGGGTGAAGGTCGTGGTCAGCGACAGGGCGGAGACCAGACCTGGGCCAAATTTTCCAGGGGTGTTGGGGGTGCTGTAGACACCGGGGCAATTAGAAGAGTCTCCCTCCTTCAACACAGAAGCGTCCATTCTGACCTGGCCCCCTCCCACCCCTGCCCGCTCTGCAGGCAGGGAGCACACACACTCCTAACCTGGGTCCTCCAGGAAGGCAGGGATTTCAGTGGAGGAGGGAGCAATGTGCTCCAGTGCTAGAGGTCGGATCCCTCCACAGAACAGAACAGAAAGAAGGATGCTGGTTTATCTGAGTAACTCAAGGGGCTTTATTCACTGTAAATGTACTCACTGTCTCTCTCTCCTTCATTGCAGCAGAGCCTCAGCAGGCACGCCATTGTGCATGACCCCAACATGAAGAAAAGCAAAGTAAGTTGAGACTTATCATGCTGTTAATTTTAAAACATTAATTGCTTAAACCAGATGCTAAATATGCTATTTGGCGTATTTTCAACTACTTATTAGTTTGTGAGTCTGTACGACTATTGAAGGCAGTTACGTGGGGTTCATGTCCTTATTTACGACAGTTTCATTGTATGCTACAGTAGTTGCATACCTGACAGGCATACGATTCTGATAGTTTTGATTTTGAATTAAAGTTAGTCATCCCTCGGTACCTATGGGGAGTCCGCAGGTGCTTGAGTATACGTAGATTTTTGACTGTGCTCATGTCCATGTGCCTAACCCCCTGCCCTCCTACCCGTGAGTTCCAGTGTCATCTGTATTTGCATGTAACCTCCGCACATCCTCCTGTGTACCATGAATTATCTCTACGTTACTTATGATACCTAATAGAATGGAAATGCTATGTAAATTGTTGTCAGCACACGGCAAATTCAAACTTTGCCTTTGGAAACTTTCTGAATTTTTCCTTTTTTTAAAAACACTTTGGATGGGCTGTTGGTTGACCCACCTGCAGAACCTGCAGACATGAGGCCTGACTGGCTCTGTCTTCCTTATTCCCTAAGTGAGGCCGTCTCGTGGGAAGCGGAGCCTGGCCTCCCGGCTCAGTGGGTACCTCCCTCCTAAGAGGACACAGGGCCAGGCTGTGCCTTTGCCCAGGAATGGGGAGCCACTGAGCTGCATGGAAGGCCACGCGCTCTCCACGTCACCATGCTGACCGCAGCTGCACATCCGCCTGCGCTGTGTGGAGGACCACAGACCAGCCAATGCAGTTCTCTCCCCTGGAAGCACGTGTTTATTAAAGTCACTGGGGCAGGACACCAGATGCTCCGTCCTTCCCATCTCCCCTGTTCAAAGCGTCTCTTCCTGGGGGCCCCGGAGCTGCTCTTCACGCAGCCTCCTCCTTTTTGCTCAAGGGACGAAGAACACACATCACAGCCTTGCCTCCTCTGATGGGCTGCGGCCGGGATGAGAAGGTTGCAATTCCAGACATGGCCTGGACGATTCGATTACACGTCTCCTCCTAGAAGAGGAAACAAAAGGCTAGTATAAAACCAGCACCTCTGATTGTTTCCAGTGTTCATGCTTATCTGATACCCATAAAAGCCAACATTCTTGAATTGCTATGTAAGGGATTTGCTAAGTCAAATTGTATAGACCTGGTTAAGCTGATCGAAAACTGTACAATAACCAGGTGGTTATACAAACTCCATGGAACTAGTCCAACACGCTAAAGGCTTGATAGTTTTGAATCCTCCGTCATGACACTGAGAGGCTGTTTGGCCCAAACCACCCTCTCACAAAAAATGCAAAGCGGTGGGTTTGGGCACTGGCAGGGCCCCCTTATCCCCTTAGGTTGTCAGCTCGGTGCTGTTCCCAACTGTCCTTCACAGAGTCACTGAGGTGGTTAGAAAAAGACACATGGTTCTAGAGATTCTGGAACCTCTGGACTGGGCTGGACTGGGCCCGGGGCCTGGGTCATTCTAGTCTGGAGCTAGGGCTGAAAACCACTGGAGTAAATGCTGCCTTTATCTGCTGCTAACTCCAAAAGCGAAACCCACAGATCCTCCACAGACTTATCCTGGGCTGTACACTAACACTTCCTAGAAGAGTTTGGCTTGACTGCTTCTCGGAGGCATTTATAAAGAGGAATCAGACTTACAAAGATGAACCCATCCAGTCTCTAGTTTTCCTATTTAAATGTTAGACCCTCTACAGTCTGTGAAGTAGACTAGTATATAGCCCTTAAGTGAGGAAGTAGTGTTCTCACATGGCGCAGTACTTAACGCTACAGTGGAAAGAGTGTGTACATTTTGCATTTTGAAAACCCAGTTAGAAAGCTGCCACCAAGACTGGGCAGAATTATTACTTTTCTCTGCTTTTACGTTTCCAGGTTTTCCACAGCTGTATCTGTAAGTTCAGAAAACAAGCAGTCACGTAGGCCTGTTTTCACTTACCATTTTGTCCTCGGGCTCATCTGCACTCCTCCCTTTCTTTACTGTAATCTGGACTTTGTACTTTTTCTCGATCCACTGCTGAATCTGTTTACTCTTTGTGTTCAGATCATGTTGTCCAATATTTGAAGAAAAAGTCAGTTCCTTGGTCAGGGTGGGTCCTAGGTTGAAAGAGTGAGATCTGGGGCTAGTCTGTGAGGCCTGGGTTTTATCACACGCGCGTCCTAAGGTCAACGCTGCTACAGGCCCTCCTGTCTGCCTGGTATTAATGGTTTCACCCTCCAGTTAAATAGAGGAGACACAAGGTGAAATACTACTTTTGTAGTTGCCAAGTAACAGTACCTGAACAGGGAATGCTTCCATTTATCATTACCATTGTTTGATGAAAGAACAAAGAAAGGAATGGTCCTTTAAAGAGAACTAGGTACTTAAAAAAAAAGTGGATAACAGGTGTTCACTGTATTTTTTCTTTATCATTTTTTAATTTAAATAAAAATAATTTTTCTTAAAAGAAACACCTCCTTGCTTCTCAGAGCTCCTACCAGCTGGTTAGAGTCCTCTGTCAGCCCTTCTGCCACCTCTGAACCAAGCTTCTCAGGCTGTTCACCTTTTTTCAAATGTGACATGGTTTGATGTCCTTAGCATTGCCGTGGGCTCTTCTGGATATTTTTGGTTTTCTAGTCAATATTCCTGTTGCTAAATGTGGTGTCTATAGAGAATCGACACATTCTGACCTCTAGTGATCAGCAGTTACTAGCCATCATGAAAAACAAACCTCTTCACTTAATTCCGTTCACAGCTTCTGTAAGGTTTAAGTGACAAGTTGGTAAAACACGTTGAGTATTCCTACCCTGACTATCACAGTGGGCATGGGGGATGCTCTGGGGATGACTTCAGAGTTAGAAAGCGCTTCTCTCTAATGAACTGCCTGCCTCCCCTCAGAGATGGGAGGAGAGGAGGACGGGACCCAGGGCAGGCAAGAGGCCAGGACAGGACAGGAACTCGTCCCCATCTCTCCCACACCTCACCCCATGTGGCACTCTTGTGGTCCTGGCCTTTGCAGGCCCCGCCGCTGTCAGAGGGGAAAAGAGCGCCCATTGTTTTGGTGGTGGTCGCCTTGTCTGTCTCTCATTTTGCACAGGGATGAAGGAAGAGATGATGGACACACAGTAGCAAGGAGAAAAGGAACACAAGTAAGTGGATGAAACACACACTGGACACAGTAGTGAAACGGCATTCCAGTTACTCACAGCCTGTTCTTACAGGCACTTGGCAGATGCCCAATTTAAATTGCAGATCTGCTGGCCCAAGGGACATGGGAGCAGAGAGCAGGGTACCTACCCGGCTTGGGCGCGGCCCTCTCTGCCTCTCTGAGCCGCAGCCGCTCCTGGTGGATCTGTGCGCCCGTCAGGAGCTGGTACTGTGGGGGCTCCGCGCTGGCGTCCCTCTTCACCAGCCGCAGGTCCCGCTCAGCCATGAGCCTGATCACGTTTGCCCGGTGCATGTGGCCCAGGTCGTTGCCCTGTTCGTCCAGCACGTGAATGATGCGCTCGTTGATTTTTCTCCCAACGCTACTGAAAGCCGTCTCGTTCTTTTTTTTCTTTGTCCTCTCGTCCTGGGTGTCTTCAGTGCTAAAAGCTTTCGCGTGAATGAGGCAGGACGGTCTTGGGGACGGCGTGTGGGCGCCGGCCCCTGTAAGATGTATTTGCCCAAACATCTTCTAATGCAGTAATTCTCAGTCTTTACGGTTTGTAATGTTAACTTCTTGAGGAAAAGAGCAGCCATCCTATAAAGCAGGGAGAAAAGATCATTCAAACCCAGCCGTTCATTCCCGTGGGTTGGTGCTGTGGTACACAGAGGCGGCTGGTCAGAGGAGAGGGAGAGGACACGGTGCCTCAGACAGCGCTTCTCGGGGACACTGCCAGGGTGTGTAAGGCTGGGACTCCCTCTGGTCCAACTTTGATCCTCCTGGGCTGTGTACCCCAGCCCTCCTGTCCGTCACCACCGCACACACCCACTGTTGACCAGTAAATAGCACAGGAAGTGATGGGAGGTGCGCACTCTCACTGCCTGGCCCCTCAGGTACCCAGGTGGGTCCCTGCAGCACCATCCCTGCAGAGGTAACTACCCGCCCAAACCCAAGCCCTCCAGCCAGGCAGCACCCTCAGGTCAACATGTGCAGGACTAAGTCCCACCTGCCCTCCTGCCTCCAGCTCAGGCCTCCTGTCTCTGTATCACATACACACTTGATGTGTGATATAGAGCTCAAACAGCTAAGTGATCCTTGGCCCCTTTTTCTCTTAGCCGT
>SJXQ01001186.1:9273-29474 GCA_006408695.1 Aepyceros melampus
TTACTGGTTGGGGCATAGACTTGGATAATTGTGATATTGAATGGTTTGCCTTGGAGACGAACCGTGATCATTCTGTCATTTTTGAGATTACATCCAAGTACTGCATTTTGGACTCTTTTGTTGACCATGATGGCTACTCCATTTCTTCTCAGGGATTCCTGCCCGCAGTAGTAGATACAATAGTCACCTGAGTTAAATTCACCCATTCCAGTCCATTTTAGTTCGCTGATTCCTAGAATGTTGACTTTCACCCTTGCCATCTCTTGTTTGACCACTTCCAATTTGCCTTGATTCATGGACCTGACATTCCAGGTTCCTATGCAATACTGCTCTTTACAGCATCGGATCTTGCTTCTATCACCAGTCACATCTATAACTGGGTATTGTTTTTGCTTTGGCTCTATCCCTTCATTCTGTCTGGAGTTATTTCGCCACTGATCTCCAGTAGCATATTGGGTACCTACCAACCTGGGGGAGTTTCTCTTTTGGTATCCTATCATTTTGCCTTTTCATACTGTTCATGGGGTTCTCAAGGCAAGAATACTGAAGCGGCTTGCCATTCCCTTCTTCAGTGGACCACATTCTGTCAGACCTCTCCACCATGACCCACCCATCTTGGGTTGCCCTGCAGGCATGGCTTGGTTTCATTGAGTTAGACAAGGGTGTGGTCCTAGTATGATTAGATTGACTAGTTTTCTGTATGGTTTCAGTGTGTCTGCCCTCTGATTCCCTCTTGCAACACCTACCATCTTACTCGGGTTTCTCTTACCTTGGGTGTGGGGTATCTCTTCACGTCTGCTCCAGCAAAGCACAGCCACTGCACCTTACCTTGGACGAGCGGTATCTCCTTACCGCCACCGTTCCTGACCTTCAACATAGGATAGCTCCTCTAGGGCCTCCTGTGCCTGCTCCAGCATTAGAAACAAACATTTTAGGGGGAATGGCTTCTTTCCAAGACACTAATGTAAGGGCCATGCAGGGAGGCTACAGAGAAGCAGCTGCAGACCACTGTTCCTTAAAATTTCCTAGAGAATCTGTGGCTCCATGAGGATGTGGCAGGCAGATTGCCTGAAGTGGGGGGCACAGGTGAGCAATGCTCATGGGTACTGCCTTCTGGCACCGCTCATTTGCCTTCACTTCTCAACAAAACCACTTTCTCTCCTCTTGCGATACCCCTTTTGGTTAGAACTTCCTTTCCAAACATTAAGCTTTAAAGTCATCTTCATCAGGCTCAGCAATGTTGTGTTCTTAGCCCTATAGATTGTATTATAGGATAATCATAATACAAACATAAAATACAAGCATTTTAGGTCATGCAAAATCACTTAATTTAAGGCCAATTTAGAGAGTAAATGTAAGTTTATGAAGAGGGGGAATGTAGCTAAAGTGTTTTAGGAGCATATTAATCTATCAATTTTAACACTTTAGGATCACATTTCTGCTGTTGTTATACTTGCCTCTGCCAGTTATGTGATCATTTTTGCAAATTAACCGTGAACTCCCTGATGTTCAAGCTGGTTTTAGAAAAGGCAGAGGAACCAGAGATCAAATTGCCAACATCCGCTGNCTCTGGTTCCTCTGCCTTTTCTAAAACTAGCTTGAACATCAGGGAGTTCACGGTTCACGTATTGCTGAAGCCTGGCTTGTTACTCTTTCATAATTATTAATTTTGCATTTCCCGTCAGGTGGTGGTAGGACAGTGTTATAGAACAGTGTTATGCATCTCATACTAACAAACTAGGAGCCTAGAAAAGGGAAGCAAAAAAAGGTTTGATTTGACCCAGACACAACCACCGAGCATAAAATAACCTTTCCTTGGGAATCTTTTTGGGTTTTTTACACGTCTTTCCAAAAGTCCTTTGGGCATCAAAGAACCAAAAGAAATGTAGCAGGTGAACTAGTGAAGTACTTTTCACCACAAGTTTCAATGAATGGGGACAAAAACAGTTTCAACAGGTAAGTTATCATGTAGCTGTTGATCCCCAACTGGACAGTAGACACACCTACATATCAGTGAGTTGCAGCGGTAGGATTCTACCAGAAGAAGGTCTCCTAAGTAAATGGATTTGTGGGCTGCGAAATGTGTTTTTCTCTTACAGACCTGGAGTTTACTCATTACAACAGCACCTTGGGTCACTAGTCTTGGTTTAAAATAAAAGTACTTACTTGTTTCCTGCATGCTGTTACCAAACAGACTAGAAAATATCCAGACAGAGATGGAATTTAAACACATTCAAACCTAACTGAAACCTCTATACTAACATTATTAACTTTGAGTTTATTTGCCACCGCCAACGAACGTCCTCATCCACAATGAATTGCCTAGGGAAAGGCCATGTGGAGTTTCTTTGTGGTGCCTAAGTTAAGGCCCTCATCTCTAGTGGGTCCTCTACTCTAGAAGCTTTTTTAGTTTAGTTTAGTTAAGTCGCTCAGTCGTGTCCGACTCTTTGCGACCCCGTGGACTGTAGCCCACCAGGCTCCTCCATCCATGGGATTCTCCAGGCAAGAATACTGGAGTGGGTTGCCATTTCCTTCTCCAGAGGATCTTCCTGACCCAGGGATCGAACCCAGGTCTCCTGCATTAGAGGCGACGCTTTAACCTCTGAGCCACCAGGGCTTTGTACTCTAGAAGCTGGCAACCATTTATTGATCATTTGAATTCTAACTACAGTTTTTATAAGTATTTTTATATGTACTGCTAATTTGATGATGACTTGTTCTATACTACTTTGATGTTTAAACATCTCAATTATATATTTTTATCTCTAAGGAAGTGACACAAATTTTATTAAAAAAATTTTTTTTTCACCGAGTTGATCCCTGAGATAACCACATACTCTGTGATATGTGATAAATCAGTATTTCCCAAGGAATCCCAAGTAAGATACAGCATGGTACTAAGTATCCTAACAAGATACCTTTCTTGCCTTCATTTACAAAAATTAGGATTTCTTTACAAGAAGGCTCTATGAAATCATTTTAGCATTTTGGGAACTAAATGTGTGAACTTCTCATAAAGGATGAAACTGAGGATGTGTTTGTAGAAAAATGTAGACCCTGAAAGTGTTAGTCGCTCAGTCATGCCCAACTCTTTGTGACCCCATCGACTGTAGCCCACCAGGCTCCTCAGTCCATATGATTCTCCAGGCAAAAATACTGGAGTGGGTTGTCATTTCCTCCTCCAGGGGAACTTCCTGACCCACAGATTGGACCCAGACCTCCTGCATTGCAGGCAAATTCTTTACTCTCTGAGCCACCAAGGAAGCCCATCAAAAAAAGGGAAAGGGCGAAAAGTGATTGAGATCCTGGAGCACAATCTCAGATTTAGTCTTGATGTGTCAGTTTTGAATTGGAAAATAGAAAATTAACTCAGTAAGATAAGATACATACTTGCTGTGTGTTTCTCTACATCTGTTTAAGTTCTTCTTTTATTTACTTTTATTTATTTTAATTGGAAGGTAATTGCTTTACAGTGTCATGCTGGTTTCTCCTGTACAACATGAATTAGCCATAAATATACATAAATCTATTTCCCATGAAGTGACTCTGATGCTGGGAGGGAATAGGGACAGGAGGAGAAGGGGACGACAGAGAATGAGATGGCTGGATGGATCACTGACTCGATGGATGTGAGTCTGAGTGAACTCCAGGAGTTGGTGATGGACAGGGAGACCTGGCGTGCTGCGATTCATGGGGTCACAAAGAGTCGGACGCAACTGACCGACTGAACTGAACTGAACTGAACTGATACATAAATCCCCTCCCTTTTGAGTCTCCTTCCCACCACTCACCATCCTCCTTTAGGTCATGTTTCTCCTGTACAACATGAATTAGCCATAAATATACATAAATCTATTTCCCATGAAGTGACTCTGATGCTGGGAGGGAATAGGGACAGGAGGAGAAGGGGACGACAGAGAATGAGATGGCTGGATGGCATCACTGACTCGATGGATGTGAGTCTGAGTGAACTCCAGGAGTTGGTGATGGACAGGGAGACCTGGCGTGCTGCGATTCATGGGGTCACAAAGAGTCGGACGCAACTGACCGACTGAACTGAACTGAACTGAACTGATACATAAATCCCCTCCCTTTTGAGTCTCCTTCCCACCACTCACCATCCTCCTTTAGGTCATCACAGAGCACTGAATTGAGCTGCCTGTGTTGTGTTTGGTTTTTTTTTAATTGAAGGATAATTGCTTTACAATATTGTGTTGTTTGATATATTCTGCCACATATCAACATGAATCAGCCATTGGTAAACAAGTTTCCCCTCCCTGCCTCCCACCTCCCATCCCATCCCACCCCTCTAGGTCGTCACAGAGTACTGAGTTGAGTTCCTTGTATCATACAACAAATTGCCACAGTCTATTTTATATATGGCAGTGTGCACATTTCCATGTTGCTCTTGCCAATCATCCCACCTTCCCTTCCTTCCTCTCCCCCTCCCTCCAGCAAGTCTACAAGTCTGTTCTCCATGTCTGCCTCTAACTACTTCTTTTAATTCTCTGATTACTTACCCGTTTTCTTTCCTCTTCTGTAAGCTCTTGAGTGCCAGAATCTTTTTTTATCCCCTGTGCCTAAGCCTAGGGACTTCTCTGCAGCAGACATTCAAAAGATAATTACAAAGGTGGTAACCTTCAGAAAATAAACAACAGTGGAAGTTTCTGACCACTGAGTAGGGCAGGGATTCGAGTTTTTCTGAACAACACATGGCCATAGCCTGTACAGAACTGAATTGCAGCCCATGCAGGGAAGACAGAATGGAATTTACTAAAAGTACCACGTGGTCAGGTCGAGTAGAACAGTAATTAAGAGGTAATTATACATGCTTTACTAGAGGGGCTCCAAAATCACTGCAGATGGTGACTGCAGCCATGAAATTAAAAGGCGCTTACTCCTTGGAAGAAAAGTGATGACCAACCTAGATAGTATATTCAAAAGCAGAGACATTACTTTGCCGACTAAGGTCTGTCTAGTCAAGACTATGGTTTTTCCTGTGGTCATGTATGGATGTGAGAGTCGGACTGTGAAGAAGGCTGAGTGCAGAAGAATTGATGCTTTTAAACTGTGGTGTTGGAGAAGACTCTTGAGAGTCCCTTGGACTGCAAGGAGATCCAACCAGTCCATTCTGAAGGAGATCAACCCTGGGATTTCTTTGGAAGGAATGATGCTAAAATTGAAGCTCCAGTACTTTGGCCACCTTATGCAAACAGTTGACTCATTGGAAAAGACCCTAATGCTGGGAGGGATTGGAGGCAGGAGGTAAAGGGGACGACCGAGGATGAGATGGCTGGATGGCATCACGGACTCAATGGACGTGAGTCTGAGTGAACTCCGGGAGTTGGTGATGGACAGGGAGGCCTGGCGTGCTGCGATTCATGGGGTCGCAAAGAGTCGGACACGACTGAGCGACTGAACTGAACTGAAAGCTTTACATGCTCTAATATTGCCAACTTTCTCAAATTTCTAATATTTCATGGAAAGCTGTTTAACCATTTCCTTAATGTTTTTACTGCATCTAATTTATATTCCAGCCTTGCTGATTTCCAGCTTGTCTTTCAGCACAAGGTTCACCACTTATTGTGAGACATTTTTATAAGACATCAAAAATATTCCAAATTATAATGAGAGAGATTCATATAACAGCACAGAAATCACTCAGAATTTTTAACAATGGGATTTTTCACAAGCTACTAACAGTGTATCTTACTAAATTTCAGTTTACTTACTGAAGTGGAACCCCCAAAATTCAAGCATAGCTGACAATTAAGCTTGAAATTATGGAGGTCTTGATTTTTATGTATTATGGAATTTACTTTTCAAATCTATAAAATGATCATATCAATACTTTACATAATATCATTCTGAATTCTGGGAAATAATCATGAGAAGCTGTGTATAGAACATTTGGCACTATGCCTGGCATAAGAGAGGTGTCCCACTGTTTGTTCTCTTATTTGAGTTTCTTCTCCCACTGGCACACTAGTCTTCCCTTCTATCCACACTTACCTGTCCCTCCAACCAATTGTTCATGTTTTCCCTTATTTCATCTTTATCTTTCTTTTCCTTCATTGTGTCCACTTTTGGGGCTATCTCATCTACTGTTAGGCTATCTCATCTACAACATACAAAGAATCTGTTGTGTCAATCACTTTTAAAATGATGTCTCTGGACCACATTTTTCTGAGTCAGTTTTGTATTTCTACAACCTCCTGGATTTTTACTGAATTCCTTCATGCTTCCCAAACCCAAGTATTTTAATATAAATTGTGTTTAATTTTGTCTTGATTTTCCATCTGTCTAATGAGACAGGAATCCTATTAATCACACCTCCTCAACTTCATTTGACTCTGTCTTCCTCTCCTTCACTAGCATCACCTCTGCTAATGCAGATGCCCTCATCCTTTCCTGATCATCACAGTAGTCTTCATTGTTGCTCACCTCCATCCCATTCTCAGAATGACTTTGCAGTCAGAGAGATCTTTCCACAGCGAAAATGTAGCCATATAACTTCTCTGAATTAATTCATCTTTTAAACTATTTTCTACTTTTATGATAGAATTTAGTTTCCATTGCATAACAGCCAAGACCCTTCATACTCACTCTAGATTCTGTGCTTTTGCACACTCTCTTTCCTTCACCTGGAACATGTATTCTCACCTCCCTAGCCTTATGAATTCCTGTCTGTATTCAGAGACTTAGGTCAGGTCCACTGAAAAGAGCTACTCTTGGTACTCCACAGGCAGAATTGGACTCCTTGGACTCTTGCATGTTATGTAATTGCAGCATTAGCCATTTGAAAGAGAGGTGTTGCAAGTAACTGGTTGCAATTGACTGGAGAGGGTACTTTGAAAGCAATACTTGTTTCTTACACATTTTACTTTCCCAGAGTCTGTGCATAGTAGGGATTGCTTTATGAATGAATGATAGAGTAAGTGAATGAACTTGGTTCCTTTCTATCTTGGTCTTGGCATGCCAAAATGCATGTGGTAACTTCCTACTTTTACTTAAATGTTTGGGAGTCATTGTATATTCCAATAGAAATGAGTTTGGACTTTGTCCATTCTTTCATTTAAATAAAGGAGATGTCCTGCCAAACCTGACTTTAATCTTTAAAAATTTCTGTCTTCAGAATAAACTTTTGCTCTCTTTCCTAGCCAGAGAAACTTCAATAATTTTGTTTTTCCTTTGAGAAAGATTTGTGCTATCATTTTTCATATATAATGATTTCAAAACCTCTAGGATCTTATTAAAATTAGATCATAGACTTTAAAAGGGATTTGACAACAAAATCATTCCCAAATAAATACCAAAATACTCCTTAATGCAGTTATCCTAGTTAGGCATCAGAAATTAAATTTTTGCTATGTACACAAGAGATTGATACCTGTACTGTGCTTAATGGCCTGAAAAATGCAGTGAAATGACTGAATTACTCAGTATGCCACATACATCTAATGAGGAAAAGTTGCACATCTCCAAACTACATTTTCCATCACTTATGGGCTAATTTAAACTATTTTCATAACTGAACAAAGTGTTGCCTTCATTTCTTTCATTGAAGCATTTACATGTCTAAAGTCAAAGCTATTTCTTGCAAACTTGATCTTTATTAAATATATCTGATTTACGTTCTGCAGGCTTGAGAAAGGTCAAATTAATTTCATCATAGTTTTCCTTTGCAGTGGCATCTGTTAGGAGCATGGTACTGCTGTTATGAATAAGGCTTCCCCTAAGCAACAACATGGTGTCTTAAATTATACTCAGCACCATAAAAAGAATCCAAGTCCCATCTAATCAGGCTCCATGTCTCTGGCATGTCACATATGGCTGCTTTTGAAATTTGTTCCAATAAGTCTTTATATTTCAAAGAAGTGTGTATCCAAAGTTAATTTATAAGAAAGAAACTCAAAGAACTGCATTGAAAAGTGTGTTCACTAAGGAGATATATGAAATTGTAAGGGTGACATGGCTTTCAATACATGCATGCCTATATGTATAAAATGGGTGGTTTTGAAGGAATCTATCTTTTTCAACTCCCTGTGCTTGTCTATTGTAACCAATTAACTTTGCCTAAAATCATTAAGAACTGGTGAAACCAAATAAAATGTCAAAATACTATGTGAGTGAGCTATGAATGATGCAGGCGCAAACAGCCCATACTTTGAATATAACCAACAAAATCTGAAGTGGTGTCAAACTAAGAAAAGTTGCTCATGAATAAATGGTGAAAAAGGACGGATAATTGTCTTCCACTGGATTCTGGAATTTTTAAATTCAAAGTTAGATTTTCTTCTGTAAATATGTTATCTTTGCTTTACATTTTACTACTGGTTGTTGTGTTAATATATACAAATTATTAATCTTTCCTCATTTATCTTGTGAGTGATTTCATCATCCTTCAAAACTTTTTGCCTTCTTAGTGTTTTTTGGGAAATCTCTTACATGTTCCCAGTATCAGGTTACATCATTTGAAAATAATGGCAAATTTGCCCCTTTTCCTTCCAGCCTTTAAAAATTCAGTGCTTAAAACAACCAGAAAAGTAATTGGTAGCATTAAGTATATCTAAATGTCTTGTTCCTGACTGTGAATAAAATGATTATATCAGTAAATATATTCTATACTGATTGCTTTTGATAATCTTTTAAGGAATAATTTTAAGGTCACTTCCTTCTATTCCTATATGCTAAGCCTTCTTAAAATTAAGAATTACTGTGAATTTTAAAAAGTGCCTTTCAACAACTATTGCGACAGTAATTCTTATTCCTTTGAATGAAAATAATAGGAACCTATAGATGTGTAAAGTTACAAAAGCAAAAATAGAGATGGGACAGAAACATGTGTTGGATAGAGAAGACCACAAAATGGTGATATTGTGTCCCTGGGAAAACAATGGTGGTGATCAGAGGTTTCATATCAGAGGCTGACTGGATGATAATTGCCTGATGAGCAGTCTAATTCCTCAGTTTATAAGTGCCACAATGTTGATTGTAAAATATTCAAAAATGTTGATGGATCAGCTCATTTTGCAAGATATGTTTGCTTCAGTTCAGTTCAGTTCAGTTCAGTCACTCAGTTGTGTCCGACTCTTGCGACCCCATGAATCGCAGCACACCAGGCCTCCCTGTCCATCACCAACTCCTGGAGTTCATTCAGCCTCACGTTCATTGAGTTCATGATGCCATCCAGCCATCTCATCCTCGGTCGTCCCCTTTACCTCCTGCCTCCAATCCCTCCCAGCATCAGGGTCTTTTCCAATGAGTCAACTCTTCGCATGAGGTGGCCAAAGTACTGGNTCTTTCAAACACATTTTAAGAGGCCAGCATTAGTCTTAATATCAAAATCAGAAAAGGAAACTGCTAGAAAAGAATGTTACAGGTCAATATCTCTGATGATTATAGGTGCAAAGATTCTTAACAAAACACTAGCAAAACAAATATAGCAGTACTCTAAAAGGATTATTCATCATCATTAAATGGGATTTATCACTGGGATGCAATGATGGTTCAACATAAATCAATGAATATGATACATCACATTACTAAATGAAAGAAATCAATCTGTGATCATCTCAATATACAGGAAAAGCATTTGACAAAATTCAACATTCATCATGATGAAAACTTTTAACAAATTAGGGATAGAAAGAACACATCTCAACATAATAAAGGTGATGTATGACAATCCCAGAACATCATACTCAATGATGAAAGATTGAAAACTTCTCCTCTAATATCAAGAACAAGACAAGGATGTACATTCTCAACACTCCTACTCAATATAATCCTGGAAGTTCTATCTAGAGTAATCAGGCAAGTAACGAAATAAAAGGTATCAAAAGTGGACAAACTTTGAGAGTATTGTAAGTCAGACAAAAACAGACAAATAGTGTATGCTCTTAGTTATACATGGAATCTTAAAAACAGAACAGAACCAAACACCTCAGAGACAAAGGATCAGGCTTGTAGTTGTCAGAGGTGGAGAGTGGCGGGAGCAGGAAATGGAGGAAGATGGTCAAAAGGTATAAACTTCTATGTATAAGATAAATCAGCACAAAGAATATAGTGTACAGCAGGCTTATTATAGTGGAAAAGGCTATACGATATACAGAAAAGTAGTTAAGAGAGTTAATCCTAAGAGTTCTAATCGCAAGGATATTTTCTTCTTCTTTGTGTTTTTTATTGTATCTATATGAAGTGATGGATGTTAACTGAACTGTCATTGCACAATATTATAAATCAAACCATCATGCTATATGCCTTAAAGTTATACAGTGATGTATGTCCATTATTTCTCAATAAAATGGGGGAGAAAGACCGCTTCGAGAGCCACACTATTCAGTACAGTAATCACTAACTATATATGGTTACTTAAACTCAAACTTAAGTAAAATAAAAAATTCAGATCCTTAAACTAGAATTATTTCAAGTGCTAGTTCTCATTTTGGATACTGGACAGATGTAGAACATTCCTGTCATTGCAGAAAGACCTATTGGACAGCTTTCCTAGAGAATTTAGTTAGAAACTCACTGGGATATTTCTACACTCTCTGGTGGAATGGCTTATGAAGACAACTCATGTCTTCACATAGCTGATGTCCCAGTAAATTTTCTGGGATAGTGAACAAACTTGACCCAAAGTGACTCAAGGGAGTGACAGAAGTAGGCTTGAGGGACTTTAGTACCAAGTGCAGTACAAAACATAACAGGTAAGAAAAATGACATATATTTATACATGTGTCTCAGTTCAGTTCAGTCAGTTCAGTAGCTCAGTCATGTCCGACTCTTTACAACCCCATGAATCGCAGCACACCAGGCCTCTCTGCCCATCACCAACTCCCGGAGTTCACTCAGATTGACGTCCACCCAGTCAGTGATGCCAATCAGCCATCTCATCCTCTGTCATCCCCTTCTCCTCCTGCCCTCAATCCCTCCCAGCATCAGGGTGTTTTCCAATGAATCAACTCTTCGCATGCGGTGGCCAAAGTACTAGAGTTTCAGCTTTAGCATCATTCCTTCCAAAGAAATCCCAGGGCTGATCTCCTTCAGAATGGACTGGTTGGATCTCTTTGCAGTCCAAGGGACTCTCAAGACTCTTCTCCAACACCAAGTTCAAAAGCATCAATTCTTTGGTGCTCAGCTTTCTTCACAGTCCAACTTGCACATCCATACATGACCACAGGAAAAACCATAGCCTTGACTAGATGGACCTTAGTCGACAAAGTAATGTCTCTGCTTTTGAATATGCTATCTAGGTTGGTCATAACTTTTCTTCCAAGGAGTAAGCGTCTTTTAATTTCATGGCTGCAGTCACCATCTGCAGTGATTTTTGAGCTCAAAAAAATGAAGTCTGACAGTGTTTCCACTGTTTCTCCATCTATTTCCCATGAAGTGATGGGACCACATTCCATGATCTTCGTTTTCTGAATGTTGAGCTTTAAGCCAACTTTTTCACTCTCCTCTTTCACTTTCGTCAGAGGCTTTTTAGTTCCTCTTCACTTTCTGCCATAAGGGTGGTGTCATCTGCATTTCTGAGGTTGTTGATATTTCTCCCGGCAATCTTGATTCCAGCTTCTGCTTCTTCCAGCTCAGTGTTTCTCATGATGTACTCTGCATAGAAGTTAAATAAGCAGGGTGGCAATATACAGCCTTGACATGTTCCTTTTCCTATTTGGAACCAGTCTGTTGTTCCATGTCCAGTTCTAACTGTTGCTTCCTGACCTGCATACAGAGTTCTCAAGAGGCAGGTCAGGTGGTCTGGTATTCCCATCTCTCTCAGAATTGTCCACAGTTTATTGTGATCCACACAGTCAAAGGCTTTGACCATGATCTTCGTTTTCTGAATGTTGAGCTTTAAGCCAACTTTTTCACTCTCCTCTTTCACTTTCGTCAGAGGCTTTTTAGTTCCTCTTCACTTTCTGCCATAAGGGTGGTGTCATCTGCATTTCTGAGGTTGTTGATATTTCTCCCGGCAATCTTGATTCCAGCTTCTGCTTCTTCCAGCTCAGTGTTTCTCATGATGTACTCTGCATAGAAGTTAAATAAGCAGGGTGGCAATATACAGCCTTGACATGTTCCTTTTCCTATTTGGAACCAGTCTGTTGTTCCATGTCCAGTTCTAACTGTTGCTTCCTGACCTGCATACAGAGTTCTCAAGAGGCAGGTCAGGTGGTCTGGTATTCCCATCTCTCTCAGAATTGTCCACAGTTTATTGTGATCCACACAGTCAAAGGCTTTGGCATAGTCAATAAAGCAGAAATAGATGTTTTTCTGGAACTCTCTTGCTTTTTCCATGATCCAGCGGATGTTGGCAATTTGATCTCTGGTTCCTCTGCCTTTTCTAAAATGAGTTTGAACATCTGGAAGTTCATGGTTCATGTATTGCTAAAGCATGGCTTGGTGAATTTTGAGCATTACTTTACTAGCATGTGAGATGAATGCAATTGCGCGGTAGTTTGAGCATTCTTTGGCATTACCTTTCTTTGGGATTGGAATGAAAACCCACATTTTCCAGTCCTGTGGCCACTGCTGAATTTTCCAAATTTGCTGACATATTGAGTGCATCACTTTCACAGCATCTTCATTCAGGATGTGAAATAGTTCAACTGGAATTCCATCACCTCCACTCGCTTTGTTCATAGTGATACTTTCCAAGGCCCACTTGACTTCACATTTCAGGATGTCTGGCTCTAGGTGAGTGATCACACCATCGTGATCATCTGGGTCATGAAGATCTTTTTTCTACAGTTCTGTGTATTCTTGCCACCTCTTCTTAATGTCTTCTATATGTGTCTAGACACCCATAATTACTATTCAAAGAGGTATTATTCAGGCACATTTACATCAATTCCACATTTACAGTCCTGTGGTCTCTATTTCTCTTTAAAATCAGTTTACTGGTTTTGACCCTACATATAAAACATATCTAATTCTTCACAATAAATATTTCAAAAAGTGTTCTTTCTCATGTAGAAGAAAAACATATTAGCACAACTCTCTCATGAATTTATATACTTCCCAATTAAGAGGAAAAATAAATCATTATCCTTACCCAGAAAATAATTTCATATAAAATGAAAATAGAACAAAGGTTAGTAATTTGCACAAACTCACCTAGGACTGGATAATAGGTTCAAATTTCCCAGCAACAAATAAATTCAATCTTGTGACCCTTAATCATTCACAATTCATTAGGCCAGAATAATGGATGCAAAAGAATATAATGCAATCCCTCATATGTAAAAATTATTAGCCCTACAGCTGTTTGAGTATATGTTGCCAACAAAAGGAATGGGAGCTGGATAGGAAGCAGGTAGTACAGGAAAAGAAGGGGCAATTGAATCATGATACAGTGATGCTCAAATTACAGTGAGACAGCAGAAGTCTAGTCTCTTTCAACATAGAACTTTACATTGCATTTTCCAGTAGCATACAGATAAATTCTATGTATTTTCCTTTGATAGCTGTGTCAAAGATGATATTCCCACAATGAAACAGACCCACATTCCTAAAGGTTCCAGGGTTACCCTAGAAGTAAATCAGAAAGGATTATTAATTATAACTATTATTCCTTTCAGAAAAGAAAATTTTAATAGTCCATAGAAAGATTCTTTAGCCAC
This sequence comes from Aepyceros melampus, assembly GCA_006408695.1. NCBI lineage: Eukaryota > Metazoa > Chordata > Mammalia > Artiodactyla > Bovidae > Aepyceros > Aepyceros melampus. Next base: position 22,896 of record SJXQ01001186.1, read on the forward strand.
AGATTTTGAATTAAAATCCTGATTTCTAAACTCTTGGCCTTCCAAATCTAATTGAGAGTAAGCCAAGGGAGGTGGGAGAGAAATATGACTGGACTAAGGAATCCATCATTCCCCTGCAAAATTTTTGCTCAGCCGTCTATATGGCCCTCCCACACTCACCCCATCTCCTTGCCTTAAGATCAAGGCAGACTTCAGCAGCTTTTCACCCCAGCGGCTAAGGGACCTCCTTCTCTCTCTCTCAGGTCTATCACCTACAAAAGTCATTTCTCTGACAACAAGGGGAGGTGCACCCCTGGGAAGCTACCAAGAAGAAGAGGCTTAGTGATCTAGACACAGTCTTTGAAGTTCAGGAAAGAGTCAACAGACCCCTCCAAAAACTAATTTAACCTCATTCAGCCAACGTGGGACCAGTCCCAGAAATAAGCTCCAGTAGTTTTTGTCGTGTCTTGAACACTTGTGAGCCCATATATACAGATGTTAGCATCAAAGGAAAATTCTGATAGTTCCCAGAGGCTTTCTCCATCAAAAATCGGGGGAGTGGGGTTTCCCCACCCATCCCCTAGGTAGCAGTACACAGCAGTACTATGTCCAGTGACTTCTCTCCTGTGACGTATCCTGAGGAGCAATGAGAGGCAGGGGCAGAGAAAGAGGTTGGCCTGTGAAGAACGGGGTGCAGAAGAGGCAGACATGAGTCAGGAAGCTCTGGTAAGGAGCTCTTCCATAGTCCTGTTCAGACAGGTGGTGATTTGAATTAGAAGGGAAAGATGGAGAGAAGTGGCTGGATTGAGAGATAACCAAGAGCTAAAATTGATCGCCCATGATGATGTTAGAAATAGAGACCACAGTAAATAATAGCATCATATCCTATTGTCATCCATTATTCAAATGACATTTACATGTGTGTTACAGGCAAGAATACTGGAGTGAGTAGTCATTCCATTCTCCAGAGGATCTTTCCAACACAGGGATCAATTTTTATCTTAAAGGAATAATAAACAAAATAAAACAACAGGACTATCATAGAGACAAATAGCAGTGACATTTAATCTCAATGCCACGGACAAACCAGAAGTGGTGGGAATCTCTGAATATTACTTAGTTAATTCATGTGGGCATGTAGGTCAGTGTTAAATAATAAAAGAGAAAGAATAAGCAGCTACCACCTTGAACCAGGAGGAAAATGTGACATCGTAGAAATAACACAACATGGCTTCATGGAGCAGCCTTGTTCACACACCTCTGGAATTTTACATAAGAGAAGGAGTTTCCATTCTTGGCTAAATGAAACCAAAACCCAGTTCTCTGTGTTCTGTAACCAAGCTCACTATGCTGTGGTGGAGGCTCTTGCAGAGGGACACAGAATGCCCCTGGGTCTTGCCTATTGAAAATAAGGCAGTCTTTTTCAAAGGAACTTCAAGGAGACTCCAGAGTCTCTTCAGGGTCAATGCTCAGTCATCCATGGCACCTTCCTCACTCCCACATTACTTCCCCAAAAATGTCATATTTGATCCCCCTAAACAAGCAGGCATCTTCACATGTGTGGCCAAAGGCCCTCTTCTCTGTGCTGCCCCTGGTCACTGCTGTCTCTGGCCAAGGTGCCTCATTACCGTGCTCTCTGGACACCAGCCTCTGTGTTCTCTGGAGCCCCACAAGTCCTCTCCCCTATCTGCAGGTGTCTACCCACCAACCACTGCTCCTGGTTGAGGGTGACCTCTGCTATTTCACCTCTGTGTTCTCCTGAGCCTGACCCTAGGCCTCTGCCTGTTCACCAGGACTCTGATCACGGCTGCCACCATGAGTCTTCCTGGATTTCCTGCCATCTCTCCTTCAGTTCAGTTCAGTTCAGTCGCTCAGTCATGTCTGACTCTTTGCAACCCCATGAATCGCAGCACACCAGGCCTCCCTGTTGATCACCAACTCCCGGAGTTCACTCAGACTCACGTCCATCGAGTCGGTGATGCCATCCAGCCATCTCATCCTCTGTTGTCCCCTTTTCCTCCTGCCCCCAATCCCTCCCAGCATCACAGTCTTTTCCAATGAGCCAACTCTTCGCATGAGGTGGCCAAAGTACTGGAGTTTCAGCTTTAGCATCATTCCTTCCAAAGAACACCAAGGGCTGATCTCCTTTAGAATGGGCTGGTTGGATCTCTTTGCAGTCCAAGGGACTCTCAAGAGTCTTCTCCAACACCACAGTTCAAAAGCATCAATTCTTCAGAGCTCAGCTTTCTTCACAGTCCAACTCTCACATCCATACATCCTTAGGCTGTGGAAAATCAGCTACAATCTTTGATCTGTGTGCCTTCTACAACCTCTGATTCTGCTCCTTTATCTGGTGGTGTTGTTCAGTCACTCAGTAATGTCCAACTCCTTGAGACCCCAGGGACTACAGACACCTAGTTTCCTTGTCCTTCACCATCTCCCAGAGCTTGCTCAAACTCATGTCCATTGAGTCAGTGATCCCATTTAATCATCTCATCCTCTGTCTCCCCTTTCTCCTCCAGCCCTCAAACTTTCAAAGTATCAGGGTCCTTTCCAATGAATCGACCCTTCACATCAGGTGGCCAAAGTATTGGAGCTTCAGCTTCAATATCAGTCTTTCCAATGAGTATTCAGGACTGATTTCCTTTAGGATTGTCTGGTTTGATCTCCTTGCTGTCCAAGGGACTCTCAAGAGTCCTCTCCTGGTGACATATGACCAAATGTAGAATAAGTGAGCAGAGGGCCACCAATCCAGATGTTCCTAGATTGTTTCTCAACTTAACAGGACTTTTTACCAAGCAAAACTTAGCCAAGCATTTCCAAAACCAACCTTCTGCCCCCACCCCAGCTTTCTCTGTAGGTTTCCCTGACCTCCTGTCTTTCTTCTGTCTGTTCAGCTTTCATCCTCTCAGAGGGTGCACCTTCCTGAGGGTCACTCTTTCTCATCCAGAAAGTAAAGGAGAGCTCTTTAGCTTGAGTCCAGCACAATGGCTCTTGATCTATTCAGGGAGAAATTCTAATTTTTCTCTCTTTACAAAGTCTGAGTCTCAAGAGTGCGATCTCCCAAAATCAGCCCTGAGATTTTGAGTTGATGGATGGCTTCTCACAACCTCTCCATTCCAGGTGGTTTCTTCTCTCCTTCATTAGTGAGTAATAAGCCTTCTTGGTGCTCTAGTAATTTCCCATTTACAGTAACATCATGTGCCAATGGATACATGACTATGTGGAAATAAAGGGAGGAGAAGGACTTCTTGGAAAATTCCAACTCCAGTTGTTTGCAGTGTTGTAGACAACTCCACACAGGAGCTCCCTGAATGGTGCTCATAGTCTTGGGCACATCTTTAATTCATTTTCTCTTTCACTGATATTTGTAATCATGGATTTTTATCACAGGCTCCGAGTTTGGTACTAAATAAAGAAAAAAGTCTTCTGCAGCTGCACAAGGAGCTTAATTAGGAACCTCTTTAGGTTTACTTGAAAAATGCGTAATTGATAGAAAAACATGTGAAGCAAATAGCACCCCCTTACATTCTCACATTTTCAAAGTTGCTGGTTGTCACATTTGCTTCATATCATTTGGAAGATTCCATTTTTGAGCTCCTTTTTATCTTAATCCAGGGCTATGTTTCAGTTTAATAATTCATTAGCAGCTCTGCAACTTATTGCCTGCTGAGTTTACTGAAGACTGATTAGTAATTTTATAGTTTCTAAGTTTTCTGTATATATTTTCATAAGTGTTATCTCCTGCTGGTTCTAATACTTTCTTGTTTGATACAACTTTTTTTTTCCTCTGCCACTGTGCATCTATCAATCATTTCCATCCTCCAGAGTATACATGATTGAAGTCTGAAGCTCTGTGGTCATTTTATCTTTTTTAAAATTTTATTGGAATATAGTTCATTTACAATGTTCTGCTATTCTCAGGTGTACAGTAAAGTAAAACAGTTTTGTGTGCATGCTAAGCCATTTGACCCCTAGGTTGGGAAGATCCCCTGGAGAAGGGAAAAGCTACCCACTCCAATATTCTTGCCTGGAGAATTCTATGGAGAGAGGAACCTGCCAGGCTACAGTCCATGGGGTTGCAGTGTCAGACATGACTGAACGACTTTCACTTCACTTCATTTCATTTTAGTCATGCCAGACTCTTTGTGACTTCTGGCCTATAGCCCACCAGGCTCCTCTGTCCATGGGCTTCTCTAGGCAAGAATACTGAAGTGGGTTACCATCCTCCCCTCCAGGGGGATCTTCCTGACTCAGGGGTTGGCTGGATCTCCTGCATTGCAGACAGATTCTTTACCACTAGCATTACCTGGGAAACCCAAAACAGTTGTACACATATCCACTCTTTTTTAGATTTCTTGCCCATATAGTCATTGCAGAATATTGAGTGGAGTTTCCTGTGCCATACAGCAGGTCCTTATAAGTTATCTGTCTTACATACAGTAGCATGTATAGTCAGTCCCAGTCTCCCAATCAACCCCACCCCACCTCAACTCCCTGATAGCCATAGGTTTGTTTTCTAAATCTGACTACTTTGTACCCCTTTTCATATTCTATATATAAGGGATATCATGTGATATGTGTCTTTGTCTGACTTACTTCCCACACTATGACAGGTCCAACTATATTGCTGCAAATGGCATTATTTCATTCTTTTTGTGGCTGAGTAATACTCCACTGTATATATGTACCGTGTCTTCTTTATCCTTTCCTCTGCTGATGGACATTTGGATCCCTCCCATGTCATGGCTGTCATAAATGGTGCTGCACTGAACACTGAGGTGCAGGTATCTTTTCAAATTATGGTTTTCTCAAATGTATGCCCAGAAGCAGGATTGTTGGACCATATGGTAATTTTTTTTTTTTTTTTTAGTTTTTTAAGGAACCTCCCTACTATTCTCCATAGTGGAGTAACAATTTACATTACCATCCACAGTGCAGAAATCAAAACAGTATAGTATTTGCACAAAAACAGAACTATAGATCAATGGAAGAAGATAGAAAGTCCAGAGATAAACCCACACATCTATGGTCACCTAATCTATGACAATGGAGGCAACAATATACAATGGCAAAAAGACAGTCTCTTCAGTAAGTGGTTCTGGGAAAACTTGAATCATCCATTTTAATTGGAAGTTCATTTATAAAGAGTATTTAGCACACCCACATTAACCACACTGAAAAATCAACATTGGCATTGATCTGCTCTAACCTTAGGGGATTCTGTACTGTAGCTGGACCTAAAACTGAGAATTTCAATCTGAAGATGTCAATAATAGATGTTTTCAGAGATTTCTCACTGATACAGTGCCAAATAACTCAGTTTTTATTCTAATATTAATGTGTCATATTTAAAGGTTGAAAGTCATTCTCTTTGATTTATGGCTTCCTCATAATAAATGTACAACAGTCATTTTTGAAAACTTAGAAAATTCAGAGAAGTAACAAAAAGAAAACGCATAATGTCTGTACTCCCTGTATTTCTGTTAAGGGCAGAGCTGCCTTAGAAACTTGGTGTGTTGGTTTGTGTGGTGATGTTTGGAGTTGGGATACACAAGGGAAAGGGAGTGATGGCAATTTTCACTTCATAACCTCACGTCCTCCATCTCTTGGTCATTCTCAAAGAGCACACCATTCCCGAGGGACTTGCAGCGGGGCCAAGGGAAGAGAACAGTAATGAGAAACACGGAACTGGGGGGACTACACTGCCTCATGGCGTCACCCAGACAACAACCCATGACCACACAACCTGCCTCAGAAGTGAGATTTCTGCCTCAGAGAAAACGTGTTAACACATCTCCTTGAGTTAAAAAATAAAGTCAAACCTTTTCTGACAGAAATTGGGTCTGATTTGGTAGATCTTTTAACAATGGAATACGGCTTTGGTGTACAGAGTAAATGTGTTCCGGGAAGTAAATGACCTAAGTCTGTAGCACCAGTGAGTACGTGCAGGTATCAGCTCAGTTCTGTCACTCAGTCGTGTCTGGCTCTGTGACCCCATGGCCTGCAGCACGCCAGGCCTCCCTGTCCATCACCAGCTCCCAGAGCTTGCTCAAACTCATGTCCATTGAGTCGGTGATGCCGTCCAACCATTATACTCAGTCTTTTAAAGATAAACAAAGTCAAAACTGGTGTCTCTAAACAAATTCAATCTACCACTTATACACAATCGGTATATCTTGAAAAATACACTATTGTACTTAAGAACAGGGAGCAAATTAATAGTGGATTTAATATCCAGAGTGTAATAATTATAAATAAAACATTGAAAAATTAAAAACATATGTACTATATATGTACAAGATAAATAGAATACATATATACTGCACACATATGTGAATTAAATTCTGTGTGTACATAAATATTTACATACATATAAATATACATCATATATGTGTGTGTGTGCTAAGTCACTTCAGTCATGTCTGACTCTGCAACCCCAGGAACTGTAGCCTGCCAGGCTCCTCTGGCCATGGGATTCTCCAGGCAAGAATACTGGAGTGGGTTGCCTTGCCCTCCTCCAGGGGATCTTCCCGACCCAGGGATTGAATCCACATCTCCTGAGTGCCCTGCATTGCAGGTGAGATCCTTACCACTGAG
>SJXQ01001186.1:30955-173720 GCA_006408695.1 Aepyceros melampus
AATCCCAGGGCTGATCTCCTTCAGAATGGACTGGTTGGATCTCCTTGCAGTCCAAGGGACTCTCAAGAGTTTCTCCAACACCACAGTTCAAAAGCATCGGTTCTTCGGTGCTCAGCCAGGATATTAAAAATCACTGTGATTTCAGAGCTGACATGGAGGACGTGAGGCAGGATGAACGGGGCCACAGCAGGATGAGAGCTCAGCCACTGCGGCACTATGTCTGCACCTGGGAGGGAGGAGCTGAGCGGGCTGCACACCGCTCTCAGAGGAGGTCTTCAAAAATGCAGTCTTCAGCCCTTCACCCAAATCAGCCCCCAAAGTATGAGAACTGAGGTTAAAGAAATCTGCTTTCTGAGAAATAACATAGGATATCACTTATTTCTGTGGAATCTAAAATATGACACAGTTGAACTTTTCTATGGAACAGAAACAGACTCACAGACACAGAGAAGAGGCTCGTGCAGAGAGGAGGGACAGACTGGGAGTTTGGGGTTAGCCGATGCAAACTAGCATATATAGGATGGACAAACAGCAAGGTCCTACTGCAGAGCACAGGAAACAATGTTCCGAATCCTGGGACAAACCGTAATGAGAAGAAAAAACAACTTCACTTCCTTCACCTTGCTGCTAAAAGCGACACCCCAACATTTTAGTGAGTAAACAACAGCAAAGCAAGTGTACATTGGCGGAGGTTCTCTTCATCCATAGCCTCCAGGAGTTAGGTCTCCTCCTCCTGGGACTTGAGTCACCACCGTGAGAGAAGAGAGAAAAGAGGAACAGGAAGCTTCTAGGCAACAGGCTCACCAGAGTCTGAGTTACTTCAGTCAATTTCCCAAGGCCAGAATACAGCCATAAAGCTTCAGTCTGCTGCAGGAAACACTGGGATGTGCTCTTCCCGTGTCCTGAGAAACAGAACTAAAGTGACATCTGCCCATGAACGAGCCTGCAGACAAGGCCCATCAGGAGTTTACTTCATGTCACCTCAAGGTGAGGGAATGGTAAGACAGGAGATTCTTCAGCCCAAAAAGAATGAAGATAATACAATGAAAGGCCCATCTCCCCATGATGGTGATGTCAAGAGAACACCACTGTGCGCAAATACATGAGCTTCCTGGGGTCAAGCAGACACTATGGGAGGTGAGCATGTTAGGGATATTTTGAAGGGAATCCTGATGGTGATTCTTGACAGTAAGAGGCAATTCAGTGTCCCAAGAGGGCAGCCAGATAAACATCACATATCCAGATAGCTTTAAAAGTTATGGGCTTGAGGATTTCCCTGGTGGCGCAGCAGTTAAGAATCCGCCGCCAATGCTGGAGTCACGGGTTTGACCCCTAGTCCAGGAAGATTTTACATGCCACAGAGCAGCTAAGTCTGCGTGCCCCAACTACTCGGCAGCCTGCTGCAACTCCTGAAGCCTGTATACCGAGAACCTAAGCCCCACAACAGGAGAAGCCACCTCAATGAGAAACCCATGCACCAATTGCCACAGCTAAAGAAAACCCACGCAAAGCAAAAAACACCCAGTCCTGCCAAAAAACGAAAAAAAAGAAAGTTGTGGGTTTGAAAAGCCACGAGTAACCTCAAACCTGACTTAAGAGGACAGGAGGAAATCTGGCTCACAGGGTAGGTTTGAAGAAACTGAACAGGATCACAGTGAAATTGCTGTATAAGTGCTCTTTGTTGATTTTTGCTCAACATAAGCATGACATTGAGATCCACATTTTTTTTTGTGAATTTAAGCCAATCTGAGACAAAAAGAAACTCTGTGAAATCCACCACCCTCCAGAAACATTTGGCTTACTGCAAATCCATTCTTAAAAGATATCCCTTTCACATATAGCAAAATTTATGTTAAAAGGACGCTTTTTAAATACAGATAATGCTAACTTCCTTACAGCACGACAAATCTCATTTTTATCGTGTATGCTTGGATGTTTCCTAGCAGTGCTGAGGTAACGACATTCTAAACTGGAAAAAGTGAACTTGGAACAAGGGAGAAAGGGTCAGGACCTTTCTTTCTCTTTTTGTAGATTTTTTCCTTGAGAGAAAACTTCCTAACTGGTTTTGAAGTGAGAAGGGTGTTTTTGTCTGAGCTGGCCTTTCCCACTTACAGCCCAGAACTTCTGCGGTATTAGCACCAAAACTAGGGCTGCAAGCGGACCAAGAGAGAACAGGACTGGGAAATTAGTCAACACAGAAACTCTGCATTTAGGGTCACAGCTCGAAAGTTAGTTAAGTTTGAGGAACAACTTCCACTAGGGACAGATGTCACAGGGGTACACACTGACACAAGCAAAAGAAATAGGACAGGAAACAGAGATCAGGAAAAGGGAACCAGGCAAGACTTTGGGGGTTGCCTTCATGTTTATTTACACATAAGCAGAGATTGGGACTTCTGGCTCGGAGGCAAGCAGGCTTGAAATAGGGCAAAGCAGAAAGAGAATGAAATGAGATCAGAGAATGTGAAATTCAGGGTCAAATTGAAATTTAAAGTCAAAGTTACAACTGAAAGATGAGGTACTGGAATCAGCACTTGAAACTGAGTTAAAACTGTGTGAATAACTGTGTGTATCCCTTTCTTCCCTAAGGTACCCCCCATAAAAGGCTGGTTTAAAGGGAATCCCAAGTCCCCTCTGAGGCAGAGGCTCCATGGTTGGGTAGACTTTTGAAGAGTCCCAGCCAAAGAAAGAAGGAAAATTCAAGGAACAACCAAACAAGATTCAGAAAACACTAAATTCTTTTTCTTTTTTTTTTTTTTTGAGCAAAGTAAGTTTTATTTTGATTTTACTGTAAGTAAACATAATTTTTTCAAGAACCTATAGGACAGCAAAGAATTTTAGTTTACTTATTTTTTATTTGAAGGATAACTGCTTTACAGAGTTTGTTTTCTGTCAAATAGCAACATATTTGATTTAAATTCTTATTTAAGTTAAAATATCATACTCAACTCTGCCTTTTCCTTCTCTAGAGGAAAGATGACTTTCTATTTATGTATCCAGATATCTCCACAGAGTAGCAAAGTAATGCTCAAAATTCTCCAAGCCAGGCTTCAACAGCACATGAACCACGAAATTCCAGATGTTCAAGCTGCATTTAGAAAAGGCAGAGGAGCCAGAGAACAAATTGCCAATATTCCTGAATCATCGAAAAAGCAGGGAAGTTCCAGAAAAACATCTACTTCTGCTTTATTGACTACAACAAAACCTTTGACTATGGATCACAACAAACTGTGGAAAATTCTAAAAGATAGGGAATACTAGACCACCTGACCTGCCTCCTGAAAAGTCTGTATACAGGTCAAGAAGCAACAGTTAGAACAGGACAGGGAACAACAGACTGGTTCCAAATTGGGAAAAGAGTACATCAAAGCTGTATACTGTCAGCCTGCTTATTTAACTTATATGCAGAATACATCACAGGAAATGCTAGGCTGGATGAACCACATGCTGGAATCAAGATTACTAGGAGAAATATCAAGAACCTCAGATATGCAGATGATACCACCCTTATGGCAGAAAGTGAAAAAGAACTAAAGAGCCTCTTAATAAAAGTGAGAGAGGAGAGGGAAAAAGTTGGCTTAAAGCTCAACATTCAGAAAACTAAGATCATGGCATCCGGTCCCATCACTTCATGGCAAGCATATGGGGAAATAATGGAAACAATGACAGACTTGATTTTCTTGGGCTCCAAAATCACTGCAGATGGTGACTGCAGTCATGAAATTAAAAGGCGCTTGCTCTTAGGAAGACCAACCTAGACAGCATATTAAAAAGCAGAGATATTACTTTGCCAATAAAGATCTGTCTATTCAAAGATATGGTTTTTCCAGTAGTCATGTATGGATGTGAGAGTTGGGCCATAAAGAAAGTTGAGCACCGAAGAATTGATGCTTTTGATCTTTGGTGTTGGAGAAGATTCTTGAGAGTCTTTTAGATTGCAAGGAGATCCAACCAGTCAATCCTAAAGGAAATCAGTCCTGAACATTTAGTTCAATGTTCATTGGACTGACTGATGCTGAAGCTGAAACTCCAGTACTTTGGCCACCTGATGTAAAGAACTGACTCACTTGAAAAGACCCTGATGCTAGGAAAGATTAAAGGTGGGAGGAAAAGGGGACAACAGAGGATGAGATGGTTGGATAGCATCACCAACTCAATGATATGAGTTTGAGTAAGCTCCAGGAGTTGGTGATGGACAGGGAGGCCTGGCATGCTGCAGTCCATGGGGTCACAAAGAGTTGGACACAACTGAGCAACTGAACTGAAGTGATCTCAAGAAAACTGAACAAAGGGGCAGATGAACTGGGAACACTGAGGGCCAGGAACATTATCCAGAAAGGGTCTGTGTAAGAAAGACCCATGTTAAATTTCACCTCTCATACTCAACCCCTCATGCCATCACCTGGAAAAAGGCCAACAGATGTCTCAGACCAGAGATGTGGTCATAAGGAAGTTAACATGATACTGAGCTATGTTTTAAAAGAAGAATTTATCTCTGTCATAATTGGTATAATAAAAATAAAAAATAATTTGTGAAGACCTAATTACAAGCTCTGGCCTGATTGTTGTGAGTAGCTCAAGACACACAGAATAGCCTGTTGAGTCTTACTAGTTTTACAAAAGAATTAATTAAAGTTTTTTTCCCAGAACTGTCTCCTGTGTTTATTGAGCTCTGCAGGTGTCCATCACATTCTCTGAGCTTCTGTTCTGGCCTGGTTGTCACCGGGGATCTAGAGAAGGGGAAGCAGCGGTGTCTGCTCAGAGTCTCTTCTGGGGACCATCAGTCAGAGAACTGACAGCCCTGGTGTCAGCAATCCTGAAACCAGACAGCTCCTCCTCCATTTCCATACTGAAGAGAAATGAAGAAAAGTCCAAGAAAATGGAATTTACAGAATCCTGCTTTTGAACTGTGGTGTTGGAGAAGACTCTTGAGAGTCCCTTGGACTGCAAGGAGATCCAACCAGTCCATTCTGAAGGAGATCAGCCCTGGGATTTCTTTGGAGGGAATGATGCTGAAGCTGAAGCTCCAGTACTTTGGCCACCTCATGCGAAGAGTTGACTCATTGGAAAAGACTCTGATGCTGGGAGGGATTGGAGGCAGGAGGAGAAGGGGATGACCGAGGATGAGATGCCTGGATGGCATCACTGACTCGATGGACGTGAGTCTGAGTGAACTCCGGAGTTGGTGATGGACGGGGAGGCCTGGCGTGCTGCGATTCATGGGGTCACAAAGAGTTGGACACAACTGAGCGACTGAACTGAACTGAACCAGGAAGGAAGCTGAGTCAAACGATTCTTCTCTATTTAAGACTCAGAACATGGTATAAAAGGCTCTACTCTTTTACCAAAAGATGTTTTATACATCTCACAGGTTTCTGGCAGCCCAAGAGGACCAATAGAACATTCCATGACTACATTTTCTCGAGAAGTGTCAAACTGTTCTCCCACTGCAAGTCGCTTCACAGGGACAGCTCCCAACCAGGCTGAGGGACTCAGGTGGCCGTTTCAGACGCCTGCATGCCAGAGGCCTGTGTGCACAGACCTCTGAAATGGAGACCTCTGCTTCTTGACACTCAGCCCCTGGGCAGCCACCCCACCCCACCCCCACTGCCTCCACCCAGTACCTCAGGCTAGTGTACGTGGCACCTACTCTCAAGGTAGGCGCTTTGTTCTAAAAATTAGAAATACCACCTCAAATGACAACTTACTGACCCAAACTGGTTTCATGGCCCTGCTTAACCACAAAGGGCAGTAAGTCCAGCCTTCACAAGGTATGGAAGGAGAGGAGTCAATGAGTAAATTGACTGACCACCACCTCCTAGGAGTACCCCAGCCAACGTCAACCACTTTCTCTGGTACTAGGGAGAGGCCTTTAGCAGTGCCAGCAACTCTAAAGCAGGATGCGGGCCTCTGACCTCATCCCTCAGACTCTCGGATGGTCACCAGTTTGTTGTTGCTTAAAAATAAATAATATAATATAGGGGAAAAACAAATATTAAGGCCCTGCAGTATAAAAAAATATAATTAAAATTATGCATGCTAAGTCACTTCAGTCATATCTGACTCTCTCGATCCAAAGGACTGTAGCCCACCAGGCTCCTCTGTCCATGGAATTCTCCAGGCAGGAATACTGGAGTGGCAAGATCCTACTCCAGAGGATCTTCCTGACCCAGAGACTGAACCTGCTTCTTCTATGTCTCCTCATTGGCAGGTGGGTTTTTTACCACTAGCGCCACCTGGGGAGCCCAAAATTAAAATTAATAAATAATATATGTTATAATGAGAAAGTACATAGCAAAACAGGAATATTTAAATTAGTCAAGATCAGAAGCTATACATTTTAATACAAATTTCTCTACTCAAGGGTAATTTGACTCAGAAATTCTTAAGAAAAGTGACAGCATTCTTAATTTAAAAATTAAATTTTCATGATGGGATTTTACTCAAAGGCATGTTGGTCGTAAGTTTTCAGCTAACAAATCAGAAACAAGAATGGGCAGTCTACACCTTTGGAGCATCATCATATGAGATCAGAAACCCACTAATTGTCACTTATATAATTTGTCATTTGTCATATAAATTGTACACTTGTGCTATTGTTCCCAGACTTCCCAGTGTAACCAGCTTACTGAAGAGTCTTAACTCCATGAAGCACAAATATGTAAGGTCTTTGCTTTTCTACAGTCACTGACTAAACTGTGCTCTAAGGAACCACCTTTCCTTATCCCCTCAACAGCATCCTAAACAAACCTTTCCCATTCACTTTCAGGTGGTAACAACCCCAATTCAACTCGATGCAGTTTCACCACAATATTGTATCAACATCACACCTGACTGAGGTCTTCCCTTCCCCCTCCCCACCATCACCCTGGGCTGAGTCCACCGGATTTGGAGTGGGGCAAAAGCTGGGAGCATCTTCTTCATACTCTTCCCCCAGCACCAGAACTAAGATTCCAGCCAGAGTTAAATCCTAATGCTCCCTCCAAGACCCTCCATGCTCCATGACTGACTCTTGGAGTTCCCTATCATGAGGTGCTGGGTAACCTGCTTGATCCTCCAGATCCACACCCAGCTTCTCATCTCTTCTGGGTGCCCAGGAGGCTGACTTCTACATGAAATCTCAACTGGGCTCTTTTGCTCACTGGCTTCTGCTCAGATTGGGCAAAGAGAGGTGCTGGTGGGAGACAAGAGTCTGCAGAAAGATACTGAGGTATTTACTTCCTAATACTTTCCTTGCAGGGCTGGAAACTGTCAGTGACTAAATCCTTCAGAAGCCCATCTGTCCAACCAGCTGCCTGCCTCTCCATCTCCAGTTCTGGGTTCCAGTCTCCACGACCCCTCCTTGCATCTTTGGGTTTGTGGTGGTTCAAGCCTCCCCTTCTGTGATGGTCAGTGTGTTCCCCGATGCCTTGCTGGCTTCTCTCAACTTCAGTCACACCTGGTACATGGTCCCTTCATCAACCTCTCCTCGGTTGCCCTGTCTGAGTGAACTGCCTGATGACTGTCAGGATGCAGACTGGGAAGGGAACGAGCACTTTTCCTGCCTTGAAAAGAAGGGGGGGAAAACCCCAGCACCCCTGATGCTAAGGACTCATCATCTGAACAGTGTCCTTCTTTTGACCTCTGCCTCTCCCCTAAGCTGTGTGCTTATTAAGAAGGGGATAGGGGACTTCCTAGTAGCTCAGACAGTGAAGGATCCGCCTGCAATGCAGGAGACCTGGGTTCAGTCCCTGGGTTGGGAAGATGCCCTGGAGAAGGGAATGGCAAACCACTCCAGTATTCTTGCCTGGATAGTCCCATGGACAGAGGATCCTGGCAGGCTACAGTCCATGGGGCTGCAAAAGAGTTGGACACAACTGAGTGACTAACACTTTCACTTTCAGGGCTTCCCTGGTGGCTCAGGGGTAAAGAATCCACCTGCCAATGCAGGAGACATGGGTTGGATCCCTGCTCCAGAAGATTCCACATGCTGCAGAGCAAATAAGCCCATGAGCCACAACTACTGAGCCTGTGCTTTAGAGTTCATGCTCCACAACAAAAGAAGCCACCACATTGAGAAACCCATGCACTGCAACCAGAGAGTAGCCCCCACTCTCTGACAGTAGAGAGGCCAGAGCAATAACAAAGACCCAGCATAGCCAAGAAAAAATAAACACATTTTTTATAAAAAGAGGGGGATAGACTTGTGACAATGGATCAGGGTCAGTTCTGAGACCTCATCATAAGCCCTAGAGGGAGTTTCAGCCTCAAATGCAATGTTCTTTTGTCAGCAATGTTCAGTTCCAGGGCAACAGAAAAAGCCCACTCAACATCCTGAAAGATCTACAGTTACCAATTTACATACTCAAAACTCAATAAACACACATTCCTAGGAACTGCGCTAACTACGCAGGCCTAGATTCATCTGTAAGTTCAGCTCCTTGTTAGCTTGAATAATGAACAGTTAATGGATACTTGAGGATTTATCTTTACTTGTCTCATTACCGTCTCAAGAAAATATCAAGTTATTCATACCGAATTCTAGCGTTTCTTCTCTGAAGACTTTTATTATGTCTTAACACATCACCAGTGTCAAAACAGTACTCCCGGGACACTAATACAAAGATTCATCTAATAGCACATTTAACAAAATAGCTACTTTGAGGAAGAACAAGGGTACGATCCTTTAGAGGCACTGTGCTGTGTGTTTCACTTAGCTGGAATAAAGCACTACCTGAGAGCTATCTCCAGGTAACCTTATGCTTTATTTGCATTTTTTTAGCTTATTAAAAGTGAAGGCATTAAGAAGTTGAGTGAAATTGCCAGCAAACTATATTTCATGTGGAAGATCAGCAGGGGTCTTTTGGAGACCTTCAATTTTTCTCTGAGTGTCAGGAAATCAGATTATTGAATCCAGCTGCAAGCTGTTTTGATTGAACTGAAAGTCTGATTTAATTTGGTACAAATGGCAAATTACTCCTCTATTTATCCTTGAACTGCATGTACTCCTTAAGTACTATATTTCAGGATGTCCTTAAAAGTTGAGTAGAAACCTGATTGCTCAAGGTTCCTTCTCCATGCCTAGACTATTTGTAGAATGTCAATATGTCCTGGAGTAGCAAAGATGTCCCCCACACAGCCTACCCTCCCTGCCCTCAGGCTGTTACATGTATTGACTCCATGGCTCTATGCACAGAGAGAAAGATTCATGGAGATTCTTGACAAAATGGAACAAAGCTTGAAGTATTCGTCTATTGATACCACTGAAAGGGCCACTGATTTGAAGCTGTTCTGTCCTCTGAGTGATACTGCTATTCAGAATGCTTAATGAAGCTAAGAAAGAAAATCTTCCAGAGTGTCAAGCCCTGCAAAAGATGGTGTTTTAAGGACCCAAAATGACTCTGGTTTTGTTAAACTTTTTGTACAGCAGAGCTTTTGAGAACCATGCTTTAGCAGAACCTATTTTGAAAACAAAAGAACTTACAAACTATAGCATGATTCCAATATCAACTTTAGAAGGCATTCAGAAATTCTGAGGCTTCCATTTTAGAAAGCAAACAACTTTAAAATACACAGGTCAGGGTGTCTTAACGTAGTCCAATGCCAGTGTTTATGCGGGAGCAATGATACTCATTTTGCTATAAAATGAACTGCTGGATGGTCTTCTCTTGGGAGGTTTAAAAATTAACCCTGTGTTAATTTAACACAATCATATTTTCAGAGATAGAAACCATAAAGTCTTGGTAGATAGCAAGTCACAATACAGTTTTTGAAGAATAGAACTTCATAAATCTTCCTTTCTGATGCCAAATGGCTGTATGTGGTTCTTCCATTCTGCAATTTATCTTCTCTTCCCTTTTCCAATTTGTGTGCACCTTCAACCCAGCTCTCACATGTATTCAGGTGTCTTCCCCAAACATAGACTTTCCTTGCTCTAAACAGATATAGAATGCAGTTAAACTATTTACATAATAGAGAACACAATACAGAAATATGATGTCCAAAGGTTTTCATCCTCTTAAGCTACATTGTAATCTTTTCCTTTATTTATTTTCAAAACTTACAATTTTTAAAGTACTCCTGAGAAAATAATGGGAATTATCGAGGCCAGCATTTCCCACCAAGTATAGTGTTCAAGAATAATATGGTTACGACTCTGATACCTGAGAAAAGAATGAGATATGCTATTCTGTTAAGGGAATTTCAGGCTAATACATGCTAATAAATGCTGAACTGAACTTATTAAGATAAAATGTTCTCGTAAATCAAATGATAGTCATTTTCTTTAAAAATGATGATAGCAGGTGTTCCATCTGAATCACTCATTTGCAGCATGATTTAAAATTAGTAAATGTCAACATGATGGAGAGTTAGTTTCCGAAAATACAGATTACACAGACCATGTACAATGCATGCATTGAAGCATAAATAATAATCTTTCATGGTGCTTTTAAGTTTACACTATGATTTTTTTTTATGTACATGAAATTATTTGCTGCTTGTTACAACTTTGTAACATAGAAAATATTTTTTTTATTCTCATTTTTCAGATGAAGAAATTGGGGCTCAGAAAGATTTAATAATTCATCCAGGGTCATATGACTTATGTGCTGCAGATGATAGAGCAAGAATTAAAAAACAAGTCTTTTGACAATTGATTATATGCCTATTTCAACATAATATTTGAATGTTCCACACAGAATAATGAATCCGAAAGGCAGACACTAGGACAGCCTCATGGCTTATGGCCTTAGAAAACACCCAGTTTATGAAGCAGAGGCAGTGGAGAGAAACAGATAACCACACTATTTTCTATTCTCTTCTCTCTCATTGTTTTCTTGATGACTGATAGTTTCTTTTAATTTAAAAAAAGTGCATTTCACCTGACTCTGCATTCTAATTTTATTCTTCAATTGTATTCTCTTGACTAACATTTCTATATACCTCATTTTGTCAAAAGTGAATTTCAAATAGAGCAGAATTTGGATCGGCCTTATAACAGATAAAAAACTTCATTAAAGCATAAATGACAAGAATTGAAGGTACACAGTGACTTCTTACTGTAGTTCAATGTATAATGGCCCACTTTGACAGATAAATGGCCAATATTTCACAAAAATGTCTATTTTCTCAGTGAAGCAAGATATCTCGTCTTTGCACATGGCTAACAAATTACAAATCTGTTCTGATTGCTGGGGATGTTATAGACAAGATGATTAAAAGCACATTTGAAAGATAATGTATGCAGCCCAAGAAAGAAAGTAGGGGAAAATACATTCATGACTCTAAGTTTCTTATAAGGAAAGAAAAGGTAATGTTGTGCAAACAGTTTTGTACAAATGGCTGGAAATAAAACATAGGGTTCAATGTGACTGATTCGTGTCATCCAAACAAGTAGCTGCCTAAGGCAGCCAGGGCACTGTCCCACATAGACCACAGACTACTGTTTCTCAGTGTAGACACTACAGGGAGCAAGTTAACTGACCCACATAGACCACAGACCGTGTTTCTCAGTGTAGACACCACAGGCAGCCAGGTCATTGTCCCCACATAGACAACAACACTGTTTCTCGGTGTAGCCACCCACAGGCAGCCAGGTCATTGTCCCCACATAGAGCAAAGCCTACTGTTTCTCAGTGTAGCCACCCACAGGCAGCCAGGTCACTGCAACAAATAAACCACAGAACTGTCTTTCAGTGTAGACACCACAGGCAGCCAGGTCTTTGTCTCCACCTAGACCACAGACACTGTTTCTCCTTGTAAACACCCACAAGCACCGAGGTCACTGCCCCATATAGACCAAAGGCCACTGATTCCAGTGTAGACACCCACAGGCAGCCAGGTCATTGTCCCCACATAGAGCAAAGCCCACTGTTTCTCAGTATAGACACCCACAGGCAGCCAGGTCACTGCCCCACATAGAACAAAGGCCACTCTTTCCGGTGTAGACACCCACAGGTATTCAGGTCATTGTCCGCACATAGAAATAGACACCATTTCTCAGTGTAGGCACCACAGGCAGCCAGGTCTTTGTCCCCACATAGAACACAGACACTGTTTCTCTGGGTAGACACCCACAGGCAGACAGGTCACGGCCCCACAAAGACCACAGACAATGTTTCTCAGTGTGACACCACAGGCAGCCAGGTCATTGTCTTCGCATAGAGTAAAGCCCACTGTTTCTCAGTGTAGACACCCACAGGCAGCCAGGTCACTGCCCCACATAGACCACAGACACTGTTTCTCAGTGTAGACATGCATGGTCAGCCAGGTCATTTTCCCCACATAGAACACAGACACTGTTTCTCCTTGTAGACACCCACAGGCAGCCAGGGCACTGCCCCACATACACCAAGGCTACTCTTTCCAGTGTAGACAACCACAGGTATCCAGGTCATTGAGCCCACATTGACCACAGACACCATTTCACAGTGTAGGCACCACAGGCAGCCAGGTCATTTTCCTCACATAGAACACAGGCCACTGTTTCTCTGTGTAAACACATAGGTATACCTTTGTGAGTGTAGACACCACAGGCAGCCAGGTCACTAGCCCCACATAGACCACAGATACCTTTTCTGAGTGTAGACACCACAGGCAGCCAGGTCACTAGCCCCACATAGACCACAGACAGTTTCTTAGGGTAGACACCCACAGGCAGCCAGATCACCTCCCCACATAGAACACAGACCACTGTTACCAGTGTAGACACCACAGGCAGCCAGGTCATTTCCCCCACATAGACCACAGACACTGTTATTCAGTGTAGACACCCACAGGCAGCCAGGTCTTTGTCCCCACATAGACCACAGACACTGTTTCTCCTTGTATACACCCACAGGCAGCCAGGTCACTACCCCACATAGAACACAGGCCACTGTTTCTCACTGTAGGCACTACAGGCAGCCAGGTCATTTTCCCCACATAGACCACAGACACTATTTCTCAGGGTAGACACCCACAGGCAGCCAGGTCATTTTCCCCACATAGAACACATACACTGTTTCTCAGAATATACACCCACAGGCAGCCAGGTCATTTTCCCCACATTGACCACAGACACTATTTCTCAGGGTAGACACCACAGGCAGGCAGGTCACTGACCCAGATTGACCACAGACACTGTTTCTCCTTGTAGTCACAGCAGGCAGCCAGATCACTACCCCACATAGACCACAGACACTGTTTCTCAGGGTAGACACCACAAGCAGCCAGGTCATTGTCCCCATATAGACCACAGACCACAGACCACTGTTTCTCAGTGTAGACACCCACAGTCAGCCAGGTCACTGGCCCCACATAGACCACAGACCACTGTTTCTCAGTGTAGACACCACAGGCAGCAAGGCCTGAAGTGTCCACTAATCAGAGGGGCCATGTCAATTTTTTATAATAATTTGAAATTTAATAGTTTAGAAACAGCATTGAAACAGAAATCACTGGAAAAATCAGAACACTTTGCTAATTTTTTATGAATTTTATGGATTAACTTTAAATTTTTGTTTCTTATTAGATCATAGGGAGGACTTCCCTGGTGGTCCAATGACTAAGACTCTGTGCTCCCAATGCAGGAGGCCCAGGTTCAACCCCTGGTCAAGAAATTATATTCCACATGCCACACCTATGACTGGGTGCAGCAAAGTAAGTACTTTTAAAATAAATTACATATTAGGAGTTTTAGGCTACATAATATTTTTAACACTTATTAAGAACCCAGTGTGTAGAAGGAAATGGCAACCTACTCCAGGATTCTTGCCTGGAGAATCTCCATGGACAGAGGAGCCTGGCAGGCTCCAGTCCATTGGGTTGCAAAGAGTTGGACATGACTGAGCAACTTCTCTTTCACTTAAGAACCTAATGTGTGTGTTAGTCACTCAGTCATGACTGACTCTTTGCAATCCCATGAACTGTACCCAGCCTGGCTCCTCTGTCCATTGGATTCTCCAGGCAAGAATACTGGAGAATTTCAGTATTCCAGAAGGAACTGCCATTTCCCACTCCAGAGGATCTTCCCAACCCAGGGATCTTCCCAACCTAAGTCTCCCACATGGCAGGCAGACTCTTTACTGTCTGGGCCACCAGGGAAGCTAAGAACCTAATAGGTCTTATCAAACCAGTGAATCCTAAAGGATATCAACTTTTTAATATTCATTGGAAAGACTGATGCTGAAGCTGAAACTCCAATACTTTGGCCACCAGATGCAAACAGCCAACTCACTGGAAAAGACCCAGATGCTGGGAAACTGAAGACAAAAGAAGAGAGGGGCGAGGATGAGATGGTTGGATAACATCACTGATTCAGTGGACATGAACTTGGGCAAACTCCAGGAGATAATGAGGGACAGGGAAGCCTGGCATGCTGCAGTCCATGGGATCACGAAGAGTCAGACACAACTTAGAACTGAACTACAACAAAGGTCTTCTCCAACCCATGCTTTTACTTACCTGCATTCCTTGTCTTTATCTGGAAATGTTTTCTATTTTTTTTTAAAGTCACCCATAAATCAGGGTGAGAAGCTAAGCCAATGAAAGAATGATATTCACAAATAGGACCTGAGTTCCTTAGAAATCACAAGAGGAGTTTTTCTAAGAATAAGAGGAGCAAGAGATGAAAGTGACCAAGACAGCCTTAAGCCTTTCCCTCAGCTGGACTAAACTTCAGAAAGGCTTCTTTCAAACTCTAGGCTCCTGACCTCCCTTCTCTCGTAACACTGACTTTAGAACATTTGTGTTATAAATTATTTTTCTATTCTTTTGAGGTGTAAATCTTTTTAAAACCCTCTTGCTAGTTTTGCAACCTAGGAGCATCTTTCTCTGGAACTTGGAAGCCATCTCTTTGAAATGTGGTTGTGAAGATATTTCCTGTCTCCCAGGGCTCTGTGGGAGGGGAGGAGTCTAACCTTCATGGGAACCAATCTGCTCACACTGATGGCCTCCTCACAGAGGACGACACTGCAAACATCTTTTGCATCAGCCTCTCCCCAAATGCCCTCTGGCACTTTTCCAACAACTCACCCCAGTGCTAAAAGTCCCTCTCAACTTCTGTCTAGCACAGGTCTGTGGGCAAAAATATTTGGGAAATAGTGAAAGACACTGAAGCTTGATAACAGCTACATGAAGTCCTTTTTTTTTCTTTTAGAATGGTTTTTGTTTTATAGAAAAATTGTATATAAAGTACAGAAAGTCCCCACATACTCCCTGTCCACCACCCCACAGTTTCTCCTATTATTAACCTCTTGCATTAGTATATTTGTTACAATTGACTTATCAATTGTAATGATAAGTCAACATCATCTAAAGTTCTCAGTTTACATTAGGGTTCAGTCCTCCTCATGTGCTTTGTTGACAAATTCATAACATGTCATCACCACTACATATCATATAGAAGTCTCAGTACCTTAAAATCCCCTGCATTTTGCCTTTCATTCCTCTCCCCCTTCTCTGAACACTTGGCTACCACTAATTTTTTTGTTTTTGTTGTTTCTATAGCTTTTCCTTTTCCAGAAGGTAATAAAATCGGACTGCTTCCCTGGTGGCTCAAACAATAAAGAATTCATCTGCAATGCAGGAGACACAGGTGTGCTCGCTGGGTCAGAAGGATCCCCTCAAGGAGGAAATGGCAACCCACTCCAGTATTCTTGCCTGGAGAATCCCATGGACAGAGGAGTCTGGTGGGCTACAGTCCATGTGGTCACAAGAGTTGGACACAACTTAGTGATACAATTGGAATCACACAGAATCACACAGACTAATCTCTTTCACTTGGCAATATGCATTTATGGATCCTCAATGTCTTGTTATAGCTTAATAGCTCATTTCTTTTTATTGCCAATAACTTTCCACTGGACAATGGTTGATCAGTTCACCTGCAAAAGGGCAATAGATGCATCCAATTTCTGTCAATTATGAATAAAGCTGCTATAAAAATCTGCATGCACGTTTTTGTGTTACACAAGTTTTCAATTCAGTCAGGTAAGTATCTAGAAGCCTAACTGCTTGATCATATGATAAGGCTAATGCCTTCCAACCATGATGCTGGAGAAGACTCCTGAGAGTCTCTTGGACAGCAAGGAGATCGGACTAGTCAATCTTAAGGGAAATCAAGTCTGAATACTCATTGGAAGGACTGATGCTGAAGTTGAAATTCCAGTATTTTGGTTATCTGATTCAAATATCATTGGGAAAGTCCCTGATACAGAGAACAGAAGGAGAAGAGGGTGTCAGAGGATGAGATAGCTGGACAGCATCACCAATGCAATAGACATGAACCTGGGCAAACTTTGGGAGATGGTGAGGGACAGGGAGGCCTGGCGTGCTGTAGTCCGTTGGGTCACAAAGAGTCAGACACAACAGGACGACTGAATAACAACAATGATAAGACTGCCTTTTGGGAAACTGCCAACTGTCTTCTGAAGTGTCTGTACCAGTATGCATCCCCACCAGACCAAATGAGAGTTCCTGTTGTTGCACATCCTTGTATTCCTTGAGTACTGTCAGTCTTTTGGATCAGAGTTATTCTAATGAGTACATAATGGTATCTCAGTTTGCGATTCCATAACAACTGATTTTGAGAGTTTTTTCATATGATTACTTGCCATCTATAGACATATGCTGAAGTGGCTTTGAGCTTTTTCCCTATGTATTCATTGGGTTGTAGGTTTTCTTATTGTTAGGCTTTAAGAGTGCTTTGAATATTTTAGATTATTCCTTTATCAAGCATGTGTTTTGCAAATAATTTCTCCTAGACTGCAGCTTATCTTTTCATTCTCTTAATAGTATCCTTTTTTATGAGGAAAGTTTTTAATTTTGCCACAGTTCAGTTTAGCCATTTTCTTCTATGGATTGTGCTTTTGGTGTTATATCTATGAACTCACCACCAATCACAGGCTACCTAAATTTTCTCCTATGTTTTCTTCCAGAAGTTTTATAATTTTACATTTTATACTTAGATTTATGATCCATTTTAAGTTGACTTCAGTAAAATAAAGTCTGTCTAGACTTTTTTCTTGCATTAAAAACCTAATTGCTCCACCACCATTTGTTGAAAGACTGTCTTTTGTCCACAGAACTGCCTTTGCTTCACTGTTTAAATGACTGTGTGTTTGGGTCCACTTCTGGGCCCTCTATTTTGTCCCTTTGATCTTTCTGTCTGTCCTTTAATGCAGTCTTGATGATTATAGCTTCATAATAAGTCTTCAAGTCAGGTAATGTCACTCCAACAACTTTATTCTTCTTTCTTTCATGTGTTTTAATTATTTGGGGTGTTTGACCTCTCCATATAAACTTGACAGTACTGAATCTTCCAATCCATGAACATGGAAATGCCTCTTCTTTTATTTAGATATTCTTTGATTTTGTTCATCAGAGTAATTTTCCACCTGTAGACTCCAGATATGTTGTTAGGTTTACAACTAAGTAATAGACATATCATGTCATCTGCAAACAAACACAATTGTATTTCTCCCTCCAAGTCTGTACGCCTTTTCTTGTGTTACTGCATTGCTAAGAACTCTAGCACAACACTGAGTAGGATTGGTAAGAGGGGAAATCTTTGTCTTGTTCCTGATCTCTGGGGAAAGTGTCTAATTTCTCACCATTGACTATGACATTATGATGTTAGCTATAGGCCTGTGGGGTCTCAGTTTCCCAATCAGGCATAGTAGTGGAAGCCTGGGACACTAACCACTAGGAAACCAGGAACTACCAATGCCAAACTTTTAAGTACACACCATTGTGAAAGTATACCATGGATACTGATTTTCTTTGGACTCTATGGCATTTGTGGTAAAGTGATAATATAGAAAGCAAAGAACTTTCAAATAGATTAAAACTTTCCTGGACAGATTTCCAGCATGAAAAAAAATAAGCTTGCCACTATTTCTTTTCATTGCTACAATAACTATTTGTACATAGAGGGGACATAAAAACTAAAACTAATATCCAGAGCCACCATTTAGCACATAAAACATGCCTTTAAAATTCTGGACTATCACCTATTGAAAATATGGGCAATCAATTTCAAGTACAAATGCAATTTTTATTTTTTAATTGAAGCATAGTTGATTTACAGTATTATGTTAATTCCAGGTATACTACATAGTGATTCAGCATTTTTAATAGATTATACTCCATTTAAAGCTATTATAAAATGACTATATTTCACTGTGCTGTACAATAAATCCTTAGCAACCAAAAATCTGTTGGTTACATAAGGGTTGAGACTAGACAATAGAACCACTATGCATTTTCTCTTAAGAAATCTCCTTCTTAAAGGATTAACAACCCTGAGTCTCTATGGTATCACATATGCTCAAGGAATACAAACATCAGCTTCTTGCTTTAAGTTTACTGGCACTTAATTCATATTAAACCAGAAGCAACTTTATTTTATCAGAAGGAAAATTCTATATTTTAAGGCTGTTTTAATGCAAATAAGCACATCAACTAAAGAATAGGGAAAAAATTTAACTGAGTAAGGAAAAGTAGATAATCTGAGCTAAGGGAAATTTCTAGACTACAGATGTACCAAAGTGTATTTTCAAAGTCTTCACATCTTCAAATTTTTCAAATGAGTCAAGCAAATAACTAAAATATTCTTTCCTGGCACATAAATATAATCAGGAATTTGTTAGTCCTTCAGATTATTGATTTCTTTGGCCTGAGTTAAACTTAATTTGGTCCTAATTTTAGCTCTGTGCTCAAATTTAGGACCAAATTAAGTTATCTTAGAAGTCAGTGCCCTGAAGAATCAACAAATTCCTGAAAATTAAAATCCCTGGACCAAAACGATATAAGGATATAGATTCTATTCATCCAGCCTTGGGAAAAACTGAGATACCATGTCTCAAAAATATGAAACATACAATGCATCATTGTCTGTGCAGTTAAGTGGGAGAGAGGGGTAAGATGGAGAAGTGGCCAGGAGTCCCAGAACAAGGCTGCAGTCCATGGGGAGGAGAAGAGCAATTCTGACAGCTGACAGTGGGGCTAGTTGTATATGTACACACACACACACACACACACACACACACACAAACTAAGCCACCTGGCTTCCCTGCTGGCTCAGATGGTGAAGACTCTGCCTGCAATGCAGGAGACTCGGGTTTGATCCCTGGGTTGGGAAGATCCCCTGGAGTTGGAAATGGCAACCCACTCCAATATTCTTGCCTGGAGAATTCCATGGACCAGGGGAGACTGGCAGGCTACAGTCCATGGGGTCGCAAAGAGTCAGACATGACGTAGTGCCTAAACAGCAACAATATATACATGTGTATTTGCTGACAATTTGGAAAATACCAAGAAATAGTTCAGAAGAAAATAAATTATTACTCATAATCTCAACATCAAGTAATAACAATCACCCTTTAACATTTTGGTAGATTCTCTCCTTTTTTTCTTCTATGCATTTAAATGCTTGTTAATAGCTCAGTTGGTAAAGAATCCGCCTGCAATGCAGGAGACCCCGGTTTATTTTCTGGGTCAGGAAGATCTGCTGGAGAAGAGATAAGCACCCACTTCAGTATTCTTGGGCTTCCCTTGTGGCTCACGTGGGAAAGAATACACCTGCAATGGGGGAGACCTGGATTCAGTCCCTGGATTGAGAAGATCCCCTGGAGAAGGGAAAAGGCTAACCACTCCAATATTCTGGCCTGGGTCGAAAAAAGTCAAACACAACTGAGCAACTTTCACTTTCACTTAAAATATTAAAGTTATAGTGTATCACTGGGACACTTGCTCTAAATATTTAAAAATATTTAATTTCTATTTATTTTTTTAATATTTAATTTTTAAATTGACAATATATTTGTCTGGTTAGAAAACCAAAAGTGTAAAACCACATGCAGTAAACATCTTGCTTCCTTCCAATCCCATAGGTAAAACTACTGTTTTCTTTTTCCTTTGAGAGTACTTGCTGTGGCAGCATTTCAAGAAAACAGCACCCACCCTTTTCTTCTCTCCAAGACCTATGGTATGACTCCACATATCTTCTCTTGGCAGCCAGAACACACTGTACACCTTCACCTCTGCTGTGCTGTGTGAGGTTCCTATCAGCCATTTGGTCTTTAATTTTAAAAGGCTGCACATGACATTTTCAAAAGGTGAAATGAAGCAAAACATGACTCACTAAAAAGAGTATTGCGAACATAGGTAGAAATTAGAATATTGTCTTTGAGCACTTCATGGTATTCAGAGAAAATAAAACTTTCAGAGTCACAGGTTTGCCTATCACACATATATTGAATAAATAACTAATGAGTCATTCTTAAGTTTAAATATCAGATCTCTGAAAGGTTTTAATGGACTCTAATCAATTCCAGAATGGTTCTTCTCTGTGACAAAAAAAAAAGCATGAGTCTCCTTTTGAAGCAAAATACAATAAACAAAAAAAAAAGATTCCTTTACACTGTTGTTTCATTGATGGTTTTTATACAGCCCACAAACTTCTTACAATGAACTGTCAATAAAGCTCAGCTTCTAAATGTCCCCCAGTGTGGGGGTGGCTGCTGAGCTATGGGTCTTGAAAAAATTGACAGATCTTGAGATTCAAGGCAGGCTGTGTGGCACTCTCAGCCCCTAGGTTGCCAGTCAGTCGCAAATAGGATTCATTTGTGGATTTCTGAATTTCTTACTGGCTGTAGTCAATGTCTGTGGGTCTAGGATCTTCCATGCCCCTAAAGATGTATCAGAGAAACACTCAGCTATGGACTCTGTTTTATTGGGTTCTTGCCCTAAGGGAGCCTGCCTGTTTCTTGGCTTCTTCAGAGCTTGGGTAACAAACACTCTGGGTTGAATCTCTTGTTTCTAAACACACGTCACCACCCCCTGCTTAGTTGTACTCTGGGTATATTCTATTTGATTATAAGCCATTTCTCCGTATGACTGCTACAGATTTCCAAAGTTCAACAAGTAGAGAAGCCAAGGCAGCAAAATGTCCATGAGAGTTCTCATCTTACGAAAGGTTACTTGCCCTCTTGCCAGATTTTAGCCACCACTTTGGACCTACTCCTGGAAGGAGATAATTTCTATTTTCTCTATGGATGGAAAATTCCAATGAGTACTCGTTCTCAAAACCATCGAGTTTTGATAAACATGCATATCCCAGAATTCACAGTTAAAGATTCAACTCTGAGGGTCTGGAATAGATTCCAGGAAACTCGAGGCTGAACAAACTTCAAAATGAGTTTGCAAATCATTTGGAGAAACACTGGATCTCCTTGAGGAAAGACATCTCACTTAATAGATGCTTTGTAAATGTTTGCTGGTAAGTGTTAAAATGTCTACTCTAACCATCCATCAAGGCTATCAGAAACTATTAAACCTGTGGCAAAGGTCAGTTTGTCACAAGAATTTTAAAAAATTAGTCTTTCGGCTAAATGTTAAGGTTTTTGCAATTCTGCAATTCAAAGGTATCCTTTATTTAAAAATAAATGCACAAAATGTCTATAAGCCTAAACAATCCTCCTAGGATTTAATGTATGCAGAGCATTATGTACAGAACAATCGTCCACAATAGGTTAAAAATAATGAGCAAAAAAAGGAAGAAATGCACAGTTATTTTTAGATTCCTTCAAGGAAGACAAACTGCTTTACAAGGACAAAGAAAATCTAAGCCCTAACCTGAGTGTGAACCATTTTTTGTGTGTACTCATAAATAATTGCTCTTTGGAAGAACCGAGGAAAAAAATGGGATAAAAATTCTGGGGGATACAACAGAATATTTTGTCCAAGAGAAGCAACTTGAACTTTGGAACATTCTCTTCTCTTGCTCTTATAACACATTTACATACTCTTTCCAAAGCATGTATACCTGCAGAAACCAAAGTTGCCCTAAAATATTCTCATTCTCATAGTGAAATGCAGCAGGATGCTATGGTCCTTCGCCACATGTCTTCTGCATGCCTTTTGACTGTGGAAGAACTTTAGCTAAAGAATAAGTTTAATCAGAGAAGGGAGAAAATGCAGAAACAAAGGAAAAATATCAAAGAAACCAAACAATAACAGTTTATTCATTAAGCATAGTCAAGGACCTTTAGTTCTTCCTCAAGAGCAATAGAACATTCTGAGCCATATCCTGTGAGCTGTCTTACAGATGCTGAAACCCCCACCACGTGGAAGAAGTTACCTACATGATGACCAGATCGTAGCCATGACACAAGCTGCCACAATTCTAAGAATTGGCCTCCAGGAAATGGAAGCAACCCGACCCTGGAATTGAAGAGTAACTTTACTTAAAACAATCAGTTTGATGCTGGTCAATCCACTGCTGGGCCTTTCCTGGTGGTTCAGATGGAAAGAATCTGCCTGTAATGCAGGAGACCCGGGTTCAGTCCCTGGGTCAGGAAGATCCTCTGGAGGAGGGAATGGCAACCCACTCCAGTATTCTTGCCTGGAGAATGATATGGACAGAGAAGCCTGATGGGCTACTGCACAGGATACCACAGAGTCAGTCATGACTGAGGAAATAACACATACAATCCACTGATGACTGATTTCAAGATGAGTGTCAGGTTGACTGTGCTGTTTCTACATGTAGCCCCCTCCTTCAGCCTGTAAAACTCTACCCTAATGATTGTTCACTCATCTCACACGCTAGTAAAGTAATGCTCAAAATCCTCCCAGCAAGACTTCAGCAATATGTGAACCGTGAACTCCCTGATGTTCAAGCTGGTTTTAGAAAAGGCAGAGGAACCAGAGATCAAATTGCCAGCATCCGCTGGATCATGGAAGAAGGAAGAGAGTTCCAGAAAAACATCTATTTGTGCTTTATTGACTATGCCAAAGCCTTTGACTGTGTGGCTCACAATAAACTGTGGAAAATTCTTCAAGAGATGGGAATACCAGACCACCTGACCTGCCTCTTGAGAAATCTGTATGCAGGTCAGGAAGCAACAGTTAGAACTGGACATGGAACAACAGACTGGTTTCAAACAGGAAAAGGAATACGTCAAGGCTGTATATTGTCACCCTGCTTATTAACTTCTATGCAGAGTACATCATGAGAAACGCTGGGCTGGAAAAAGCACAAGCTGGAATCAAGATTTCTGGGAGAAATATCAATATCCTCAGATATGCAGATGACACCACCCTTATGGCAGAAAGTGAAGAGGAACTAAAAAGCCTCTTGATGAAAGTGAAAGTGGAGAGTGAAAGAGTTGGCTTAAAGCTCAACATTCAGAAAACAAAGATGATGGCATCTGGTCCCATCACTTCATGGAAAAAAGATGGGGAAAGAGTGGAAACAGTGTCAGACTTTATTTTTTTGGGCTCCAAAATCCCTGCAGATGGTGACTGCAGCCATGAAATTAAAAGATGCTTATTCCTTGGAAGAAAAGTTATGACCAACCAGATAGCATAATCAAAAGCAGAGACATTACTTTGCCAACAAAGGTCTGTCTAGTCAAGGCTATGGTTTTTCCTGCAGTCATGTATGGATGTGAGAGCTGGACTGTGAAGAAAGCTGAGCACTGAAGAACTGATGCTTTTGAACTGTGGTGTTGGAGAAGACTCTTGAGAGTCCCTTGGACTGCAAGGAGATCCAACCAGTCCATTCTGAAGATCAGCCCTGGGATTTCTTTGGAGGGAATGATGCTGAAGCTAAATTCCAGTACTTTGGCCACCCCATGCAAAGAGTTGACTCATTGGAAAAGACTTGGGATTGGGGGCAGGGAGGACAAGGGGACAACAGAGGATGAGATAGCTGGATGGCATCACTGACTTGATGGATGTGAGTCTGAGTGAACTCCAGGATTTGGTGATGGACAAGGAGGCCTGGCGTGCTGCGGTCATGGGGTCGCAAAGAGTCAGACACGACTGAGTAACTGAACTGAACTGACTGATTGTTGGCAGTGGGGGGTGTGGAGAGTGGAGCTATCCTTTAAATAGGAGACTATCTCCCATCCCAAATACTAGCATCCATTATAAAGCAAAATTTCCTTTCCACCAACCTCACTTCTTTATCAGCTTTTAAGTGGGAAGCACTGGACCCTACTTTTGGTTACAATAGTAGAAAAATGATTCCTACTCAAGACAACCTCCTCAGAAGCAAATATATTGCCACCGGTTGAGAATTAACACCACCACCCCCTCCCCCCATGAGAGTCACCAAAAACATATCAAAGCCCATGTAACCCACCTCTGGAGCATCACTTGGACTCATGGGTGGCACTGATGCTGTGCCAGCCTAAGGGCTCTTCAGTAGGGACCAGCACAATCAGTTGTAACACTATGTACACCGTGTTGCTCACTTAGACCTTCCTATAATCAAGTGACTGGATGTATTCACGTCTTCTCCGGAAACTCACCGATCTCCATGGACAACCTGCTGTATGACATCACTGGAAGGCTCATCCGTATTCTCCTGTCTCCTCTTGCTGCCATGTGTTCAACTGCATGGTTTCTAGGAGTTCATTTCACTGGCTCCCAAATGTGTTAATTCTCAACTTGTTTCACATTGTAACTATATAAACTAAATACTGTGTAAACTGATGAACTAGGCATGTGAAAAGAGAATTTCTTCTAAGAAAATTAATTTAAATGCTTTAGATAAAGTTACTAATAATCAATCAGCTCAGTTCAGTTCAGTCGCTCAGTTGTGTCCAATTCTTTGTGACCCCATGGATGCGGAACACCAGGACTCCCTGTCCATCACCAACTCCTGGAGTTTACTCAAATTCACATCCATTGAGTCAGTGATGTCATCCAACCATCTCATCCTCTGTCATCCCCCTCTCCTCCTGCCTTCAATCTTTCCCAGCATGAGGGTGTTTTAAAATTAGTCATTTCTTCACATCAGTTGGCCAAAGTATTGGTTTTTCAGCTTCAGCATCAGTCTTTCCAATGAACACCCAGGACTGATTTCCTTTAGGATGGATTGGTTGGATTTTCTTGCTATCCAAGAGACTCTCAAGAGTCTTCTCCAAAACCACAGTTCAAAAGCATCAATTCTTCGGCACTCAGCTTTCTTCATAGTCCAATTCTCACATCCATACATAACTATTGGAAAAACAATAGTTTTGAGTAGATGGACCTTTGTTGGCAAAGTAATGTTTCTGCTTTTTAATATGCTGTCTAGGTTGGTTATAACTTTCTTTCCAAGGAGCAAGCATCTTTTCATTTCATGACTGCAATCACCATCTGCAGTGATTTTGAAGCCCAGAAAAATAAAGTCTGATGCTGTTTCCACTGTTTCCCCATCTATTTCCCATGAAGTGATGGGACCAGATGCCATGATCTTCATTTTCTGAATGTTGAGTTTTAAGCCAACTTTTTCACTCTCCATTTTCACTTTCATCAAAGGCTCTCTAGTTCTTCACTTTCTACCATAAGGGTAGTGTCATCTGCATATCTGAGGTTATTGATATTTCTCCCAGCAATCTTGATTCCAGGTTGCGCTTTATCCAGCCTGGCATTTCTCATGAAGTACTCTGCATATAAGTTAAATAAGCAGGGTGAAAATACACAGCCTTGACATACTCCTTTTCCTATTTGGAACCAGTCTGTTGTTCCATGTCAAGTTATAACTGTTGCTTCCTGACCTGCATATAGGTTTCTCAAGAGGCAGGTCAGGTGGTCTGGTATGCTCATCTCTTTCAGAATTTTCCACAGTTTGTTGTGATCCACACAGTCAAAGGCTTTGGTGTATCAATAAAGCAGCAGATCTTTTTCTGGAACTTTCTTGCTTTTTCGATGATCCAGCGGATGCTGGCAATTTGATCTCTGGTTCCTCTGCCTTCTCTAAATCCAGTTGAAATATCTGGAAGTTCATAATTCAGGTACTGTTGAAGCCTGGCTTGGAGAATTTTGAGCGTTATTTTGCTAGCATGTGAAATGATTGCAATTGTGTGGTAGTTTGAGCATTCTTTGGCTTTTCCTTTCTTTGGGATTGGAATGAAAACTGATCTTTTCCAGTCCCGTGACCACTGCTGAGTTTTACAAATTTGCTAACATATTGAGTGCAGCACTTTCACAGCATCATATTTTAGGATTTGAAATAGCTCAACTGGAATTCTATCACCTCCAATAGTTTTGTCCGTAGTGATGCTTCCTAAAGCCCACTTGACTTTGCATTCCAGGATGTCTGGCTCTATGTGAGTTATCACACCATCATGATTATCTGGGTCATGAAGATCTTTCTCTAATAATAACACAGTCTTATTTGGGGAAAAGGCAATGTGAAAGTTGGAAGAACATCATAGAAATTTAGAAGGATTCTGCCCTCAGCCAGCCAGGCTAGTATTAATATTCCTCCCTCTGCTTGAAGAAAATGGGATCTAGAAATGGAGGACAGGAAAAGAAGTTTAATAATACAATCAGTAAACTGATACCCAAAGAAAAGCCTTATGCCCACTTGAAAAGATTGGTAAATTTATATGTTCTAAGTTAGCATAAAATGTTTGGCACACGTACCATAGTGTATTATCCTATGACTTTCATAATACAGGTCAGTCATTTGTCTATGATTTGCCACTTTAACTGCCTTTTCTAACTAACTGACCAGCTACCCGCCTTTATTATGTCAGATGAGAGAATTCTACTATAATCACATCATTGTGAACAGTGAACATCTCTCTAGGGCCAATATTACAAACCAGCGGCCTCCAGGACAAATGCAGCTTATACTGGTGTAAAATTTGGCCTGTTAAATTCCAGAGGGGGGCGGGGGGAACAAAATTGGCTATTTCACATAAAAACTCAAATCTCCCATCTCCTCTCGAAAAGGTAAATCAGTCACTGCTGGGCTTGACTGTGGCAACAACAGGTCCTGTTGACCAGCAGCTGACCCTTCAGAGAAAGCAACCGCCTCCCAATTTTACTCTCCAACCTACAAGCCTACCCTCTCATCTTACTGCCTGGTTACCAGCCATGCTCCAAGGCCTGTTTGTGAGAAGTAAAGATTTCTCATCTGCTTAAGCTATTAGGCAAGAAAAAACACCTCCTTCCCAACTCTACAAGCTCACGCAACACACTTTCTCAAGTACCTAATTCAACATTATAAAGAAATACAAAACCACATATTCACACACTTAGAAGACAGCACCTGTCTTCTCAGGAGCTTAATATAATTTAAAAAAAAACAAGCAAATGAAAAGGAACAGATATTATACATAAGTACATATTAGACAGTTATGTTTCCAACCACTGAAAATTTACAGACTGAAGAAGACCATTGAACTCCCAATTCTATTTTCCCCTACTACCTCCATTATACTAAAGATAATCACACCAAGTAATCCAGACAAAGACAAATACCAAATAACATTACTTACATGTGGAATCTAAAAAAATTATACAAATGAACTTATTTACAAAAAGAGAAACAGACGACAGACATAGAAAACAAATTTATAGTTACCAAAGGGGAATGGGTGCAGAGGGATAAACTAGATGTTTGGGGTTAATATATACACACTACAGAATATAAAATAGGTAATCAACACAGTCCTATGGTAAAGCACAGGGAACTAGATTCAATGTTTTATAATAAAGTATAAGGCAAAGGGGCTTCCCTAGTAGCTCAGCTGGTAAAGAATCTGCCTGCAATGCAGGAGACCCTGGTTCGATTCCCAGGTCGGGAAGACACACTGGAGAAGGGATAGGCTACCTACTCCAGTATTCTTGGGCTTCCCTGGTGGCTCAGCTGGTAAAGAATCCTCCTGCAATGTGGAAGACCTGTATAGTCCACAGTTCACAGAGTCGGACACAACTGAGTGACTTTCCCTTTTAAGGGAAAAGAATCTGAAAAAGAATATATATATATCTTTTTTTCTGTATGCCTGAAGCTAACATAACATTGTAAATCAGCTATACATCACTTGAAAAAAAAATTCCCTTGTAAAATCATATATCAAAGTACTTTTGAAATTTTTACAGCCTTACTACATAACAATGTTTAACAAATTTATTAACACAAAACAGTTGAGAGATCAATAATATTTTCTAATTTTTCACAAGAAAAAGAAGTTTCTAAGATCAGAGAGGGGAGGGGAAGTCCATTGTTTTGAGAGTAGACAGCATGATGTGTTTTATGCATAGTTAAAATTTTCACACAGTAAGAATGAGGAATCAGTTCTGTTCAATATTTTGGGAAACGTTTGTGAAAAAGTAGCTAGGACAGATTATGACAGATTATTTGAAGTTTAGACTAAAGGATTTAGATTTTATCTTGTGTCTGACAGGGAATGACTGAAGGTTTTAGAAGCATAGCAGTAACATGAACACAGATATTTGGAGAAATAGATCTGTGTACTGTATGTAGTATTAGTCTAATTGGGCAAAGAATGAAAGTAGGGAGATTAATTAAAAGGCACTGGAAGGAGTGCCGGGATTAGAATATGGCCTATGGGAAAACGTTATTCTTACTGTTTTAATTATTTGACAGGCACTTGAATGTAAAGCTGGCAGGACTCCGTGACATTGGGTATAGGTAATGAAGGAGAACCCATCGCAAAAACAATAAACAGACATAAGGTTTCAGAGGTTTTAAACTAGTTTCATGCTAGACAAAAGGGACTTGAAAAACAGTTACCTTGAGGGGAAGTCAATGATGAATTCAATTTTGAAGAATGAGGTTCTGTTAAAAATAAAATGTTATAGAAGCTTTCAGCAAAGGGTCACTATTATCAATAACCTCACGACTGTGATTAACTATTTCAAACATCCGTGAAAGCAATTCCTAAAACCCTGAGAATAATAGATTAAAGAATATGAAATCTATTTACAAATACTTAGATTTCAGTGGTAGAACTAAAATTAAGTTGAAAATTTAAGATTCACCATACTTTTTCAAAAATATATCACAGGCTGAACAGAATGTTTCAGAAGTTTTGTGAGCTTATTTTAGTGACTTCTAAAGATCAAAACAGTCAATAAAGACAGGTTGTTACAACCTCCACAGTTATTTCCATGGCCATTAAGAATAGCCATAGCCAACAGGATTGACCAAATTAGGTGGGATACTGTAAAAAAATGAATCAACTCCCTGACAACTCTGGTAAGAATTTTGGAATCTGAAAAAATTCACCTTTTGCCTGTATTTGAATCCAAAAATTAGACTGAAAAGAATAAGGATTCAAGTTACCTACTACACAAATTTAATTCTGAGATTTGAAAGACAGATTAAAATGGCTTGAGTCCTCAGCACCAAAAATATTTCATTTATAAATTATTTAATTGAAGAAGTCTTTAGTAACAAAGTCAGTATTGCCTGGAAAGAGTGTACATATGACCCAGGATCACAGTTTCATTAAATATAGTCTTCAATGTCTACCTTATCTACAGTAAAGATTAGAAATCAGAGAGATTAGCAGACAGGTCTTTAAGGGTTACAGTGATAATAAACCAAGACAAGACAACAATGCCATATTAAAATCACTATATATACCATCTGAAATCAAAGAACTATATACTTTTTAATAGACTCATTTTTATTTTTGGTGGGGGAGAGCTGTCCATTCAGCTTGTGGGATCTTAGTTCCCTGACCAGGGATTGAACCTGGGCCCTTGGCAGTGACAGCATGGAGTCTTAACCATTATATTGCCAGCGAACTCCCTAGTCTTTATTTCTTAGATCAGTATTAGGTTAACAGCAGAATTAGCAGGAGTTACAGAGACTTCCTACATACATACACACCCTGCTGTCACAAATGCATTGCCTCCCCCAGTATCCACATTCCCACCAGAAAGATCCAGTTGTAACGAGTTGCTGAACCTACATTGACACATCATCTTCCAAGCCCATGGTTTACATTAATGTTCACTCCACATTGCACATTCTATGGGTTTGAATAAAATCTATGATAACACATTTGCACCATTACAGTATTGCACATAAGCTTAACTGACCTAAAAACCCTCTGTACTCCGCCTATACTCATACACTGTTTTCCCAGGAATTCTTGTATTTGTTCCACACTTTCTAGTATGATTAGATGCTCAAGAATTTCGGAAAGCATAGTCAGCT
This sequence comes from Aepyceros melampus, assembly GCA_006408695.1. NCBI lineage: Eukaryota > Metazoa > Chordata > Mammalia > Artiodactyla > Bovidae > Aepyceros > Aepyceros melampus. The sequence continues at coordinate 60,894 of SJXQ01001186.1, forward strand.
TCCCCAACCCAGACTAATCCAAAACCACTATCTGAAATGCAACAGCTTCTCAGGAAGCAAATTAGCAAATAAAGCATTTGAAGTGCACATCATAGAGGATCCTGCTGTGATTTATGTCAGAGAGTGTTTTGCCTATTTTCTCCTCTAAGAGTTTTATAGTTTCTGGTCTTACATTTAGATCTTTAATCCATTTTGAGTTTTTTTTGTGTATGGTGTTAGAAAGTGTTCTAGTTTCATTCTTTTACAAGTGGTTGCCAGTTTTCCCAGCACCACTTGTCAAAGGGATTGTCCTTTCTCCATTGTATATAGTTGTCTCCTTTGTCAAAGATAAGGTGTCCATAGGTGCATGGATTTATCTCTGGGCTTTCTATTTTGTTCCATTGATCTATATTTCTGTCTTTATGGCAGTACCATACTGTCTTGATGACTGTGGCTTAAAAGTAGAACCTGAAGTCAGGCAGGTTGATTCCTCCAGTTCCATTCTTCTTTCTCAAGATGGCTTTGGCTATTCGAGGTTTTTTGTGTTTCCATACAAATTGTGAAATTAATTGTTCAAGCTCTGTGAAAAATACCGTTGGTAGCTTGATAGGGATTGCATTGAACCTATAGATTGCTTTGGGTAGTATACTCACTTTCACTATATTGATTCTTCCGATCCATGAACATGATATATTTCTCCATCTATTAGTGTCCTCTTTGATTTCTTTCACCAGTGTTTTATAGTTTTCTATACATAGTCTTTAGTTTCTTTAGGTAGATATATTCCTAAGTATTTTATTCTTTTCATTGCAATGGTGAATGGAATTGTTTCCAGAAACAATAAAACTCTTTGAGGAGAACATGGGCAAAACACTCCGACATAAATCACAGCAGGATCATCTATGACCCACCTCCCAGAATATTGGAAATAAAAGCAAAAATAGACAAATGGGACCTAATTAAAATTAAAAGCTTCTGCACAACAAAGGAAACTATAAGCAAGGTGAAAAGACAGCCTTCTGACATAGTCTTTAGTTTCTTTAGGTAGATATATTCCTAAGTATTTTATTCTTTTCATTGCAATGGTGAATGGAATTGTTTCCAGAAACAATAAAACTCTTTGAGGAGAACATGGGCAAAACACTCCGACATAAATCACAGCAGGATCATCTATGACCCACCTCCCAGAATATTGGAAATAAAAGCAAAAATAGACAAATGGGACCTAATTAAAATTAAAAGCTTCTGCACAACAAAGGAAACTATAAGCAAGGTGAAAAGACAGCCTTCAGAATGGGAGAAAATAATAGCAAATGAAGCAACTGACAAACAACTAATCTCAAAAATAAACAAGCAACTCATGCAGCTCAATTCCAGAAAAATAAACAACCCTATGAAAAAGTGGGCCAAAGAACTAAACAGACATTTCTCCAAAGAAGACATATAGATGGCTAACACAATGAAAAGATGCTCAACATCACTCATTATCAGAGAAATGCAAATCAAAACCACAATGAGGTACCATGTCACACAGTCAGAATGGCTGCTATCCAAAAGTCTATAAGCAATAAATGCTGGAGAGTGTGTGGAGTAAAGGGAATCCTTTTACACTGTTGGTGGGAATGCAAACGAGTACAGCCCTATGGAGAACAATGTGGCAATTCCTTAAAAAACTGGAAATAGAACTGCCTTATGACCCAGCAATCCCACTGCTGGGCATACACACCGAGGAAACCAGAATTGAAAGAGACACGTGTACCCCAATGTTCATCGCAGCACTGTTTATAATAGCCAGGACATGGAAGCAACTTAGATGTCCTTCAGCAGATGAATGGATAAGAAAGCTGTGGTACATATACACAATGGAGTATTACTCAGCCATTAAAAATAATACATTTGAATCAGTTCTAATGAGGTGGATGAAACTGAAGCCTATTATATAGAGTGAAGTAAGTCAGAAAGAAAAACACCAATACAGTATACTAACACATATATATGGAATTTAGAAAGATGGTAATGATAACCCTGTATGCAAGACAGCAAAAGAGACACAGATGTATAGAACAGTCTTTTGGACTCTGTGGGAGAGGGAGAGGGTGGGATGATTTGGGGGAATGTCATGGAAACATGTATAATAGAAATAGAAACGAATCACCAGTCCAGATTCGATACAGGATCCTTGGGGCTGGTGCACTGGGATGACCTGGAGGGATGGTACGGGAAGGGAGGTGGAAGAGGGGTTCAGGATGGGGAACACGTGTACACCCGTGGCAGATTCATGTTGATCTGTGGCAGAACCAATACAATATTGTAAAGTAATTAGCCTCCAATTAAAATAAATAAATTTAAATTTAAAAACAATGAAATGCATATCATATGCTAAAACTCATTGGCATCTGAAATGACTCTGACATTAAAAATCCAAAATGGACTAATATAAAATTCTAATAAATAACACTAATGTTATAAAATTAATATATAAACATGATAAAAGCATTTCAATTTGCAATTGCTCATTTTATTTTTTTTATGGGTTTACAACAGTACACAAGTTTTACATGTACAGCATACATTCTGACCTCTGTGACTGCAGTGTGCTTGCTAAACCTTTAGTTTCATCCATCACCACACAGTTGACCCCCTTTACTCCCATACCCCTACCCACTTCCCTTCTGGTAACTACTACTCTGTTCTCTGTATCTATAGATTTGTTTTGGTTTGGTCTGTTCATTTATTGTTTGGATTGGTTTTATATTCCACACATGAGTGAAGTCACATGGTATTTGTGTATATTCGCCTCACATTTCATTTAGTATAATACACTCAAGGTCCACCTACCTTGTCAAAAATGGTAGGATTTTTCTTTTTATGAGTAATATGTCATTGTGTGTGTATATACACACACCATCTTTTCTTTTTCCATGCATCCATTGATGGACACTTAGGTTGCTTCCAGATCTTGGTTATTGTGAATAACACTGCAATGAACATAGAGGTGTATAAGTCTCTTCAAGTTAGCATTTTCATATATTCAGATAAACACCCAGAAGTGAAATATCTGGGTCATATAGTAGTTCTATTCTTAATTATTTGAAAAACATCTATAATGTTTTTCATAGTGCATGTAGCAATTTTTTTTCCCCACCAATAGGATGGGACATTTATTTCTACAACATCTACATCCTCTGCAATGTTTTTTTTTTTTTGGCCTTTTTGACAAATTCTAATGGCCATGAGGTGATGTCTCATTGTGGCTTTTATATGCATTTTTGTAACAATTAGTAATTTTGAATATCTTTTCACATATCTGTTGGCTATCCATATACTCTCTTTGGAAAAAAAAAAAAAAAACATCAATTTAGCTCTTCTCCACGTATTTTAATCAGGTTGTTTGGGGGTATTTTGTTGCTGTTGAGATAAAGGAGTTTTATATTTTATATTAATCCCTTATCAGAATTATGATTTGCAAATAAAATCCTCTCTCACTTGGTAAGTTGTCTTTTCAAAAATTTTGCTTCCTTTGCTGTGCAGAAGCTTTTTTACTTGATGTAGTCCCATTTTTTATTTTTGTTTCTGTGTCCTTTGTGGAGACACATTCAGAAAAGTACTGCTAAAAGAGTGTAGTGTCTATGTTTCCTTCTGGGATTTTATTGTTTCAAGTCTTTAATCCACTTTGATTTGTTTTCTGTATGGTGTGAGACTGTGGTCTTGTTTCATTCTTTTGTATGTGGTGTTCAGTTTTCCTGACACCACTTATTGATGAGACTGTTCTCTCTCCATTGTGTTACTTGCTTCTTTATCATAAATTAATTGTCTATATATGCATGAGTTTACTTCTGAGCTCTTAACTCTGTTCCATTGATCTATGTATCTCTTTTGCTTTTAATATCATGCAGTTTTTATTATTACAGCTTTGTAATCTAATTTGAAATCACAGAGTGTGATATGCACCATAGTTTTTTTTCTTTTTTCCAAAGGTTGCTGTGGTTATTCAGTGTCTTCTGTGGTTTGATATAAATGCTAGAATTTTTTGTTCTACTTCAGTGAAAAATATTTTTGGGATTTTGATAGGGATTTGCATTGATCTGTGGGCTGTTGTATGCATCATGGACTTTTTAACAGTGTTAATTCATCCAATCCATGGACACAGAGTAACCTTCCATTTATTTGTGTCTTCTTCAATTTATTTCTATAATGTCTTAAGAGTATTCTTGGCCAGTTTTTATCTTTCAATATTTTGAGGATGTCATCCCACTCTCTCCTGGCCTACAGAGTTTCTGAGAGAGCTGCTGATAGCCTAATGGGAGTTTATTTGGAAGTTACCATTCTTATTTCCCTGGCCACCTTTAAAATACTTTGTCATTGACCTTTGACAGTTTTGTCCTGAAGAACACTGAGTCGATTAGCATTGGTTATTTTACTCACTTTTGCACTGAGTTAATTAGAATTTCTCTTAGCTTTAAGGATGTGCATGTCCAGTCCTTTCCCAGGTTTGGGAAGTTCTCAGCTATTATTTCTTTAAATGTCTCTAAATGCCTCCTTTTCCCTCCCTTATCTCTCTGAGATACCCAATGTCCTAATGTTGCCCTTCCTAATGGAACAGAATAGCTGTTGCAGGATTTCTTCACTGACTTTAGATTCTAATCCCCTCTCTTCTCTACTTATATCATTTCTAGATCTCTATCTTCAAGCTCACTAACTCTCTCTCATATGATCTGTTCTGTTTTAAATCCTAACTCATTCTTCATCTCTATTGATTTCAGCTCCAGGACTTTCACTTTAAACTCTAAAAAGAACCAATTTTTTCAGTAAAGTATTCCTTCTATTTCCTAATTCTGTTCCTGAACTCATGAAACTGTCTTTCTGAGTTTTCTTGTAGCCCACTGATAACTATGACATCTTCATGACAGCTGTTTTGAATCATCTACCATTTATACCACCATTTCCATGACTTTAAGCTTGCTTTCTGGAGAACTGCCATTTTTTTGTGATACTCAGTTGCCATGGTTCTTCATGGTGCTTGATGAACTTTGTTCCTTCGCCAGGACATTCAAAGCAGTGAATACCTTTCTTCTTCAGGTAAAACTTTTTTAAAACTTGATTCTGATCATTAGAGGCCTTTCTTTTGTTTTCTGGTAGTGAAGCTATAGCACATGGTTTTGTCTTGCCTTAACTGAGCTGCCGCTGGTTGTTATTTGAATCTGCACTTTTCCACCCTCCTCCCCTTGTGTCAGTGGTGTCCCTGGTGTCCTTCTTGTCACTGCTTGTGCTGCCAGGGTCACTGGGGCCTTGCTGCTCTAGTGTTCACCTGGGGCCTCTGCATCCAGGGTCCAATTTTGTTTCCTGTCACCATGGTAGGAGAATGGAGTAGGGAACCAGGTCACAGGTTTCTCTCTTGTGTGACTCAGATTGTCAGCTCTGCAGGTGTTGCCACGGTTGAGTGGGGTGGAGGCCAGAGTTGCTGACACCTTTGAAACTGGAGGTATTGAGTTGCAGGGCCCCCCACCACTGCTGTCCAATGCGCTATGGCCATGGGCACCACTGTGGCTAGGAGGCTGAGCCATTTGCATGCCCTTCCCTGACGTTACCAGGTTCCCTGGAGCTGGGAGCTCAGCTGCTGCAGCAGGGGGTCCAGAACCACAGGCACAGCCTCTGATGCCCCCTGGCTCTACCTTCCCTGTGAGTCCAGCCCACCCACCTTTAGATGCATACTTATGGAATTCCATGGATCCTGGTGTGGTGGGCAGAAGGAGCATCTCATGCTGCCATGATATTGACATCACCCAGCCCTATGATTACTTAGTATTTTTACAAGATTATAAGTTGGCATTGGGTCACCTGAGAAACAATAATTACTTTGATTTACATATTGTTTTAAATGTAATGGTGTCAGATTAACAAGGTTCTGATTACTGATATGTAAATTAATATAAGCTATACACCTGATAATGGTGTTTGTGGGTAAATCTATTGACTAAAACAAATCCTTGCTTAAGTCCCATGCATTTACAGGTAAATTTATGGCAAAATAGCCAATTCATTTTTCTCCCTGTGAGCCACTGAGCCTATTTATGGTGTATGTCTCCTGTCTCATCATAAAAATGTCATGCAAATAACACACAGTTCTTGCTTGTGCAATTCAGTTGCCTTTGAGCACTTTGCTTCAGGACATTCAAAGCGAATTTCAGAAAACAAAGCCATGGGAAATGTGCCTGCAATAAATTTATCACTTTTTCTGCAACACGTCTACAAATCAGTTGTAAATCAGCAGATCTCAGTATGTGGAGACACATATGGCTGTCACCTGGTTGGGGTGGATGGACAGAAAGGGACATCTAGTTGGCAGAGGCCAGAAGTAGTGATAAACAATGCACAGGATAGGTCCAGAAAGAAACAAAGAATTATCCAACCCCAAAGGTTATTAATGTTAAGGTTCATGAACCCTGTTGTAAATTCTCAAAGACCCTCCTGCATTCCTTCCATAGACAGCAGCCAGTGCTCCTCAAAGAAAGAGCACTATGTACTTCTCCATCCCATGCACGAGGCTCACCTGTTATCACACAACTAAACAAGATGGTTGGAGTGGTGATTTTCCTGCTAACTTTGGCATAAAGTGTAACTTACGTTAAAGATATTGCTACCTCATCTCACAAAAGCTACCTTTATGAAAGTCTTACAACAGAGCTTCCTATTTTGCTGCTTTATTTATTGCTTGCTAAAAAGAAATCCACATAAGAGTATATTCAATAAAACCCGAGAGGTTTTTCTGCCTTACTAGCAAGGTATTTCTACCTTACTTACAAGCATTTCTACCTTACTAGCAAGCCAAATGATGCCCTGTTGTTGAATGTGCCACAGTTCTTGGTTATGATGAACAGTGTGAAGTTTTTCACATGTACTGACAGGAGATTCAACTTTCTCAAGGCAAAACTTCCCTGAAATAATTTCAATGTGTGTTTTTTTCTTAAAGAAACATCCTATTTTATTTTGAATGGCCATTGTGATTTTAGATACTATTATGGCAATTCTATAAGAAGTACAGATGTAAAAAGTTATCATTTCTTCTCCCATCTTCCTAATTCTCACTTGCCATTATGTGATGGTTTACAGTCAGGCTTCAGATTATCAAAAACCTGTGCTACAAATTGCTCTCTGGCACCTTGTAGCTACGCCATTTGGGCCACACTTGTCAAAACTCAGTTCCCCAGATATAAAATGGCAATAATAATAAGTTTGTGGGTGACTATGAATATGCAATGACACTGAGCACATAAAGATCTTCATACAATGCCAGAGATGAAAAGGCCATGAATATATGTTAACTGACGCTGTGACAACTACTTTATTTTTGTCATCCTATGTCATAATAAGAATCAAAGTATAAGACTGAGTAGAAATCTAAGAACTTGCTATTTGTAGCTATGCCCACACTGAACACCAGATTCCTTGCCATCCAGGATTATCTTTATTATTCCAACTTCCAGCAAAATTCTTGCCACGCAGCCAGCTTTCTCCAAATTCAAATGAATATTCAAATGACCAGATGAATAAGCACTTACAAGCCAAGATAAGAAGAAAGGAAGAAAGTCTCCCCTTATGCTACAAGAAACATTTTAACATTTCTGTTCATAAGTATAATAAGATATTTTAATAAGATCTCAATCCCACGCAATGTCTGGGAAATAGAAAATGTCTAGACAATCAGATGTCCCATGAATAGTGGACTCATGAGACATTCTGTATATAACATGCATGACAGTGTGTATAAATATTATATATATATAATTTATACAGTATATGCCCATATAGTGTGATAGAATAAATCCTGATGTTTACTGACTTGAGATTCTTATTCCAGGTAAACTGAGCCATTTATTGTTTTGGCAGAGGAGTGACTGAAAACTTAGCTTTCCAAGGATCCCTCTAGTGGCCCTGCAGAGGATGATCTGTGGGGGCCACAGTAGCATCAATGAGCCTAGTTGGGAGGTGTTTTCTGATGGTTCAAGAAAAAAATAAAAATAGGTGAATGGGAGATGGAGTGGAGTGTGGGGATGGGAGATGGTGGTGAAGGAGAGGGTGATGAGGGAGACCACGGGCTTTGGGCTGAGCAACAGTGAGGATGGGGAGCCATTTACTGTGAGCACAGGGCTGTGGGTGGATCTAGACTCCCTTTTCCACTGGTTCATCACTCCCCTCATCCCTAATATTCTGATTCTAATCCCCCCAGAGAAAATCCACCCCACCCAGAGAAAACCTGTCTTCTAGATACTGTCGGTTCCTTTCACTTGGCTAAAGCGTTCTCTCTCTCTTCTTTAAATTTTTTTCTTTTTTTATTCCATCTTGGCTCCTCTGCTTCTAGTTAGAGATTCAATGGTTCAGAAGAATATAAAAGAGAGGGAGATTTCCCAAAATCCCTGTCCCTCAGGAAAAGGACACAGAGCCCATGAAGGAGAAGAAACAAACTGCCCTGTAAAACTCGTCATTAAACTCAGTTTACTTAGTCCCCTGCACTGTTTACGGCAAGTCACTAAAATGTCAGCCGATCTCTCTGTGAAATGAGCTGTTCTGTTTTACAGTTAAGCTTTTACTAAAAACATTTTGGTGAGTAATGGATATAGGATGCATAACAACTCAGTGCATGGAGCATTTATAAAAGCCGTGGATTATACAAATGGCAGGTAAACAAGAATACTTTTTTGAACAGTCCCTCATGGCTTGAACTGAAACCAGTTCTCCTTGAATGCAGTAGGCAGGCAGCACTGAGTTCATTTCTGGAGCAGTGACTCTGGGACGCCGCTATTGGATGATGGGGGTGCTGAGGCAATGAACCTCAGAACTGGACCAGCTGACTAACCACACATTTCCTCAGTATCACTTCCAGAAACTACTTTCACAGCAAACATTTTCTAATAAAGTCAATGAAAAATAATAGATAGGCTGTATGACAAATGGTTGAAGACATATTTGATAGGCAAATGACTTCAGCTGATCTCTGCTTAAAAAAAATAAATAAAATAAAGCAAGACAAAATAAAAGGAGAGGAAAGGAAGAAATCCTCCATGTTGCATTTCTAGAATCCTTAGTCACTGAGGAGCTGCTGAAGGGATGTGTTAGAGTACCTGTTCGGCCAGCAGAGCAGAGTTTCAGGCATTGAAAGCTTAGATAAGTTATGACAAATGAAATGCTTGACAAGTCCAGTCCCCAGTCCAGAAAACTGCTCTTGGACAAGACAGGTGGCAGTGCACAGTGGATAATAAAAGACCCAGATCGCTTGTCCATGTGTTGGCTGGAAGGAGGCAGCAGCAGCAGAAGTGCAGTCTCATCTCAGTACTCGCTTCTGGGACTTGATCAGTTACCTTGATGGGACCACAGATTGAACCTTGTTATTACACTAGCTCCCCAGTGGAGACATACCAGTTTTTATCTGACCCAGAAGATGAGGGTTTCATGTCATCTGAGAACTCATTAGAGGGCAAACATTTTGCAGTACAAGTTGCGGAATTCATTACAGGCACAAATCCTAATTTAGAGGGAAAAGCTAAGTATGATAATCAGATAACATGGTAACACTGAGAGGTTATTATCCAGACCTGGAAACTACTCAAACTGTTAACATACACACACTGCTATATATATAAAATAGATGATCAAGAGGGACCTACTATATAGCACAGAGAACTCTGCTCAATATTTTGTAATGACCTACATAGGAAAAGAATATGAAAAATAATGAATATATGTATATTCATATATATATATATGTATAACTGAACATATGTATATTCAGAGTACATGTATAACTGAATCACTTTGCTGATACCTACAATTAACACAACTTTGTTAATCAACTATACTCCAGTAAAATGTTTTTTAAAAAGAAAATAACAGAAGTTTGATAAAAATGGCACCACTGCAAACAGTAGAAACATGTTAGAACAGCTGAATCAAGTTTCAGGGGGCAGAGAACACACACCTTTATGAAACTGCATTTCCCTGAGAATGAAAGAATCATAAAATTCTTTCACTACAAAACCTAAATAAAACTCTGCTTAAGAGAAAAATCAGATTAGTAACTTAACTATGCCAGTACACTGATTTTTTTTTTCCTAACTTACTACACTGGCTCACGTTAACTACATACTATTTCATAGATTATTTCTTTACTAACTCTCAAAACTTGCGAGTCATGATGTCACACTACCGCATCCTGTTAAAATTCAAGAGGAGATATAAGAGGGTCCCTCTGTCAGTGTCTTATCCTTGTTCCTTCAAATTCCTCACGTCTTTATTGCACTTATTAGCAAAATATCTTGATATCTTATTTTAGCTCAGGAATTCCTCTGATACCCTCTCTTTTCCTCAACCTTTTCTTTCCTTTCTTAGCATCCTGAGACTTTACCCAGACATGCTGACTCTGGGGACCATCCAAAGATAAGCACCAATGTGATCAAGTGCTTGGGAAATAGGATATATAAAAAGAGATGAATAAAATAGAAAACTATCAGAATAAATTCAGGAGCAGTTTTCAAGAGCAAGGTGTTGAATTTCAAAGACACTTACTTAGGTTCAATTCAAAAAGAAAATGTAAGTGAACGTTCTAACAGCCCATCCTCCAAAATTCACTCACCTGCCATGTTCAACTTTGCCCACACCCCTCATCACACTGTTGTGCCTTCATCTTTGCCTGCACCCTTCATCACACTGTTGTGCCTTCATCTTTGCCAGCACCCTTCATCACACTGCTGTGCCTTCAACTTTGCCCACACCCTTCATCACACTGTTGTGCCTTCAACTTTGCCCACACTGTTCATGACACTGTTGCGTCTTCAACTTTGCCCCACTGTTCATGACACTTTTCTGCCTTCATCTTTGCCTGCACTGTTCATCACACTGTTGTGCCTTCATCTTTGCCCGCACCCTTCATCACACTGTTGTGCCTTCATCTTTGCCCGCACCCTTCATCACACTGTTGTGCCTTCAACTTTGCCCACACTGTTCATGACACTGTTGTGTCTTCAACTTTGCCCACACTGTTCATGACACTGTTGCGTCTTCAACTTTGCCCACACAGCTCATCACACTTTTCTGCCTTCATCTTTGCCTGCACCGTTCATCACACTGTTGTGCCTTCATCTTTGCCCGCACCCTTCATCACACTGTTGTGCCTTCATCATTGCCCACACCCTTCGTCACACTGTTGTGTCACACCATCCTTTCGTCACCTGTCACATGTGCAGAACCCTGGATGCGCCCCTTCTCTTCATCACAGCCCCAGACAGTCTGTATCGATAGTAAAGTGTGTTGTGCCTCTAGAAGAGTGGTTTGCAATCAGAGGTGATTTTGCCGTGTCTGGAGGCAACTAGGGGCGTGGTGCCAGTGGTGTGTAGGGAGCAGGGGTCAGACATGCTGCTCAAGATATTTACTATGAAGTGTGGATGAGTCCCAACAACAAGGATGCACCTGGCCCAAACCATCAGCACACAGTGCTCTGCTCCATGGGGACTGGCAGGAAACAGGAGTCCTGGTTATGTCCCAGGTCACCTATGCAAGCTCCAGCTTTCAAGATAGGAACTCTTACCCACCTCTGATAGTGAAAATGGGGATGCCTAGGTGGGCCTTATCAGTCACTGAGAACAGTCCACCCAGACCGCCCTCACACCCTCCTCCATGTGACTGCTCCTCTCAGGCAGGTGAGAAGCCACCTGTGAATGACCATCTCCCTATTACCATCAGCAATGTGTGTGCATGTGTGTGAAGGCAGCAAGGTACACAAAGGGATGCTGGAAACCAGCACACTTTGTTGATAGGTTATTATGTTACCCTGCTCCTGATAACTAAAAGTAGAGTTAAAATGCAGAAAAGTCATGTATCACTATTGCAGATTTTTCAGTCTGAGGTATTTTCTCACATATTATGTGATCTATTTTATCAGAGATTTAGATGAGAATTTAAGCAATAATTTCCCTGATATACTTAAAATCATTGATTTTTCCACAATTTAAAGTATCATATGATATCACTTATATGTGAAATCTAAAATACAGCAAAGTGAATTTATCTATGAAACAGAAACAGACTCAGACGCAGAGAACAGACTTGTGGTGGCCAAGGAGGGTGGGGGTTGGGGGAGGATGGACTAGGAGTTTGGGGTTAGCAGATTCAAACTATTACATAGAGAATAAATAAGCAAGATCCTACTGTATAGCACAGGGAACTACATCCAGTATCCTGTGATAAACCATAATGGAAAAAATATGAAAAAGAATATATATGTATAACTGAATCATGTTTTTGTACAGCATAAATTAACAGAAAATTGTAAATCAACTATACTTCAATAAGAGTAAAATAAAATTTAAAAGAATAAAAAAAAATAATGTAAGTAAATGTTTCTCTGCTGTGAGAATTGGCCAAATTAATCAAACCCCAGGAAGGGGTCATGGAACTCTCCAATTTGTCCCCAGTGGGTCAAAAGCACAGGTGACAGCCTGGACTTGTGAGTGGCACCTGAAAAGGGGGCAGTCTCGTGGGCCTGAGCCCCTCACCCTGTGGACCTGAGGCTGCTCCTCATGGATGTTGCTGGAACCGAGTCCCATTTGTAGGACACACAGTCCATGTCCACTGAGTATCAGAGCACTGCTTGGTGCTGGGAACACAGAGCATCATCTCAGCACTTGCCTGATGACGGGCAGTCTTATTTTCTGCATCTCCTGCAAGCACTTCCCAAGCGCTCATGGAACTTTGGCAGAAACCCAAAAAAAAAAAAAAAAAAACCCTCTATATGTCCAGGACAACTGTGGTATGGGGATGGAGTGGCCCTGAGTTCACAACCACCACCCTCCCCTCCCCTCCCCTCCATGGTCAGGATAGAAGGAAGTCCAATGCTGAGTGAATTTCACATCTTCTCACATAGAAGCTCTCAACAGAAAATACAATCGAAAAGCTAAATTAATCTACTGAATAGACTGGACCCCACAGATTCTATTTTGTTAGACTTGGAACAAAACCCACTTTCCTGGAATAATAAATGCAGTAGACTTCTTTCCACCTGTTTTATGATGGAAATAGAATAAAAATTTCACTTGAGGTGCCCATTGCCTTCCTGTCAAAAGTTCTGAATGTAATACAAATATGTTACTGTCTGTGGGCTTCCCTGGTGGCTAAGTGGTAAAGAATCTGCCTGTAATGCAGGAGTCCTGGGTTTGAAGATCCCCTGGAAAATAGAATGGCAACCCACTCCAGTATTCCTGCCTGGAAAGTCCCATGGACAAAGGAGCCTGGCGGGCTACAATCCACGGGGTTGCAAAGAGTTGGACACGACTGAGTCACTAACACTTTTACTGTATTCCATGATTTCCCTTTCTTTCTAAAGGGCCCTGTAAGCTTTGAAAGGAACTCTTTTCCCTTTATGAGTGCAAACAAATGACTAGTATTTGTATTTTCTGCCTTTCTCTGCTGATTGCTATATACGTGGGCCTCTCTCATGCTATTCTTGAGGGACAAGCACTCATATCAGCAAGACGGGGAGTAGCAATAGCCGCTCTGAGCTCTGCAGCCACAGACAGTTGGGCAAGAACATGGCTTGATTTCATTTGAACAGCACAGCAGAACTTCTGTGCTAAAAGCAGAGCCTGCATCCACTGAAACAGATTTGTCATAGAAATAGATATACAACTTTAAATGATACCCTGGAGAAGGAAATGGTAATCCATTCCAGTATTCTTGCCTGGAGAATCCCATGGACGGAGAAGCCTAGTAGGCTACAGCCCATGGGGTCACAAAGAGTCGGACACGACTGAACGACTTCACACACTTCACACTAAAGATTCTGTATATGAAAATGATATCATGTGGTGGCTATAAAATCTGGAAACAAAGACTTGAGTTACTTTATTAAAAACAAACTCACCCCCTCCAAAGGATTCCTCCAGTCTCATGATTGGTTTTGTGCACCCTACTGAGACCCAGGTCTTAGTTAGGAAAAAAGATATGGTATTTCCTTTAGGTCAGAAAAAGGAGCTTCCAAAAGAACCCTACCTGGAGCCAGAGCATTCTGGAACCCTCCACACTGCAGTCTTAAAAGGTTAGCTTGGTTTGGTTAGAAATTCCTGAAGGTCACTGTGCCCACGGAAATGTTGTATTCCATACCAACCCTACTCACATGAACTGTTTTCTGGATGGAAGGCTGTTTATATATAAAATCAGGGGTTGGAACCTAACCCTCACATGTGATGGTATTTGGAGATGGGTCTTTGGGAGGTGAGAGGTCAAAAGGGTGGAGGCCTCATAAATAGGATTCATGCCCTTGTGAAAGAAACCCCAAAGCACTCCCAGCCCCCACTGCCATGTGAGGACACAGTGAGAAGACAGCCTTCTATGAACCAGGAAGCTGGCTTCACCAGACTCTGAATCTACCAGCACCATGATCTTAGCCTTCCAGCCTCCAGAGCTATGAGAACAAATGTTGTCACCCAGTTGATGATGTTTGGTTACAGCAGCTTACACGGGCTGAGAGAGAGAGAGAGAGAGACACTGGAAAACCACGGGCACCTCTAGACAAGATGTTGAGGACAGACAGCCTGCCTTGCAGGGGCTAGGGGAGAATCTACACATCTCCCCTTGCATCAGGAAGCCGCTGCAAGTTTCCACTTGTTACAGGGGCTCTGCTGGGCAGCTAAGGCGACAGTGCTGTACCTTTGGGTCCCTGTCCTTTGTCAGCAGGAAGCTATTAGCCCATCACGTGCAGTTTCTGAACTGTTAATTTACACAGTCACTTTAGAAAATGTATTAAGTCACAATTCCCCTTTTTAAAACATAAGTAAAACTAGTATATGTCCTCAAAAGCCTAGGAATGGGAATAGATGAGAAGGATACATCAGAAGAAGGAAGAAGAGTTGAAAATCTATAAAAGACAAAAAAAGGGGGGCTAATTTCAGGCATTCTCCACTAGGAAATGGTCAACCCACAAAGATACAGCTAAATACAAGCCCCCCGTAGGTACCAATGTGTGGGATTTCTGCACCAAGAAGCTCAGGCTAAAGTCTGCTGACAACAACCTCACCCTTTGACACAACCTTTGTCGACTGACAATGCAGTCATCCTCAAATATCACTATCTATGATGCATGTTTCACACAGTTTCGGAATATTTTTAAATGCCTTCAGTTCAATTCAGTCACTCATTCATGACTGACTCTTTGCGACCGCATGAATCACAGCATGCCAGGCCTCCCTGTCCATCACCAACTCCCAGAGTTCACTCAGACTCATGTCCATCGAGTCAGTGATGCCATCCAGCCATCTCATCCACTGTCATCTCCTTCTCCTCCTGCCCCCAATCCCTCCCAGCATCAGAGTCTTTTCCAATGAGTCAACTCTTCGCATGAGGTGGCCAAAGTACTGCAGTTTCAGCTTCAGCATCATTCCTTCCAAAGAAATCCCAGGGCTGATCTCCTTCAGAATGGACTGGTTGGAAATCCTTGCAATCCAAGGGACTCTCAAGAGTCTTCTCCAACACCACAGTTCAAAAGCATCAATTCTTCAGCACTCAGCTTTCTTCATAGTCCAACTCTCACATGCATACATGACCACTGGAAAAACCATATCCTTGACTAGACGGACCTTAGTCGGCCAAGTAACGTCTCTGCTTTTCAATATGCTATCTAGGTTGGCCATAACTTTTCTTCCAAGGAGTAAGCGTCTTTAATTTCATGGCTGCAGTCCCCATCTGCAGTGATTTTGGAGACCAAAAAAATAAAGTCTGACACTGTTTCCACTGTTTCCCCATCCATTTCCCATGAAGTGATGGGACCAGATGCCATGATCTTCATCTTCTGAATATTGAGGCTCAAGCCAACTTTTTCACTCTCCTCTTTCACTTTCATCAAGAGGCTCTTTAGTTCCTCTTCACTTTCTGCCGTAAGGGTGGTGTCATCTGCATATCTGAGGTATTGATATTTTTCCCTGCAATCTTGATTTCAGCTTATGTTTCTTCCAGCCCAGCGTTTCTCATGATGTACTCTGCATAGAAGTTAAATAAGCATGGTGACAATACACAGCCTTGACGTACTCCTTTTCCTATTTGGAACCAGTCTGTTGTTCCATGTCCAGTTCTAACTGTTGCTTCCTGACCTGCATACAGATTTCTCAAGAGGCAGGTCAGGTGGTCTGGTATTCCCATCTCTTTCAGAATTTTCCACAGTTTATTGTGATCCACACAGCCAAAGGCTTTGGCATAGTCAATAAAGCAGAAATAGATGTTTTTCTGGAACTCTTTTGCTTTCTCCATGATCAAGCGGATGTTGGCAATTTGATCTCTGGTTCCTCTGCCTTTTCTAAAATCAGCTTGAACATCTAGAAGTTCACAATTAATGTATTGCTGCAGCCTGGCTTGGAGAATTTTGAGCATTACTTTACTAGCATGTGAGATGAGTGCAACTGTACCGTAGTTTGAGCATTCTTTGGCATTGCCTTTCTTTGGGACTGGAATGAAAACTGACCTTTTCCAGTCTAGGTAAAACAAATGCCAATACTGAAAAATGCATTCCTACAAGTCATATTTCTTTCTTTTCTTCACTTCTGAGAAGGAAAGATCAGAATATGAAAGTATGTGGCTGGTGTAAGATCATGTAATAACATTGTAAACACAGTGTGGAATATTAATATCATGGAAAAATAGTAGTAATCAGTTGGTACATGCTATCGACCCTCCCATCAACAAAGGCAAAATTCTCATCTGAGTCAGATGTCTATGATCATGGAAGGAAATGATGATCTGTCCTCAACAGTAAGGAGAACAGTGACACTGAGTTTAGCCTATGATACTGTAAACATAAGTCTACAGAAGAGGTAAGACGCTCCCTCTGCCCCTTGTAACCAAGTGTGTCCTAAGTAGGGGAACTGGATTGGAGTTACCCCTCTATCTCGAGCCAAGGGCAGTCAGAGAGGATGAGGTCAACAGGATGTGCACCTACAGGGGGCTGGAGAAGTCAGAATGGGGTGTGTGTCCATCAGGGCAGAGGCCAGGGGCCTCAGGAACAGGAGTCAGTGTAAGACTGATGGGCAGAAGGGAAGTGCGCCAACTGGCATAAATTAGAGTCTGAAGAGCAATTAAGGAAGGTTCTTGGACCTGGGCCTAAGACAAATTGCAGAAGTTTCTCCCACCGAGGAAGGCTGACCACTGAGAATGGAACTACCCGGCCTCTTCTCACCTTGGATTGTTTGCAGTTTCTGGGCAGGCTGTCTAGAGACAAACACCACATAGTGATCTACACTGATCAAGAAGGCATGTTGTAGTCACTGAAGATGTGTGTGTCCTCATCCACTCTATAGTCTTTTCTTACCAAGTTGAAAGTACCTGAGTGTGTGGGGGTGTGGTGGGGGTGGGGGTGGTCCAATGGGAAACACACTGTGGGGCTCTTGCCTGGAAAATCCCAGGGATGGAGGAGCCTGGCAGGCTGCAGTCCATGGGGTCCTGAAGAGTAGGACACGACTGAGAGACTCACTTTCACTTTTCACTTTCATGCATTGGAGAAGGAAATGGCAGCCCACTCCAGTGTTCTCGCATGGAGAATCCCAGGGATGGGGGAGCCTGGTGGGCTGCCGTCTATGGGGTCGCACTGAGTTGGACACGCCTGAAGCGACTTAGCAGCAGCAGCAGCAGGCATCACTAGGACTAGCCCGTAATTCAGGGGAAGCTAGCCTGCCACTCTTTCTTCTGCTCTCAGTCTGCTGCCTGTGTATATCCTCTCATTAGGTACATCTTTGTCTCCCAAATTATGAGTAACGCTATGTGATTCACTGGTTCTGCCTCTCTGTCCAGAACTCTATCCATGACACACTTCAGCTATTTACTCTTCCCCTACTCCCTCCACTTGATTTGGCCCCAGGCTCTCCTAGCTGGATGTCACCACTTGTCCACTAGGAAGACAGAGCAAAGATGGGACTCAGACAGATGAAGATACCAGAACTGAATGACAGAAAACCAGTGGCTGGAGAAAAGGCAAAGACCAGAAGCTTTGTAATACCAATGATAAAGCAACCTTAAATACCCAAATGCCCCATGGTGCCTCATCAGTAAGTTATTGTGTTCTGTTTTAAAAGTCTTGTTTAAAAATGCCTTGTCTCCAAGGCATTTTAAGGGCTTCCGAAGGGAAATAAACAGCTCAAAATAACTTTTGTGTTCATCCTCCAATCTCTGAAACATGCATAACCTCAAAAACAAATTTCAGTTGAAGGAACAATAAACTAATTAATTAATGCAAGATAAGTTAGATGTTAAATGTAACAAATAACTCTGGCTTCAAGTGTCTACACAAAAACATCCATATCCTCATTAAAAATCTTATCAATGTGAATGTTTCTAAATGTTACTTTCTGAAAAGAGGCATAATCACTTTAAATGAAGGCTATCTTTATCCCCTGCAAATTCATCTTATGTGTGTTGTTTGTAAAGAAGACTATTCAAGCAAATGGAAGAGGGAAGATTCTAAGCATATTAGTAAGACAGATAAAAAAGTCCTTTGTGTGTGTTCAGTGCATGATACCACACTGTATTGTTTTCCTTTGTCTGCTGGACCATGACAAGAAAGAGGACAAAAGCAAAGACTTAAGTAGCCGGAAGATCAAACAGGTATATTTCTGTGAAAGCTAGTAAGTAATCATCACTTTCTTGCAAAGGGGTGCCTACTATAACAAAATCTTGTAAAGCAAAAAAAGCATGATGTAAAAATGAATTAAAGATGAGAAAGAACCTGTCAAGACTGGGATTTGTGTCCTGAAATGTTAAGGAAGGAAATACTGCAGAGAGCATTGGAAAAAATAGGGAGATGTTGCTCAAAAGGCACACGGTTCAGTGGCGCCAGATGAGTCAGTATTGGAGATACAGCAAGCTGACCACAATCAGTAATAGTGTGTCATGTGAGTTGCATACAAAGAGCTAATCTGAAGTATATACACCATAAAAGAACAGACAGAAACAATGTGGAAGGTGGGTGTGTCCATCAGCTTGGTTTCAGGTGGCTGTCCCACAACACTTACTTAGATCAAACCATCACAGTGCACACCCATGTATATGCAGTTTTCATTTGTCAAACCTCAAACAAAACTGGAAAAAAATAAAATCAACAACAAAAAGGAGGAAAAACAGAAAGAAGTAGAAGCCATGAGGTCCAGGAGAATTAACATGTAAACACGGGAGTCCTAGACCACCCCTGACTCCCTCCGCACCTGGTACACCCACACACCTCACTCCATGGCAACTCTCTCCTTCCTTCCCATTTCTCAGACCAAAACAGGGGCATCTCACCTGACTCTCTGGTTCTTGTCCCCCTCTTGCAGCTCCTCAGCAAGTCATGCCCCATCTGCCTTGACAAACACCTACCGGCAGCCTGACCACCATCTTTGGCTGAGTCACCATCACAGTTCTTTGCCCTGGCATCTCTCCCTGGGCACCCGTGACAGCTGCTGAGCCTCCCTACTTTTACTCTGCCAGCCTACAGTCCATTCTCAACCCACCAGGTGGGATCGTCTTTTTAAGACTAGTCGTGTCAACCTGCCATTCAAAACCCTATACACCTCAAAGTAAAAACCATAGATGTTACACTGACTCATAAGGGCTTAGACAACCTAGTGGCTGATATTTCTCCAACATCTTCCCCTAGCACCCTCCACACTGCACGCCATTCTTGGTTTCCAGAGCCATTGGCCTCCCAAGTATTCTATTACAGAGGGAAGCATGTTTCCAAAAATTCATATGCTCGAGTCCTAACTCACGGTGTCTCAGATGGCAACCTTGTTTGGAAATATGATCATTGCAAACATGGTGAGTTAAAATGCAGTCAGGCTGGGGACAGGGTGGGCCCCTAATCCAATATGTCTTTATAAAAGTTGGAAATTTGGACAAAGACATACACAGGGGGAAACACCACATGTGAACATACAGGCAAGGACTGAGTGATGTGCCTCCAGAAAAGGAACCCCAGACACTGCTAGCAAGGCCCCAGAAGCCAGAGGAGAGCCTGGGACAGATGTGTTGGCTCAGGCAAGGCAATTCCACCCCACAGACCTGGGGTCCAGGTGTTCAAAGGACTCAAGTGGTGTTTAAATGTTTATTTTTTAAGTCACGTCTCTCATGTGTACTACCCTCTCTGGCACAGCCAAATACTGCAATTATGTTCTACGTTAGGCATTCTGCTGTAAGACAAAACAGGACACAGGGGGGGGGAAAAGCCTCAGAGCCTCGGAAGAAACCAATCTGTAGACATCTTGATCTTGGGCTTCTGGCCTTGGAACTATGAGAGTTCATTTCTGTTGTCTAAGCCACTCAGCTAGTGGCACCTTTTTATGGAGTTTAGGAAACCATACACACTCCTCAAACATCTAGACCAACTCCCATCTCTGGGGATGTCATCAGATTATTCCTTCTGGCGAGGCTTCCCTGAGAGCCCAGGGCAGTAAGACAAAGTCCTGAGCATCAGGTCAGACCTTCCTGCAACTCCCGGGTCTGCACTTCCTACAGAAGTGATTATAGACAGATGAGGTTCTCCACACTGCATGGGGCCAGCGATCCCCTTCCTGCTATCTGAACCCTACTACAAAGTCTCCCGCATGCCTAGATGTCTTGTGAGCCTTAGTATTCTTTGTCATCCAAGGACCCCTACATCCTTGAAGTGTGTTGGTGAATCCTCCAGACACACCCGTGTCCTATTACAGCACAGACATTAGTTAAGTCAAGGGTTCTTCATTTCCTCTGAGTTCATACAAAATTATCACACTTTACAGACATGAGCAAAGTCTGGAGGGACATACTTAAAAGTATAATCTCCAAAGACAAGGGGAGAAAGTAGGAAAATACAAAAAAAAAAATGATCAATAAGGCAAATTTGGAAATAAAAAGTCATGTGTGTATTTGAAACAACAGAATGTTGTAATCATTTTATTAAGCTTTTAAGCATTAAAAGTTTTGGATATGTATTCACATTTAAGAGTCAATATTTTGGAAAACTGCATTTCTACTTTGCTATTTTGAGGGGAGGGAGGTGGTGTCTCTCAAGTCGTTTTTAATGCCAGATAACCTTCAGAGTATGTGAAGCCTTCTAAAGCTTTTGAAGCATTCTCATTCTATTTTTTAGAAAGGATTACAGCTGAATTGCATATCACAATTTACAGAGGACTTTCTTATATATTAAACCAGTTAAGTATGTCGACCAGCCAAAGGAAGGCCATCTCTTACATAAAACAAATTAAAATTGCTCTAATATTTTATTATGTTATTTTAGAAATAAATGCAAGATATTTAGTATCATATTAATAAGGCTATAATACAAATAATTTCAATATAACATTTTTCCAAAGAGTGAAATTCTATAATCACTTTTGTTATTTAAATAATCACCCTTGGGTCTTCTAAATATGTACATTTCCTATATATTTTTAACATGATTGGCAGAAGGCTGGAAGTTAAGAGTGTATTTAATTCCTCTAAAACATGGTGCTTATTTGATTTTGTCATAAAATATTTTCATTTACTATACACCACCATCTGTCTTTCATCTTTCTTTCGTCTAGAAGCAGTCATTTTTATCTCTTCCCAAACAATAGGGCTGAAATAATAGATTAGGTAACAGACTGATGGCATCCAATGATTTTCATCATTAAATGCTCCATGTACAGTACACACATCATGGGCCAAGGACCATTTCTTTCATATCCCTTCCAGTCTGTTTATGTCCTTGTTACCATGGGACAGTTTCACCAACTGAGTTGGGAACATTTCTTTTTCTGGATATCCTCAAGCCACATCACCATCACCCACACACCATCAATAGTGATGACCTCATTAACTAATTAGAGAAGGAAATGGCAACCCACTCCATTATTCTTGCCTGGAGAATCCCATGGACAGAGGAGTCTGGTGGGCTACAGTCCATGAGATCACAAAGAATCAGACATGACTGGGCAACTAACATGCACATACACACATTAGCTAACATCCAACCCATAGAGATGCTTGTGATCCCTCTCTCTTTCCCTCAAACAGCCCCTTATGCCAAGTCTGGAAAAGGTAAACCAGAAAAACCAATTGGTACCACGCCTCCAAACAATGGAAACGTGTGTAATGAGAGTGACTGACTAGCTCTCTGATTCCTGTTTCTATAACCAACAGAATTCAAGGCCGTCTATGCCATCCCCTTGCTTGTTTACCTAAGGCTGCCCACAGCAATCTATCTTGGGATCTTTCCTGCTGGAGGTGTGACTGCTTTTGCAATTATAGATTTTGTCCATTTGGTTTGGTTCATGGATGGTCAAACACTACAGCAAACTGGAAAGGAAAACAACGGTGCTGTGACAGCCCTCATTTGTATCCATACTTGAGTCATAAACATCCATAAATCACCAAAATACCACAACCACCAAGCTGATGAATTTAACCTTAAAGCAGCAATCTCCCTACAGCTGACTGTGGATGATTAACTAGTAAGAATACACACCCATGAAAGAGAGAAAATGGGGACCTCACTGGAGGCTTATTAGAATGAAGGAAAGAAAATAGAACAAGACAGAGAAAATGATGAAATCTGAAAGCTTTCTGATTTCCCTATAGGGTAGAAAACATTAGGCTATATAATTGTCAAATAAATTACTTTTGAAAACGTCCAATCTTAATAACAAAATGATGTAAATAATTGTACCTGACAGCTCACTTGGGGTCTCTCACATTCTATATCACATAATAGTTTGTGGTACATTAGGCTGTTTTATAACATGAAAGGAAAACATAATACATGTCAGCAAAGTTAGAGATAAATCAAAAATTAGTTTAATAAAAAGTTAGTGAGGCTACCACGTAGATGTAATTAACTATTTTTTTAAAGGTTTTATAGATCAATGGAACAAAATAGAAAGCTCAGAAATAAATCCACCTGCCTATGGACGCATTATCTTTGACAAAGGAGGCAAAAATATACAATGGAGAAAAGAATCTCTTTAACAAGTGGTGCTGGGAAAACTGGTCAACCACCTGTAAAAGAATGAAACGAGAATACTTTCTAACATCATACACAAAAATAAACTCAAAATGGATTAAAGATATAAATGTAAGACAGAAACTATAAAACTCCTAGAGGAAAACATAGGCAAAACATTCTTTGACATAAGTCACAGCAAGATCCTCTATGACCCACCTCCCAGAGTAATGGAAATAAAAGCAAAAATAAACAAATGGTATACTGTATACCTGTGGTGGATTCATATTGATGTATGGCAAAACCAATACAATATTGTAAAGTAATTAACCTCCAATTAAAATAAGTAAATTTATATTTTAAAAAATAAACAAATGGAACTTAATTAAACTTAAAAGCTTTTGCACAACAAAGGAAACTATAAGCAAGGTGAAATGACATACTTCAGAGGGGGAGAAAGTAATAGCAAATGAAGCAACTGACAAAAATTTAATCTCAAAAATATACAAACAGCTCATGCAACTCAATACCAGAAAAATAAACTGCCCAGTTAAAAATAGGCCAAAGAACTAAACAGACATTTCTTCAAAAAAGACATACAGATGGCTACAAACACATGAAAAAATGCTCAACATCCACTCATTATCAGAGAAGTGCAAATCAAAACCACAATGAGGTACCATCTCACGCTAGTCAGAATGGCCGCTATCAAAAAGTCTACAAGCAATAAATGCTGGAGAGGGTGCAGAGAAAAGGGAGCCCTCTTACAGTTGGTGGGGATGCAAACTAGTACAGCCACTATGGAGAACAGTGTGGAGATTCCTTAAAAAACTTAAAATAGGTCTGCCAGATGACCCAACAAACCCACTAATGGGCATACACACTGAGGAAACCAGAATTGAAAGAGACACATATACCCCAATGCTCATTGCAGCACTATTTACAATAGCTGGTACATGGAAGCAACCTATATGTACATCAGCAGACGAATGGATAAGAAAGCTGTGGTACATATACACAATGGAGTATTACTCAGCTATTAAAAAGAATACATTTGAATCAGTTCTAATGAGGTGGATGAAACTGGAGCAGATTATACAGAGTGAAGTAAGTCAGAAAGAAAAACACCAATGCAGTATATTAACACATGTATATGGAATTAGAAAGATGGTAACAATGACGCTATACGCGAGACAGCAAAAGAGACACAGATATAAAGAACAAACTTTTGGACTCTGTGGGAGAAGGTGAGGGTGGGTTGATTTGAGAGAATCGCATTGAAATATGTATATTACCATATGTGATCTCCAGTCCAAGTTCGAGTCATGAAACAGGGCCCTCAAAGCCAGTGCACTGAGACAACCCAGAGGGATGAGATGGGGAGGGAGGTGGAAGGGGGTTCGGGATGGGGGACACATGTACACCTGTGGCTGATTCATGTCAATGTATGGCAAAAACCACCACAATTGCAAAGTACTTAGCTTCTAACCAAAATTTAAAAATTAATTTTTTTAAAAAAGGTTTTACTCATTCTTAAAGAAAGTAATTAGAATTATTTCACAAATTTTTCAACATTTAAATGTAAGCCCACAGATGGACTAGGAGAGCATCATTGTTCATAGACAAAGGAAATATATGCAGCCAGAAAATAGGTAAACATAATTAAATTTTAAAGTGCCTGGAACTACCATTCTAAAGGACCTACAAATTCCACATGCCAAAATTAGCCAAACTGACCCAGCCAGCCAAGGCAGCACTGAACAACCACAGCCGGCTTACATTGCATGAACAGTAAGCAAGAGCATGTTTCTGAAACAGGAGGGAAGTGGGCAAGGCACAACCTTTAAAAGAAGTAATAGGACATGACAAAGACTGGTTAGAAACAACTAGGTTCAAGATGGCAGAAAATATGACTTCCTTCAGTCTCATGATAAGCTCATTGTAATAAATGAGCTAAATGACACACCCATAGGCACCAAGACAGTTTAAAGACTGATCATCAAAGATCAAAATGCAGGCAGTAGCCTGGTTCCTGGAAAACTCTGCCCCATCCCTGGAATAGTTGGAATAATCCTCCTACTCACTAGCCTATAAAATTACTCAGTCCATAAAACCTAACCACCCCATATTTGGGGGCCTCTCATCTGAAATGGCCCACACTCTGTCTGTGGAGATGTTTCTCTAATAAACGCACTTCTCACAAATCACTTTGTCTCTCACTGAATTCTTTCTGTGAGGAGACATCAAGAACCTGAGCTTCCTTAAGTCCTGAGACCAGATGTGTGATCTCAATTATAAGACTGTGGATTCAAGTCCCAGTCTGAGTTGTGTGGTTTCATTTACAAAGGACCAAATGTCACCCAAAAGCAGGTGATAAGAGAGAAGCTGAGCACTTCCCACCAGAATCTACTTCTTCCCTCCAGGGAGGAGACACAGGGTCAGGGTCAGAGTCCAGGAGTATTAAATAAAGGAAACCTTTTCCCTTGAAATCTCAGAAGCTGGTTTTAAAAAGTTTCCTGACATCCAGAGAAAATGGTGTTATATCAGTTAGATTAGACTGAGCATGAATATTAGAGCTTTGTCACATAAAAATGAAGAGTTCTCATTGAACTTAAGAGTGTGCTGTTCACACACGAGTTCATTTAACCTTTGAGCATGTGCATACACAAAGCACCATGCCATCTTCCTGGGGACCGAGTTGGAAATACACAGCCCTCTTCTTCAAGGACTTCACCTATTAGTGTAGGAAATGGATAAAAAACAAAGGTCATGCCACTTAAGAAACACCTCTAGGTCTTACATATATACACTTGATACAATATAATTGTAGAAACCTCACCACCCATCAACAGAAATAAGCCATTCAACTAATGTATATAAGTTCAGTTCAGCTCAGTCACTCAGTCGTGTCCAACTCTTTGCAAGTCATGAATCACAGCACGCCAGGCCTCCCTGTCCATCACCAACTCCCAGAGTTCACTCAGACTCACGTCCATTGAGTCCGTGATGCCATCCAGCCATCTCATCCTCAGTTGTCCCCTTCTCCTTCTGCCCCCAATCCCTCCCAGCATCAGAGTCTTTTCCAATGAGTCAACTCTTTGCAAGGTGGCCAAAGTACGGCAGTTTCAGCTTTAGCATCATTCCTTCCAAAGAAATCCCAGGGCTGATCTCCTTCAGAATGGACTGGTTGGATCTCCTTGCAGTCCAAGGGACACTCAAGAGTCTTCTCCAACACCACAGTTCAAAAGCATCAATTCTTCAGCGCTCAGCCTTCTTCACAGTCCAACTCTCACATCCATACATGACCACAGAAAAACCATAGCTTTGACTAGACGGACCTTAGTCGGCAAAGTAATGTCTCTGCTTTTCAATATACTATATAGGTTGGTCATAACTTTTCTTCAAGGGAGTAAGCATCTTTTAATTTCATGGCTGCAGTCAAAAAGAAATCCCAGGGCTGATCTCCTTCAGAATGGACTGGTTGGATCTCCTTGCAGTCCAAGGGACACTCAAGAGTCTTCTCCAACACCACAGTTCAAAAGCATCAATTCTTCAGCGCTCAGCCTTCTTCACAGTCCAACTCTCACATCCATACATGACCACAGAAAAACCATAGCTTTGACTAGACGGACCTTAGTCGGCAAAGTAATGTCTCTGCTTTTCAATATACTATATAGGTTGGTCATAACTTTTCTTCAAGGGAGTAAGCATCTTTTAATTTCATGGCTGCAGTCACCATCTGCAGTGATTGTGGAGCACAGAAAATTAAAGTCTGACACTGTTTCCACTGTTTCCCTGTCTATTTCCCATGAAGTGATGGGACTGGATGCCATGATCTTCATTTTCTGAATGTTGAGCTTTAAGCCAACTTTTTCACTCTCCTCTTTCACTTTCATCAACAGGCTTTTGAGTTCCTCTTCACTTTCTGCCATAAGGATGGTATCATCTGCATATCTGGTTATTGACATTTTTCTTGGCAATCTTGATTCCAGCTCGTGTTTATTCCAGCCTAGCATTTCTCATGATGTACTCTGCATAGAAGTTAAATAAGCAGGGTGACAATATACAGCCTTGACATACTCCTTTTCCTATTTGGAACCAGTCTGTTGTTCCATGTCCAGTTCTAACTGTTGCTTCCTGACCTGCATACAGAGTTCTCAAGAGGCAGGTTAGGTGGTCTGGTATTCCCATCTCTTTCAGAATTTTCCACAGTTTCTTGTGATCCACACAGTCAAAGGCTTTGGCATAGTCAATAAAGCAGAAATAGATGTTTTTCTGGAACTCTCTTGCTTTTTCCATGATCCAACAGATGTTGGCAATTTGATCTCTGGTTCCTCTGCCTTTTCTAAAACCAGCTTGAACATCAGGGAGTTCACAGTTCACATATTGCTGAAGTCTGGCTTGGAGAATTTTGAATATATGATGTACAATAGGATTAGTAAAATAGATTGTGACAAAGTCAGTTTAACTCTCTTCAAAATTGCCATCTTTGGAATTATCTCGATTTCCTTAAATGTAAAGATTCATAAATTAGATTTATGACTTTATTCTTGTAAACCATAGTACAGTTTTAGAGAATTTTTCAGTATTTCTA
The DNA here is from genome assembly GCA_006408695.1 of Aepyceros melampus. NCBI lineage: Eukaryota > Metazoa > Chordata > Mammalia > Artiodactyla > Bovidae > Aepyceros > Aepyceros melampus. The sequence continues at coordinate 88,430 of SJXQ01001186.1, forward strand.
TCACAACACCTTGTCATTTATAAAGCAAACCTCATCACACTCATATCTGGACATTGTTTAAAAATGAGTGTGTCACAGATTTGAGGTCCCTGAGAAGCAGACTGTGAGATGAAGATTGCGAGCTGATACATGCTCGGTCACTTCAGTTGTGTCTGTGCAACCCTATAGCTGGAACCTGCCAGGCTTCTCTATCCTTGGGGACTCTCCAGGCAAGAGTACTGGAGTGGGTTCCCGGGCCCTCCTCCAGGGGATCTTCCCCACCCAGGGATTGAACCCGGGTCTCCTGCATCTTCTGCATCACAGGTGGATTCTTTACTGATGAGCCACCGGGGAAGCCTGAGATGGAGATTAGCAAGCAGGTTTGTGGGGGTAGTGGGTCCTCTTTCTGATTGCCACCTGTGGAGGGAAAGGATGAAAGCAGAATCAGACTGTGATGCAGTCTCATCCAAGGCCTTAGCCAACCTCATAGGAAGCTTTGAGGCTGCCATGTCCATTCAGAATTGTCTCAAGTTGGATGGAAGGAGTGAGCTTTCATACATTTGTGCGAACCAGTCATTAGATGAGGGCTGCCCTGGGAAAGGGACTTAATCTCGGGTGAGGTATGACTCTAGTTGAGGCGATGCTGAAGAGGCTCAACAGCTGAGGGTGAGCAAAACATTCCCTACAGGTGAGGAAACAAATCAGTCCTGAAGGGGAATCTGGGCAGTACATCACAGTTTCCTTCGTAGAGTTGTTTTTGTGATATTTACTAACATTAGATGTATATAGAACATGTTTTGTGTATTTCATAACTGAGGGGAACATTTACTTCACAGACACAGGGGTTTGTTGTTTTTGCTGTTTAGTCACTGAGTCATGTCTGACTCTTTTGTGGCCTCATGGACTGTAGCCTACCAGGGTCCTCTGTCCATGGGATTTCCCAGGAAAGAATAGTGGAGTGGGTTGCCATTTCCTTCTCCAGGGCATCTTCCCAACCAGGGATCGAACCTTGGTCTCCTGCATTGCAGGCAGATTCTTTTACTGCTGAGCCACCAGGGAAGTCCTGAAAGTGAGTGTTAGTTGCTCAGTCCTGTCTGACTCTTTGCGACCCCATGGACTGTAGACCATCACGCTCCTCTGTCCATGGAATTTTCCAGGCAAAATACTGGAATGAGTTGCCATTTCCTTCCCCAGGGGATCTTCCTGACCCGGAGACTGAATGCATGTCTCTTGCATTGGCAGGCAGATTCTTTACCACTGAGCCATCTGGGAAACCCTTATAATACATACGGAATTACATATACATCCATATGAATACAAGTTGACTATGATATATTTCACTTTACTGGGTAAACTCCTATATTGACACTTTGAAATGAAACATTGTTAACTTGATCAACCAGAACGGCACCAATGGAGTTGTTCTGGTTGACTGTGTCACAGGAATTTAGGGTCTGTTAAATATATAGATTTTAGGGACAATAGACTGTAACGGCACCTTAGGAGCTTTCGTGCTCCATCATTTCAAAATAGCTGCTGTGCATGGATCATGAATATTTTGCCAGCAGAAGTCTAAGTTTATTCCCTGGGTTTTAACTTTCTGCAGCAAGAACAACCTATGACAGTGCCAGGGCAATTTGATCATATTATAGATGAACTTCTTACTAAATTTCATTGTTTTGACATTTCTCAGATAGAGAGTATTTTAGTCATGACAATACACTGTAGGATTTTAAATAGGCTGCTTCTAAATGTCCTTAGAGCTAAGCTAAGGACATCTGGCTAGAAGAGAGGCAAGGTAGGGTGGGCCTTCTTAGTGTTAAAAAGTGCGTTTTGTAACTTTTCTGACTTCCCTAGTGTTTGAATGCTGACTCATGATTGGTTAGAGTACATTCCTACATAGGTGTGATGTAACTTAGATATCTGGTTATTTTGGTTATCTTAATAGCCTTGAGGAGCCAGTAGACTGATTACCTGTTGATCAGAGTTACCCTAAATAGGCCGACTGCACATCTATCCACATGTGGCCTGAACTGCTGTTCCCTTGATCTTCTGAGAATCTCTTAAGAAAAATTCTTGACCTCATCGCATGTCAAAATGAGCTACCATGAACACTATCATCACACTCTGTCTGCCTCTGAAGTATATTGATGGGATTAAAACTATAGAGTGAAAGAACTGAAGGGAACATAACATTTGATCTGGTCCAGTACCTTCAATTCACAGACAGGAAGACTGAGACCTAGAGAAGGAACATGACTTATGCTTGGTCACACAGTGACCATTTGTGTCAGAGCAGGAATTAAACCTCAGCTTTCCTCGTTCTTCATTAATGATATTTCTATTTCAGAAAAGTACCAGATTTGTTTACTTATTTTCTTAAGATATTTAAGCTATTGCTTACCAAAGTATTTTTTACATTTGCAATCTAAACTCTTTGGTGGAATAAGACAGGGTAAAAATAACAAAACAGTGAAGCAGAAAGGCATTGAGCCCCCTGCTTTCTGTATATGTTTCACCTTCTGTTACGATAAGGCATTCTTCCCCACAATGATGTCCACTGGTTCTGGCTCTGGAAAGGTATCAGTCAGAAAGCAGAAGATTTAATGATCCTAGTATAGACAAAGAAACAGAAGAGGTGGCTAGTCCAGAAGCAGTAATAGAATTAGAGAGTACATGGTGTATTAGAAAGAGCATGGGCTTTGGAGTCTCAGTTTCTAGGATTAATCTTGGAAGCAGCCTGTGGTTTTCTGTGTTATTTGAGTTAAGTTACTTAACCTCTCTGAGTCTCAATGAACATACCTATAAAATGGAGATAATTATCCTTTCCTTGAAGGCTTGTTTTGAGGGAAAATATACATAGGGCACATATCTGACATAAGAGATGCTCTGTTACTATTAGGTCCTTTTTCACTGTAAGACCCCAGACAGGTTGTCAAACTTGTTGTTAATTTTATTAAATTTTCACTCTTTGAGACTCTCCAAAGGTGAATGGATTAACCTACTGCTCTGTGAAGCCAAAATTTCTTAAGATAAAGTAGAAGGGTAGTTAGAAGCTAACAGGCACCTTCTTACAGACTCAAGATATGCATTTTTCTTTTTCATTCTTAAAGGAACTAACTTGAATACTCTAGTTATTTGCTATAGGATCTGCTCATAGTCAACATGATAATGTTCAAATTTTATAATATCAGTGTGCTAGGGACTTTTGTTCCCATTACTTTAATATATACTTTAATAATTTCCAGAAAATCAAAATTTCAATCCATGATTTTTGAGAATACTTAACCTGATTCTCGATAACTATATGCATTTCTCATGCCAAAATGATATTTTTTCAATCAAGTAAATAGAAAAACAGTCCAGTCACTAAGGGACATTGTAAACCTGTTCCTTTTTGTTAAAAAACACAATTGTTCATTTATTCACAAGTGTAGATTCATGCTTCATACCCATACTTTGCAAAAACTTAAGAACAGTATGTCAGTATACACTGATGTAATACTGCCCTCTTTTATTGGAAATGAAAAACATACTGTATGTCTTCTGCTTCACGTTGTCAGTTGCCACAGCTCCTTGTTATTTACACAATTGATTCAGATAGTCATTGTTGCGTGACAGGATAAGTTCAGACAGATGATCAATGTAGCCGTACAACAATAAGTGTAAGGGAACTGTGAGCAAATTATTTAGCAAAATGTGTTTGGAATGAATGAGTTTCTTATATAGCACACAGACTAGTGAGGTTTTCTTGTTTTCAAGGAGTGTATAGCATTGATTAATCAGGATAGTAATTTTTAGGAGCAGTTGACTAACATGTTCAGCTGTGCTTTTTCCAATATCAACTCATTCCCAAAATATTGATAACTTGAATTAGAAGTGTTGTGGGCATATTAGAGATTTTACAGGAAGGGGACAGATTCTAATTATAATATCCTGTTTTGCAAAGCAGAACAAAAGTTGGTTTAAAAAAAATTATATGCTACTTTTAACATTGTGATGAGAAGCATTTTTGTAGTGTTTCTGTTTCAGAAATATTATCACATATGTTATCTCTTTAGAACCTTTCCAAATTCAGAGATATAGATAAGCCTGTCCTTGTTTTGCAGATTAGGGACCTAACACCAGCTCTGGATCATATTGCTTCTTCGTTACCTCTCTCTCTCGTCTCATTTGTTTCCCACAGCTCTGTGAGACTAACAGGGCAATTTTAGTTAAAATCTAAAAGAAGACATACATCTGAGTTTCAAATATCAATTTTAATGAAGTGAATGCTAAAATCATGAGATAAAGAAGTCTACCTAGATATATATGCTTCATGCATATTTCTTTGAAAGAAGTAACTAACTATATTTATAGTTGTGATAGTATTTTTCTAAAATAGCATACACAGGCCAAAATTGCCATAAATTAGAAAAAAAAATGTAACTTTTATTAGTGTTAGATTTTACATTTGAACCAGTAACACTGAACAGTTAAGCAGTGCTGGATATAGACTCCTGGCTGAATGTATCATTAAGTTCCTTTTATTTCTGTTGTCAGGGCTACTTGATTGGTTGCCTAGCTACTAGTTTAAGACCCAATTCATAAAAAACAACAACAAACTTGTTTGGCTCTTTGCTTCTTTACAGGTTAAATGGAAAGAATGGTGAGAATTTATCTAGGTTTAAAAGGTTCAAGATACTTCTTAGGGTTGGAGTAGGGAAAGGAACAAATATAAGACTTTTGTTTACAGCAAATATTTTAAATCAAAAGGTCATGTCCAGTTAAAGGATCTCCCAGTGAAAGGGTTAAAATTTGACACATCACAGTTAACTTTGCATAAAGAGTCGTTTGGAAGTTTTGTAAGTTTGGAACAAATTTACCAATAATAACAATTTTATAGACCTAATCTCCCACTCTCCTATGTACTTTCTAACCCTTAATTCTTCTAGATCTACTCTCTTAATCCTTCTAGATAAGCTATTCTCAACCTTTTTAGTCCTAGGATTCCTTTACACATATACACACACACGTTTATCATATATGATATTTAAACTGAAAAATTGAAATATTTATTCATTTACAAATCACAGTAAACCCATTAGATGTTAATGTAAACAACATTTTTAGTACGAAGTATATTCTTCAAAAGAAAAACTTGGAAGATGGCTTTGTTTTAGCTTTTTGCAAATGTCTCTAATGTTTGGCTTAATAGTAGACAGCTTGATTCTTATTTCTGCTTCTGTATTCAATCTGTTGCTTTATCACAAGGCTGTGTAATTTCAGAGAAATTCCATTGAATAGTCATGAAAGAATAGGAATGAAAACGACAAATAATGTCTTAGTATTATTATAAAACTAGTTTTGGTCTAGTGGACCCTCTAAAAGGGTCTTTGAGACTGCCAGGAGAATACTTTGAATACATATTATTCTAGACTATGGACTATATGTACGTATAGCATGTGTTTTAAGTGTATTGCCCTTAACTTTAAGAATAGCCTTCACTAATCAAACATTGTATACAGTTAGATATGATTACTGGTTTTATTCTTCTGAATTAAGGAGCAAAAAGTTAATAAAATTCTATTACTTATATTTATAACTTATCTTAATGCAAAAACAATTTTGGGTGGTTTGCAGTAAGACATATAATAAAACAAGATAAGAACTAACTTTGGAGGAGATAGTGGGAAAGAAAAGTTAAGTATAGGAAAATAAGGTAAATAGATAAAGCTGGGAGAAGTGCACAAAAATTCTTGTCATGCATATTTACGTAATTGTTAGAGACGCACCACAGACCTGACTGTGAACATCTTGATAACCAAACAAAAAAGAAAAATATGTTGCAAGATCCCCAGTATTTCTACTATGTAAGTCCAGCAGTTTCTTAGATGAAACATGGGTGTTCTCTAATAGGTCCTCATAAAAGCTTGAGACATACTCAAGCATGTTTGAGAACTACGGTAATTTTTCAGGCTGTTTCTTAACAGACCTTGTCATTTATCTTTTAGATCCCTTCATTTTTACCTAGCTTTCTTTGCCTTCGTTTCAGTGTTGTGACTGACACTGTGTTCTTCCTTATCCTTTGAACACACTTTTTTCCAATTCCATTTCGTTTTATGTACTTACTATTTACAAAGCACAGTGTTGGACTTGTGTAGTAGAAAGGTAACCAGGGTTCAACCCTGGCTTACTAAGTTGTTATATCTCAGAATCTCACTTTTCTCACTGCAAAAATGTTAGGACTTGATTATTAAATGATACAATATTCAATCTCCTAGCAAATACCTGTTATATGTGTTGCCACTGCTGCTGTTAAGTTGCTTCAGTCGTGTCTGAATCTGCGCAACCACACAGACGGCAGCCCACCAGACTCCTCCATCCCTGGGATTCTCCAGGCAAGATCACTGGAGTGGGTTGCCATTTCCTTCACCAATGCATGAAAGTGAAAAGTGAAAGTGAAGTTCCTCAGTCGTGTCCGACTCTTTGTGACCCCATGGACTGCAGCCTACCAGGCTCCTCCATCCATGGGATTTTCCAGGAAAGAGTACTGAAGTGGGATGCCATCGCCTTTCCATTATATATGTGTTAGGCACTTAACAAATATTTCCTCCCTTCCTCCCTCTTTCCCTGTCTCCTTCCCCTTCCCCTTGTCTCTTCTTACCATCTTCCCTTCCTTCCTCTCTTTCCCATCTACTTGATTAAGGTTGTAGAGAAGAACAAACGATATGCAGTTATACTGCCCTGGTTTCTACACATAAGAAATGAGAAAATTCATAGTTTCTAAGCACAAGGAGTTGTTTAGAAGATTCAATAAAATAATCCACGTGTCAGGCCTCATCCAGTGTCTGACATGATTGGAAGGCAGGCTGAAACAGATCGTTGCCATGGTTAGTTCAGGTTTATCTTTAAAGATAATTGTGAACCATTAAAAGTGCTTGTGGATGCAGCACATTTAATCTGAGCTACATTTTTAGAAGAATATCATGGTAGCTTAAAGAAAGAATGAGAGAGACCTTTAGAGAAATGCGGAAAAGAGAAAGAATATGTGTTTTGGAGTTGGACTGAGCTGGACTTCAGATTCTGATTCTATTGCTTACTAGCTCTGTAGCCTCTCTGAGCCTCAGTGTCTTCAAATGTGATTATTGATAGTTTCATTGGTTGTGGGAAAATTAATCAAAAGTCTATAAGCTGAGTATCCTGGACCGTGCCTTTAAAAGATCCATTACCTTCTTTTTTGTGTGTTTTCTAAGAGCATTCCTGTAGGTAGATCTCCATTTGAAATTTATTTAAATCTGCCTTAGATTCTTTTGTCTTCTTGAGCTCAGAGCCCATCCTAGTGTCATAGAAGCAGGATTTTCCTAGTAAAAAGACCACCAATATTCAGAGGAAGGAAATGTTGCAAATTTAGCATGAAGTGTGTCACCCCACATCAGAAAATTCATTAAATATTCCTAAAGAATCCTTAGATTCCAAAGTAGATCAGCACCACCTAGATAGCCTTTAGGATCCATTCAATGTACTAAACAATTTAAAAGTGTCTGAGTTGCAGAAAATTCAAAACACATGTTGTCAGAAATGTTTCAGTTATTTTTAAAATGCACATTAAAGAAAAATATATATAACTATGATTCTCAATTGAAACAAAATATTGGGTTTCAAGTCAGTTGATTGCCGAGAAGTCTTTAAAGGTAAGACTTAGACTATTTAAATGACAAATCATATATTTAAAAACCTAGTAAAACATGAACATTTAAAATGGATTCATTTTAAAACACAGCCTTGGAAAGACTGAACAGATTCTAAACTATTTTCCTAAATTTTCACAAAGCTCCTCAAGACAATAGAAGCTGTCTCCTAAGTCTAACAACAACAACAAAATCTATCTAGATTCACAGTTTTAGACTCTTGGAGGGACCTAAGCTACTGCTTGAAAACACACTGTATTATTTTGTTATCTGCTTGCCTTTGGGGAACTGGATCTGTCTGCATTTCCCTGAGCTGGGAGGGAGGTGCTCTGTTGAAAACCCTGTGAACTTTCTCCAGACTCAGGCTTCCCATTTCACAGATGTTGGCTACAGGCATCCTGGAGGTTACCTTCAGGGACCTTTGTCCTAGGAATTAGGGATCTAATGTCTGTTCGGTTCTTGGATTTCGGGGGACCCCAGAAAGATCCTTTAACATATTTATATTCTTACATAATACTCATCATGACAATGAGTTGACTGTGTTTTCTCTGGTCCAATGATGATGAATCTTTTCCTCTCAGATATATAAAGTTACAAATGTTTTCATTTTTTATAGAAGTATAGTAAAAACTAGTATATTCAGCCTTCTCTCAACAGAAACCCCATTAGCCAGCATTTCTTCAGTCTATCACACTATTAAAAAGTTGAATTGGAGCCAAAAGAGCCCTTTGAGATCATTTAGCACAGCCCTGTATTTTATAGACGAGGAAACTGCAATGGGAAGAAGTTAAGTGATTTGCCCAAATCCAACAGCAAGACATGAGTGAGACTGTGACCAGACCTCTTGTCCCTGGCACTCAGTGCTGTGTCCTTTCCAGGTTCTAGGGTGAGCTTTACATGCTCCTAAAATGTTCGTGGCGGAGAAGGCATGGCACCCCACTCCAGCACTCTTGCCTGGAGAATCCCATGGACAGAGGAGCCTGGTGGGCTGCAGTCCATGGGGTCGCGAAGAGTCGGATACGACTGAGCGACTTCACTTTCCCTTTTCCCTTTCATGCACTGGAGAAGGAAATGGCAGCCCACTCCAGTGTTCTTGCCTGGAGAATCCCAGGGACGGCAGAGCCTGGTGGGCTGCCGTCTATGGGGTCGCACAGAGTCGGTCACGACTGAAGCGACTTAGCAGCAGCAGCAGCAAAATGTTCGTGGTGGTGGCTCTGAAATACCACAAGGCTCGAAGTGCTAAATTCAGTCTTAGTCCTGCTTATACTGTTACACTATAATCCTTGCAAATAGAGGTGCCAAATATGACATTAAGTTATGTATGTTAACTTGACTAATCAGAGTATTTGATTAAATAGAACATTTTAATTTTCGGGCATGAGTGGCACACACAGTAGGCATTCATATTGGCTGGTTTAAGTTGATACTGGTAATAGAATTTTCTGTGCCTATATTTGATGTAGAAGTTTATGTTTTTATATCTCAAAAAATTTTTAAGACCTGCTTAAGCTTTTGTAGCAGTGGATACAGTGGATGAGTTGGATAAGGCTTTTCCTGTTTCTCTTCCTAGAAGCTTTCTTTGCTGTTTGCAGTTTTAGGAAGGTGATGATAATAATCCACCACCGAAATATCAGTCTTTTAAATTATTTGAACAGCATTTTTTTCACCTTATTATTGCATTTAACCCCAACATTCATCCTTAGAGGTAGAATTTTTATCATTCTTCTTTTGCAGATGAGGCAGTTCAGAGCTCCAATCATTTGCTTACGTTTGCACAGGTAGTATCAAAGTTGAAGCCCTTCCAAGTTGCTGATTTCAAATTTCACATTCTTCTGCAGTAGCAGGCTGTCTTCACCTTCCTCTCCAACACCAGCCTCTGGCCAACTGTTCTGATGAGTCCTGACCACAAGCTCAGAGACTGCACATTAGCTATAGTTGTACGTGAGTGTGTTGCATGTGAGTGAATGCGTGTGTGAGTGAATGTGTGCCATAGGCGTGTGCATCTCTGTGAATAGTTACGTGTATCTTTCTCATTGTGAGTGAAAATCTGTGTATTAGTCTGCCTCTTTACTATGTGAGCCTCTCATCCCTTGCGTAGCTTTTTGTCTCTAAGTCTGTGTTAGGTATGCCTGCTGCCTGTTTGCATGCACTCATGTGTGTTTACATGTGTTTCTGTCCTTGAGTCTGTCTTGTGGGAATAGCCAGCTGTCTGTTGCGTGTCCATTTGACTGTGTGCATCCCTAAGTATGCCTGTGCATTTGTCAATATCTCATTGTGTCTGTGTGTCTGCCTGAGTTTGTGTGTCTGCAAACATGTCTGTGTGTCTATGTCTGTGTCTTTATCTGAATCTGTGTGTTAGTGTGTATTATGTGTAGTTGTCTGTATATCAGTGAATGTCTGTCTCCTTGTGTAAGTCTCTGCGTATGTGTTCTACTCTCTTTTCTTTATAGAATTAGGTGTTGGCGTACTTGATTCTCATTTTCAGCTTGTAGGTGTAGAACTGGGTATGGAGAATATGTATGAAAACTCTGCGTGTCGAGATGTACTTTATGCGTTCTTCCCATCACTGTTTCCCTCTCAGCATTGTCCTAAGTTTGGTGGTCAAAATGAACTCTTGGGAGCACTCTGGCAGACGTTCACTTTTAGCTTAGATCCAGTTCCCACTGTGGATAGAAATACTTACTTTTATTTTTGGTGCAACCCTGATTTGCCCATTATATCTTTTTGTAAATGAGGTCAACAGTATTGGCTCTGAAATAACACAAAGGGTGTCTTGTACAGTCACTGCCAAGAGTCTCCTGTGGGTTTCAAGGAAGAAGATCACTGTAACACTGTCTTCTCCCCATGTTGAGGATCAATGTAAATTTTATGAAAAGAGAAACCATAGATTTGGGATCTTTTTGTCCATGTTGATATTAAAATATTAATATTAAAATTAATGTCAGTTTTTCCATTGGTAAAATAGGGACAAGAAGCAAGCACTTTCTCTAAAGAAACATTTTAGTGAACTCCTTTAAAAATCACGTCAGCTTACCAAAAACTTTCTATGATGAATTCTCTAATTTTAATGACACTCCTAAAAGGGAGGTTGGCAACAAGTTTAATATTTCTTATTCCAGACCATTAATTTGATTATTGTAAAATTATTTCCCCAGGTCTAGGTGGAATACTGGTAATTAAAGAAGGAACAGGGTTCTTTGAAATTAGTCATATCCAGGTCCAAAACTCAGCTTCACAGACTGATTGGTGATCGTCTCACTTCACCACATCTATAACTAGTTGGGTCACCTGGGGCCTGTTATTTTTCTGTGCCTTTGTGTACTCCTTTGGAAGGTGAAAGTGATGAATACCATATAAGATTGTGGGGAAGGTTAAACAAGAGACTGTATATGAAGTACGGTTGATGCAGATAAATATTATTCTGGCTTCATTATTGCTGTTTGCAACCATGTGACAGAACAAGACATTAGATTGGAAATGCTCACCATCCATGTGTGTAGCTTATGGTAGATGCTTGGGATTCAGGGAAATATTTACTAATTCTTTCTGCCTTGAAAGGAAAATACAATCTGACTCGAGAGGTAGGACAGATACGTAAGAGGACACCTGACAGTGTGGGGTCCAAGTGCCAGATAAGTGAAAGGAATTGCAAGGTTGACTGCTGCTGCTGCTGCTAAGTTGCTTCAGTCGTGTCCGACTCTGCACGACCCCACAGACGGCAGCCCACCAGGCTCCCCCATCCCTGGGATTCTCCAGGCAAGAACACTGGAGTGGGTTGCCATTTCCTTCTCCAATGCAAGAAAGTGAAAAGTGAAAGTGAAGTCGCTCAGTCGTGTCCAACCCTCAGCGACCCCGTGGACTGCAGCCTACCAGGCTCCTCCGCCCATAAGCTCATGAAAATCGAGGAGGCCCTGCTGATCAATGACTGAGGTGGAAGAGAGGTTCTGTGGAACGGGAGAGACTTAAAATGTGGAAAGAAAAGACAGGATGGGCAGGTGTGGAGAAAAGAGTGACCAGCAAGTGGGGTCACTTCGGAGAAGGCAATGGCACCCCACTCCAGTACTCTTGCCTGGAAAATCCCATGGGCGGAGGAGCCTGCTAGGCTGCAGTCCATGGGGTCGCTAAGAGTCGGACACGACTGAGCGACTTCACTTTTACTTCTCACTTTCATGCATTGGAGAAGGAAATGGCAACCCACTCCAGTGTTCTTGCCTGGAGAATCCCAGGGTCGGGGGAGCCTGGTGGGCTACCGTCTATGGGGTCGCACGGAGTCGGTCACGACTGAAGCGGCTTAGCAGCAAGTGGGGTCCTAGAATGAATCTGGGTGGAGCATGGGCCTGTGAACCAGCATGGTGAACCATGGCTGGTGGACAGTTAACTCAGGAGAGAAGCGGGTTCTGAGTTAGAGGTGGGTGGGATTCAGATGCTTGAAGTCTTGAATGCTTGGCTAAGAAATGTGGCATAGTGTGTGAGTGTGTGTGTGTGTCTGCATATGAGAGACGAGGTAAGATAGGGCATGAATACTAACGATGGTAGTGGTAACTGAGGTAAATTGAGTGTATTTCTCTGTATAAATAAGCTTGCAGAAAGTCAACCTGTTTGTTACATCAAAATACCATATGCTTAGTAAATAGTCTAGTATATAGTATTATGTATATACTACATACATAAAAATACTATAGGAGCAAATGCTAAGTGATTGTCCTCTCAGTGGGAGAAAACTTAGGGTGGTATAGGATTGTACATCCAAATTAAAACTTCAAATAGTTAACATTCGTTTATAGGCATTTATAGATGGTAAATACTTTTATATGGAAGTTCTCATTTATGAGATAGAGATTATTGTGATCCTCCATTGCAGGTTAAAAAAACAAAAAATAAAACCTACTGAGAATCATGAAGAACTTACCAGCTCTTCTCCATATTAATTCTATCCTTCCCACCACACCACACTGTGAAGTTACTATTATTGGTAACTTGAAGGAAGAGCCCATACCTTACTCGTCATTGTCTCCCTACATTGAGTCTGAAATGCTCAGTCATTATTATTCATTGATTGCTTGCTTGTGGCTAGAGACCAAACTTTGGGAGAAATAGTTACTCTTATGGGGATAAAAATTTATTTTCATCTGTGTCTGTCTATGCTTTTGTGTGTCTGGTCTTGCTCAGACAGAGGAAATTCACTTTGTAGGAGAGTTGCTTCTTACTAGACCATAGTTAGCAGAGTTTTGAAGTCTTGTTTTTCTGTCCCAGTTACTTAACTCTGCCTTATTACTGCTTTCTCTTCTGTCTTCTATTTTGGAGGCTGATCAATTTCCCACAGTCTGTATTTGTCTGCCTCTGCCTCCTTATATGTATGAGAGTCTATTTCTGTCCCTTCCTTTCTCTTTCTCTAACCTCCTCCTTATCCCATCTCTCCATCTCTCTCCCTTGCCTGATTCCCACCCTCTTCTTTCTCATTTCCTTTCCTCCTTCCCATCCTTCTTCCCTCTCTCTTTCATGTCTCATCTCCCACTCTTACAGCAGTCTACTGCAGTTAAGGTGCAGTCTGACCACTGGGGCTTCGGGAAGAGCCCCTGAACGAGGGCTTGGCAACCCATTCTTGCCTGGAGACTCCTTTGGACAGAGGAGTCTGGCAGGCTATGGTCACAAAGAGTCAGACACGGCTGAAGTAGCTTAGCACACATGCAGTCTGACCACTGATGAGGATTTTTCTGCAAGCCCTTGTAGTGACAGGGGCAGCTGCTATCTCTGCACCCTTCTATGGCAGGGCTCTGCTGTGTGATACCTGCATCTCCCTAGGCTACGCTGGTGTAACAAGAGTTCCTGAGCATGCAGCTTCAATGATAGGGCCTCTAAGAATCTGCCAAAAGTTGACCATGCATTAAGAAGGTAGCATAGCATTGGGGGACTGAGAGGCAACCTGTACAAATTTATTTAGCACCTAATGTTGACTTTACTTATTAAAATGACAATGCAATAAAGTCTTAGACCTGAATTGATCCAGAAAATTAAATTTATAAAATAAGTACTGACTTAAAGGCTTTAGAAGCCAGCATGGATCCTGATCTTCCTGATTTCATGACCTGTGCCTAAAACTGGGTCACGTCTCATAAGTCAAGCTGTGTAAAACAGTAGAAGATATCCAGATTAGACTTTACAATTTATAAGATCCTGGTGGTCACCAAGACTGAATATGGAACATATTTTTTGTGAAGAGCAGGGTAGCTGAGTCAATGATTTCCACTTTGAATGCGAGTTTTAGGCTGTGTGCCTTCCGCCTCCTCTTTTATTGGTAATAGGTTGGATTCAAAGCTGCCTTAGTCTGATAGCATAAATAAATAGCATGTCATCACTTTTATTCCATAAATAAAACAAATTTTTGTTTATCATCTTTGTAGGTGGTGGTGGAAAGGAGAGGGTGTAGAAAGGACATGAAGCCTATTTGAAGCAAATCAGGCCTGTTGTACCAAAGATCTCTGGAGTTTATGGAAGAATTTATTTATTTTCTGAAAAACTTAGCTGAGAAATAAGAATTAGCTAAATGTAAATAAGTTTACTGACCAGAACAATACAGCAAGGTTACAGTGCTACATGAGTCAGTGAATTTTACCTAGCTTTGCACATACTAGTTTTCCAGAGTCATTTTATACACTTAATTTTAAAAGGTAACTTAACGAGATAAAAATTATCTAGAGGTGATGTCTAAAGGAATATTTAATATTCATTTATCTTCAAATAGAAACTATACTGAAGAAAATTGCAGTTAAATTGATTTATCAAAAGGAAAAGCATGTGATTGTTTAAAACAATGGACAAAGAATTTTAAAACAACTTGAAGTACAGAGTACTTAAAAGTACAAAGGATGAGTGATTTCAGTAAATTAGCTCGGTATATTAGCTGGTCTTCAGGGGAAAACTAGTCTTTCCATCCACACAGTACCTGAATAGATTATATTTATGTTAGGACTTATTTATTTGGTCTGAGAAATAGAATAATCTGGCTTTTCATGTAATATTACCAAAAGGAGACCACAATCCACAACTTGAGGCCTTATATAATTATAAATTTAATATGTGAGTCCTGATGCAGGCAAGAAGGCTGGCCAGTCCTATCAGCAATCATTTTCTTATTCTTTTGGTCACTTCAGCTATGAAACACTAACATTTTAATCATAAATGTGAATATATTTTACTTAATCAATTAAAAGAAGATTTAGTCTTTTCCAGGTTGTGTTGTCCTTTGTGTCAAATATATGCAGTAGAGTTTTAAATAAGAGCTATGGCACCCTACTCCAGTACTCTTGCCTGGAAAATCCCATGGATGGAGGAGGCTGGTAGGCTGCAGTCCATGGGGTCGCTAAGAGTTAGACACGACTGAGCGACTTCACTCTCACTTTTCACTTTCATGCATTGGAGAAGGAAATGGCAACCCACTCCAGTGTTCTTGCCTGGAGAATCCCAGGGACAGAGGAGCCTGGTGGGCTGCCATCTATGGGGTTGCACAGAGTCGGACACGACTGAAGTGACTCAGCAGCAGCATAATTTTAAAACTTTGTACTTTGTGTAATTGTTAAATCATGATCCTCTTATCATTAATTGGTCTGAAAATGCCATTAAAAATTCTACAGAGATTTAAAGACTCTGCTAAAAGTACTGTTCACAGAGGAAGGTATTTGTTCTGTGAATAACATTTTTTTCCGTGAGATTGCAAATCCATTGTAGTTAACTCTCGTTAGACAATCTTTGGGAGTGAGTGAACAATCTCTCTGCTTTGTATCTCACTCTGGTTGATTTTCTAGGTTTGTCCTTGTCTAAGTAGGTGGCAGAAAGGAACAGGGAGGGCAGCCATCCCAGCATTAGGAATAAATGTGTGCTTCTTTATTGATGGTTCAGTAAGAGAGCCTTAGGAGGTGTCACTTTCATTTCATTAAAAAAAATGTAACTGTGATCTTAGCACCATCCCGCATTCTGCTGAAAGACTGTATAATGACACTGACGCTCCTGCTTTTAGTCCAGGAAATCAGTAAATATCTTACTATTTAAATCCCAAATTTGAATGATAATACTGAATTATAATTTATAACTAAATCATAAATTCAGCTTTAGTGCTATTATTATCTTGACATTCAATTGTTGAAACAGAAGCTAAAGACCAATTTCTGAGTTATTGAGATATAAAGTTGGTACACTCTTTACATTCACTACTATATTTCCGTGTTTAATTTCTGAATGCGAAGATGATAATCCTTTTTTTTTCCTTTTTAATATAATAACAACAAATGAAAAGTGCTACTCCAAATATACTTTAAATCCAAAATATTTCGTTTGTGACAATTAAGGTCAGCTGTGAAGACCAGCTGATTGTTGTTGTGTTGTTGTTGCTGTTGCTGTTTTTTGGACACAGTGGAAGGAATAATAAGCCCCTGCACTCGTCCTCCCTGTTTGCTGGCTCTTTGATGACAAACGGCAGATATGTGGCGAGCACATACCTCATTTACATCACATGCATAATGTACTCTATCTGGGATATTAGCTTCTCAGGGTTGGCAGTGTCGCTGAACACACACGGTGATCAGCACATTTCTTGAGGCTGCAATAATCAGAGGAATACAGCAGTGATGTGGGAACTAGAGGAAATAACATGGCATAATGATGTACCCATCACTGTTCTGTTGTCATCCTTCCTAATCAGTTTGCTCTCCTTTAGAGCCTAACAAAAAAGGGTCATGAATTTAATAGAGGGAGACATGGAACTGGGTGCAAGAATAATATGTCTATTTCTGAGCTCCACTTTCAGAGGAAAGGGGAAAATATTGACTACACAGGGGACAAACTGCCCTGAAAGCTTTGTGGTCTACGCATGTGCTTCTGTAATCTTCAAACAAGACGTGCAGTTTTTCACAAATGTGTCAGGCCTCATTTAATCTCAACTAAGCATATGAAAACCAAAAGTCAGATATAGGAAATTAACTAAATTTTCAAAAATCTGCAAAACATACGTTTCTAATAAAATATCATCTGTTATATTAATAGCATGCTATTTACATTTATTCTTAGCATGTAAACTTCTTCATGGTGTTCACACATTTAATAAAAGATAACATCTCATAGCAGTTTTCACCCATTTGTTCAAGACTTTAGCAAGAGTTCATTCCTGCAAGTATTTTACAAAGCAGTTTGCATGTTCCTGTTCTATAGTCATGTGCAGTATTCCCAAATAACTCTTACACATGAGTTCAGTAAATAATTGGAAGCCCAGATGTTTGAAACGGATATAGCAGTTACACTGTGTTTTCAATACAGCTACTTTCCTTTTGTCCTCTCATCAACTTCATAGCATTGCACCCTGCCATTTTCAGTTCTCTTCTAATTAAACCTAGATGAGCATTTGGCATGTATGGATTCTCACTCTTGCCCCTCTCACATGCATCATGTGGAGGCATCCTGTGTTACTGTTGCTGACTTGAGACATTCCAAGGAGGAATTCTACCTCTTCAGACTGAACAGCAGCATTTGTTGTCTCTTCAGTTCACCTCCTGATCACAGACATGATATGAGGCATGATTTGCCACTTCACATAGCAAATGACTGGAAATCTGTGTACAGTCCCTGCTTAGCCTGAGCCTCACTCATTTCTGTGTCTTTTTCTAGCACCATTAAGCTAAATCAGGCTCCTCTCCAGTATTGATAAATAATTGGAAAATATTAGGTATCAGTAAAAACTATGAAAATTCTTGAACTTGGTTTTAAAACTTAACTCTCTAATTTTCAAGGACTGAAAGAAAGGAGGAAAATTCTAATTTCATTTACAACAGCTTTAGGTTATTAAATTTTTTCTACTACATCTCTCTCCCTAAGCAGTTTTTCATTGTATAGCTAAAAATGATTTTTTCTAACTTACATGTCTAGGTTTCTTCCTCTTTGAAATATATGCACCAATTCCTGAAAAATGCTGTGACATTATTAGAGAAAAGTTGTTACTTTATTTTTTTTTAAGAGATAGAAGAGTATTATGGCTACATTTGGGAATTTTTAATTTGTATCTTATTTAGTCTGGTGTGCAATGTGACACCAGTTAATTGTATGTTACTTTGTAGTAACTACATGTTAACTCTGTTGGAAGTATGGTAATTATACTGTAATTGATATCAGTTCTCCCACATCTTTGGAAAACCATACAATTAACACATATTGCCACAGTTGGGTACTATCTTTTGTCCTTTGTAATGCTGCCATGTTGGAGTACTATTTAGAATAGGATCCTAAATATTTTGTTCTTCTTTAGACTCATTTTAAAAATTCCAATTTTAAAATACTTTAATTTTCAAGAAATAAAACAGTTTCTAAATTTTAATTTTGCTTAATCTTGAAGAAAGCTTCTTTCACAAATAATCAGACTGTCTTGGGTTATTTTTATTCTTTATTGGAAAAGATGTTTGTCACTTCAGGGGACTTTATCAGTACTTTTTGTTTCCTAAAAGGCGATACTAGAATGTACAAAATCTTGATGGTAAGGAGTTAGTTTCTTCTGAAAAGAGGCCCTCTTCTTACCAGCAATCTTTGTATTCATGTTACTTTGCATTCAGGCAGAAATGGATGTATTCTGTGCCAGTGCCACTGTGATGAATATCAAACTAGGGACATATTCATGCCAAATTTAGATGAAACATTTTCCTTTCATTTTTCTTTCCCCTTTGCCTTTCCCTTTCTTGAGGTCCCTTCCCGTTATCACTTTTGCCTGGTGGAGATGGAACTTCAGAAATAGCAAATAAATGCTTTCTGGCTAAGTGTGACCATGGTTTGGTAGGTTTGTTTGACAAATGGATTATCTTTTGAGAGATTTTGTTGAGAATATGAATAATTGCTCAAAATTTCTGTATGACATGCAAAGTGATTTTACTAATGTGTGTTCCAGTGTGGGTCTCAGGAATAAAAGAGTTGAGTATCATAGAATTATAAGATTTCAGAGCTGGAAGAAACCATACAGATAAGTTGGTTCAGCTTCCTCATTTTACAGGTTAAATTAATCAGGAGCTAGTATAGTTTGTCGGAGAAGGCAATGGCACCCAACTCCAGTACTCTTGCCTGGAAAATCCCGTGGACGGAGGAGCCTGGTAGGCTGCAGTCCATGGGGCCTCCAAGAGTTGACACGACTGAGCAACTTCACTTTCACTTTTCACTTTCATGCTTTGGGGAAAGAAACAGCAACCCACTCCAGTGTTCTTGCCTGGAGAATCCCAGGGATGGGGGAGCCTGGTGGGCTGCCGTCTATGGGGTCGCGCAGAGTTGTACACGACTGAAGCGGCTTGGCAGCAGCAGTATAGTTTGTAAAGAGTGCTTGCAATGCACAATAGTCCAGTGGGGCAATAGGAGACTGGGAGTCTGAAGGCTAAGTGCTGTGAGGCTGAGAGGTGCGTCCTGGAGCTGTTACCTGTCAGCTGCAGGATTTGGGGTAAGCATTCTCTGCTTCTTGGGTTCTGTGCTCTCTGAATGAAGAGGTCTTTACATTACATTTCCTTCCAGCACTAAAGCTTTTCCATACCCCCTATCTTTCTTTTTAAGATATGTGTTATTTCTGTAGAACACATATTTCTTTAAATTATAGGAAAACCTCTTAGGAGATGTGATATATTTATATATCATAAATCAAAACAAATGCATGGTGGTAATACCTTATATTTTTCCATTTTTTGTGTTTATGTTTCTGAGGGAAAAGTTTTTAAATTTATCAGTTTGTGAGCTAAAATTGAAATAGAAGGTATATTTATTTTTGAAGAAAATATTCTTTCTTGGTTTATATAGCTTTGATATCTTTAACTTGAATAAACTGTACCTGTGTTTCCACAAACAATATTAGAAAGTACACATTGTAAATTGAGTAGGCATCTGAAATTAAGACCTAGATTTGAAGAAATAAAATTCCCAAGATAATTTTTTGGACAAAGACATTTGCTTAGCTAGTCATTCATTTTATTGTGATACTCTTTATTCATGTGATAAATGTTAGTATAATAAATTCTCACTGGTGGTTTAAGTGGAGATAAAATTCTCCAGTTTTTAAATCATGTATTTGATTTTAATAGAAGTTTGTATGATTTTACAATGGAACTTTTTGTGAACTTGTTACTGAAACAAATAGTTAATCAGAAAATATTCAGGAACAAATATTATCATGTTCTATATAGGGATAAAAAGTTGGAAACCACATATAAGTAGGAGTTGGGCTACCACACAACTGGATTTGCTTAAATCTGAACACTTTATAACTCTACTTGGGAGTTGCAAACTTATAAATAACCTTGCAATTGGTTAAAACCGTATTAGAACCATATGAATGAGACAGAAAGCATAGGCACTATAATCCTGATGAAACTAATTTAACTCAGTGGCTCCCAAGCCTAAAACAATCTCATGTCTTCAGAGTTAATGCTACTTTATCATTTATCATCTGATGATCAGTGACAAGAATCTAAGTGTATGTTACGGGAGATATACAGGATACTGTCTTTGCCAGGGGTGTGGAGAGAGAACTTGCTTAGCTTGGTGTACTCTTCAAATCCTGAGGGGAATTTGTCATACATCATTTGAGAATGCTTTTGAAAGCTCCATAAAACATATCCACAAGAAGTTCTGCAGACACTAGCCCATTTCAGCAGGCATGTGCTGCATGCTTCTGTGCTTACAGGATACAATCCTAGCTGGAGATAGAATCAAGAGCCACTTTCCCTCCCCCAAGGAACTTACTGTCCAGTGGCATGTATGAGTCTTCTGACAGGTGACCTGAACTTTGTCAGTCTTTACTGATTCTGTGTCTTGCCTCAGGTATGAGTTTCTGGAGTTTTGAAAACTTTTGGCCCTTACAAGTCTTTTCTCCGCTAAAGGGAGAACTTTTCCTTTTTGATAAATTCTAGCTAGCTAGCTAGCTAGCTCTAGCTGTCAAAAGATAGAATCACTACTAGATCCTAATGGCAAAAACTTTCAGAGAATTGTTTCTGAGGCTAGTAGGATCTCATGTCTAAAACTTGTTGCCTTATTACTTTGATACAAGAGGCAGAAGTTGCCACTGTATTATTGCTAGTTTGCTGGGGCTTCCATAACAAAATACCACAGATTGGGTGGCTTAAACCACAGATATTTTTTCCTAACAGTTCTGGAGTCTAGGAGTCCAAGATCAAGACTCTGGAAGAATTTTTTCTCCTGAGGCCTCTCTTCCTTTGCTTGCAGACGGCCGTCTGCTCACTATGTCCTCACGTGGCCTTTCCTCTATGAGTACACATCTCTGCTGTCTTTCTCTATGTCCTAATCTACACCTTTTATAGGGACACTAATCAAATGGGATTAGGTCCACCCCAATGGCCTCATTTAAATTCAATTACCTCTTTAAAGCTCCTGTCTCTAAACATGGGTCACATTCTGAGGTACTTGGGGTGAAGGCGTCAACACATGAATTTTAAGAGAACACAATTCAGCCCTTAACAGCCATCTTTGCTTAGCTTGGCCATTCCCAAACTCTTGTGAAATTATTTTCTTTTCTGATTACAATACCTAAAGAACCCCCCTTGATCAAATTCTTTATGTAGCTTCATCTGGATTACCTTCCCTAGAAGTTTTCTTGTTTCTCTAGAGGATTTAAACTGAAATTAGTATGATTTTGCTTAACGGTTTATTCTATTGTATTTTCATAAAAGTATTGATGATATGAATTAATTCCAAGAATGAATTGCTAATGATGGATTGCTCAGAAATGGAAGACTGTAAGAAGAATGTTTGGAAATGGTTGTTACTGAGATTTTAGGGAAGATTTTTGCAGAGCCCTTTTGAATAGTAATAGCTAGGCAGATTTCCTATATTTCAGCACTAAGCCTACCCTGACCAGGAGATCATTCGATTGTTCAACTGATTTACATATTTTCCTTTGTATTTACATAACTTTTAATCATCTCTGTCTCACTATTTTCAAAAAAGATCTGAAAATAGTTTAATTTTAAAGTAAAATAAAAATGAAAAGTGAGAAAGAAATAATTTAGCATTATCAGGATTTAGCAACCAACCAAAGTGCCTGGTATCATCCTGAGAGGCTCTGATGCTATGGTTAATAAGACATGGACACAACATCTTGAGAAGTATGTTGGGGAGACTTGTAAAGAGACATATAAACCAATAATTATAATGCATTTGTCTATAAACATGGTGTGGTGATGGAACAAAATAGGGGGCTGGTGGAAGGCAGTCAACAAAGGATTCTATCCAGAAGAAATGCTTAAATTAAGCCTAGAGTAAGCTAATGATGATGTCATCCATAAAGGAAGGGCATTCTGTTAATAGAAGAGGGAATGGTATATGCAAATACACAAGGGCAAAAAATATCATAGCTTATTTAGGAAACTCCAAGAAATTCTGTCTTCTTGGAACAGAGGCAGTAAACCAGAATGAGAAAGACATAAATCAGGTGAGGAGAGCAGCAGCCAGATCATGTAAGGGAATATGAGCCATGCAGAGAAGTTTGGTTCTCCTCCTGGAGATAGATGGCTTTCCTGGTGGCTCAGATGGTAAAGAATCTGCCTATAATGCAGGAGACGCGAGTTTGACCCCTGGTTTGGGAATCTCCCCTGGAGAAGGGAATGGCTACCCACTCCAGTATTCTTTCCTGGAGAATTCCATGGACAGAGGATACAATCCATGGGGTCTCAGAGTCAGACATGACTGAATGACTAACAGCAAAAACATAGCATGTGGATAATGGGGAGTATTTGCAGGCTTACAAATAAAGGAAAAGAAGATCCAGGTACTACATGGTTTCTAAGGCTAAAATTTAGATTTAATTCTCAGATGCTTAGCAACCAAGACAAAAATGAAAGCATCTTTGGTTTTGTGGTTGTGCTGTTGACACAGGAGCATGGATATCGGCCTTTAGATCAGGACACCATCTTCATTAGTGTTTAGCTTTGAAACATTTAGCAAACACTAATACTATATTTAACAGAAGTGGATATTTTATGAGCTGCTTTCTATTTGCAAAGCACTCATATGTATAATCTCTTATTTAATCATCGCAACCCTGCAGCATGTGCATTTTCTATTCCATTTTACAAATGGGGAAACTGGCTCAGAGATATCACATAGTAATTAAGTTGTAGAGTTATTATTCTAAATTCACCTCAGCCCAAATACCTATCTAAATTTTGGTTAAGTGACTTAAAATATAAAAAATTCCTTTTGAGCCTCTTCTCTTGCAAACTGACAGCAATAATAAGGTTTTTCCTTGTAGTATTGGTGGGAACGTAAAAGGAAATAGTCATTGCAAAGAGCCTTGGACTTAGTACATGATCGATAAATGACACCCTTTCCTAGTTTCGCCCCATTCATATCCTACAGAAGCAAATATGGTTGGAAAACTTAGGACTTAAATTATTCATGATTTCTAGCATGGCAACCCACTCCAGTGTTCTTGCCTGGAGAATCCCAGGGACGGGGGAGCCTGGTAGGCTGCCGTCTATGGGGTTGCACAGAGTCAGACACAACTGAAGCAACTTAGCAGCAGCAGCAGCACAGCTTTGGTGTTAAGAGTGTATTAAAAAGTAAAGAAATTAATAGTTTTAGCTGACAAAATGGTATTTAACAATGAAGTTCATTACCTCACTTCTATCAGCCAGAGCCTTTTTTTATTGTGATAACTGACTCTGGGACCATCAAAATAACCCTGTGAAAGTAAATCCCACAGCCTCCAAAATAACTCTTTCCAAAAAAAGAATCACCTTTTGAAAGTACATGTGGTTACTTTCTAAAATAAAGCTTTCATTTTCAGTCCTTCCTTAAATTACTACATTTTAATAAGGATATAAAATAAATACTAATAAAGTGACAGCTTTTCAAGTCAATAAAAAGGAAATTACCTGTGTGCTTAAGTAGTGTGTCTTGAGAATCACATCATGGCAAGATATGTCCAGAGCTGGGAATTAGAGCAAGTCTTTCAGAGTAAGGCACAGACTTTCTCTCAACATTATACTTAGCATTGTCCTGTTTAAAAGCAAACAGAAGACTTTTTTATTTTCAAATGTATACTGCTTTTTAAGCCACACATTTGTGGTGGATATTATCCTCTTTTGCCAGTGTTTTGTAAAGATTTTGCAAAGATGCAGGTGTTAAGCTGCAGAAATTCCAAGTCAGACTCAAAAACCTCTTTTTCATATTGTTGTATAATTAAATTATATTCTTCTAGTGTATTCTTCTAAAATGGCTCACTTCCCTCTTTTACAAATATTTATGGACTTTTTCTGTATTTCCTTGTTTTGATGATTATTGCCCAAAGAGACATTAATACAATGTAGAGGGTTAAGTCTAAACATCTCTTATACAAACGAACTATTATAAAATTGGTTCTTCTTGTTCTGTTTGAACATACTTGTACAAGGTGTTTTTGATGTATGTGGATTAATCAATTCTGTGGGCTTGCAAAAACCTGCAAATGTTTACAGATACTAATACTAAATGTTATGTAAGATGCAAGACAGTCCCTGGCTTGAAAAATCTTTTGATGCTGTTGGGGAAGAGTTGGAGGTGCCCATGATCCAAAGCTCAATTCTTTAATATAACATGTAACTAGGGGCTACTTATATAGGGAAGCTAGGAATTTTTGTGTATCAGA
This sequence comes from Aepyceros melampus, assembly GCA_006408695.1. Lineage (NCBI taxonomy): Eukaryota > Metazoa > Chordata > Mammalia > Artiodactyla > Bovidae > Aepyceros > Aepyceros melampus. Next base: position 112,727 of record SJXQ01001186.1, read on the forward strand.
GAGTAGACAGATCAGACAGGTTATAGAGTTTATGAAGAACTGGGCTTTGCAGGCTGAGGGATCAGTGCAAGAGGCTCTGCAGAAAGAGAATCAGCAAGCCTAAAAGATTAACTGGCAGAGAGGGGCAAGGAAAGCAGTGAGACAAATAGTACTGACCAGTTTGTATTAATATAAATAGAGGATGAGAAGGGGAGTCATGTAAGGGGAAAACACTTGCAGGGAAGTCTTTACTTTTGAAAAAGAGTTTTCCAGGATCGGAAAGACACCAAAGCTTGGAGCTCAGATGAATGGGCAAACCCTTTTGGGGGGGTTAGTACTCAGTAACTTATACATAGTAGAAACTTTAACAATAGATAATATTTCAGAATATTGTGGTAGCCTTCAGTTCAGTTCAGTTCAGTCGCTTAGTTGTGTCTGATTCTTTGCGATCCCATGGACTGCAGCACACCAGGCTTCCCTGTCCATCACCAACTCCCAGAGCTTGTTCAAACTCATTTCCATAGAGTCAGTGATGCCATCCAACCATCTCACCCTCTGTCGTCCCCTTCTCCTCCCGTCTTCAATCTTTCCCAGCATCAGGGTCTTTTCAGATGAGTCAGCTCTTCGCATCAGGTGGCCGAAGTATTGGAGTTTAGCTTCAGCATCAGTCCTTCCAATGAATATTCAATTGATTTCCTTTAGGATGGACTGGTTGGATCTCCTTGCAGTCCAAGGGACTCTCAAGAATCTTCTGCAACACTGCACTTCAAAAGCATCAGTTCTTTGGTGCTCAGCTTTCTTTATGGTCCAACTCTCACATCTGCTGGAAAAACCATAGCTTTGACTAGATGGACCTTTGTTGGCAAAGTAATGTGTCTGATTTTTAATATGCTCTCTAGGTTTGTCATAGCTTTTCTTCCATGGAGTAAGTGTCTTTTAATTTCATGGCTGCAGTCATCATCTGCAGTGATTTTGGAGCCCCCTAAAATAAAGTCTCTCACTATTTCCATTGTTTCCTCATCTATTTGCCATGAACTAATGGGACTGGATGCTATGATCTTAGTTTTCTGAATATTAAGTTTTTTTTGTTTGTTTGTTTGTTTTTTTTTTTTGAATGTTGAGTTTTAAAGCAACTTTTTCACTCTCCTCTTTCACTTTCATCAAGAGGCTCTTTAGTTCTTTTTAGCTTTCTGCCATAATGGTGGTGTCATCTGCATATCTGAGGTTATTGATATTTCTCCAAGCAATCTTGATTCCAGCTTGTGCTTCATCCAACTCATCATTTCTCATGATGAACTCTGCATATAAGTTAAATAAGCAGGACAATAAACAGCCTTGACTTACTCCTTTTCCTATTTGGAACCAGTCTTGTTCCATGTCCAATTCTAACTGTTGCTTCCTGACCTGCATACAGATTTCTCAGGAGGCAGGTCCGGTTGCCTGATACTTATCTCTTTAAGAATTTTCCACAGTTTGTTGTGATTCACACAGTCAAAGACTTTGGCGTAGTCAATAAAGCAGAAGTAGATGTTTTTCTGGAACTCTCTTGCTTTTTCAATGATCTAACGAATTTTGGCAATTTAATCTCTGGTTCTTCTGCCTTTTCTAAATCCAGCTTGAACATCTGGGAGTTCACAGTTCACATACTGTTGAAGCCTGGCTTGGAGAATTTTGAGATTACTTTGTTAGTGTGAGATGAGTGCAATTGTGCAGTAGTTTGAGCATTCTTTGGCATTGACTTTCTTTGGAATTGGAATGAAAACAGTGGCCACTGCTGAGTTTTCCAAATTTACTGGCATATTGAGTGCACTTTCACAGCATTAGACCTTAGAGAATTTCTATTTATAATGCATGTATTGGTTACTTCTCTTAGAAAACTGCTTCAGGAGTACAACAAAAAGATGGCTGGTAGCACTGTAGTATTAATTTTCTCTGCTGAAGTCCTTATTATAACAAATTTGAATGGTTTTAAAGATTCTTTAGTATTTAAATATTTATTTTAAGATATATCAGCAAAATTCTTATTTACTTAAAAAATATTCATACCCAAATCCCTATGTAAGAGGTAGGTGGTTCTAAATTTGTGAGTACATGAGCATAGAATTTTCTGTCTGCTGTCTTCTAAATACAGAAGTATAATATATATAATGTGCATGTACTATTATAAAATATTTGTATAAAATATATATGCAAATATTCTATGAACAGAACATCTGAGGGCTAGTGTAAAGTATACTAATTATAACGTAACTTACATATGGAAGTAACATGATATTATTTTTTACCCATTTTAACTGCAATGTTAAGTAATGGTTTCTTAGGTGCATGTTCTGTGCCTGTTATGGATGAGCTCATATTCAGATATTCTTTGTAAAAGAGCTTTGAATACAGTTTGGTAAAGTGCCTCTCATTTCAACCACTGGAATAAAATGTATCACATCATTGTCCAGCCATGTCTGCCTGTCAAATGAAATATTATTTGTAAGGCAACAAACAAAAAGCCTCTCTCAGCATGTGCAGTTTTACACTTCGGTTTGTGGGAAGGAGGACCGTGTTGAAATCATTTGAGGTGTGGTACAGGGTGGTCAGTCTCGGAAATCCAGTGGGAGGGTGCCCAGCACATCGTTACCTTTCACGTGTTGTTTTTCAGGAGATGGCTGAAATCAGTCATCTCGCGTATGGTTTGAAAAAGGCTTGTTCGCTGGCAAGCAAACTGTTATTTAAGTATACAATCCACTCTACTACTGAAACAGTTTTGCCAAACTTATCCAAGTATTCTCACATGCTTAAAGATGGTATAAATATCATTTATTGCTAGCAGTTTTCTTCAGACTATATGGAATGTCTTCCTGCTGCCTGATCTAAGTGTCCCAGTTTACATTATGGCCTTTACTGCCTCTGTTTGATGGAGTGATCAGTAAAAATTTAATGACACTATAAAATAATAAAAATGTCATTAATTTACCACGGATCTTGGATGCAGTGGTTGTAAAGTTACATTAATAAACAGAATATTTTTTACAACAAAAAGCATTGTTACGTGGGAACGTATAAATAACACACATAAATTTAAGAGCAATTTTACTGTTAGCACACACATTATTATGGAATAGCCAATAAGTGTATAAAACATAGTATATAAAATTTTATTAAAATATACTGTGCACATCAAAAATTCAGCTTTTATCTAAGTGCAAAGAAAAGCCATTATTGTGTGCTTACTGTTTCATTGCTGTTCTTTCCCCATATCACAATTTTACATTTGTTGCCAGTAAGAGGAAGTTGATTTTTTTTTCCCTAGATGAAAACAAACCTCTTATTTTTTTAGTTACCCCAAATTCATTCTCTCTCTCCACCGATGCACAGACAGAATTGATCAATCTTGCTATGGAAGGAAGGGAAAAGTTGCTAATTTAATGCAAAGTTAAAAATAATGCCTGAGGAGTTGAATGGTTTGTTCAGTGACTCTAGAAATAAGGGATAATAATCAGCAGTCTATCTGTCATCAGTGAGGCTGCCCCGTCATTGACTCTGATAATATGTGAAGATGATGGATGCTACCGTCTTGTGGCTTGTAACATTTAACATTCATCAGCTCTCACTAAAGGGGGCTTTATCATTTAAATATCTTTATTTAATATGCAACATCTACCTCATACATCATAATTTCAAAGCACTTAGAGAGCCAACAGTCCTACAACACAGCAGAGCTGACTTTAATTTTTTCAATAACTTTTATATGTTGCCTGCATGTTTGTGACTGACAATGCATAAGTGTCTGATCATATTGCCGCATGTAAAATGCACATTTCACTGTCACCACGAAGACTGGGGATTTTTCCTGCCTGGGGGGTTGAAATTAAAATTAGCATTGAGGTGTTTTGTTTATATCTCCAAAATATCTACTTGGGAACTATATACCTTGTGAAAACTTGTTCAAGTGCATGGAAAACTTAGAGTTAAGAGCTTGCCACCCATCGTCTGCATTTCCATGTGGGGACATACCCATTGGCTCTTAATGGCCAGAAATTGAGGGCCTCTTGGAACTAAAGAATCTTTAAACTTCTCTCTGTGCCCATGTCCACATCCTGTATTTACTAGGCTCATGTTCAACCTCACTGGTAAAATCTTTGCTTAGCTCAGCTGCCCTGAGCTAACTTGTAGACATCAGACCCTCTTATCTTATGGTTATGTGGCTGGCAAATAAATATTCTGAGCTATTCTTTGAAGAAAAGAAGGAATTCTTCTGGGAGACTAGGTAGAAATTTATATGAAAGGGCATGGCTTTGCAGGGTCCTTCTTTAATCTCAAACACAAATGCTTAATATTACCAAATATAAAATGCAGCCCACTGCCCAAAACAATTTTTATCATTGATTTATTTTCTGCCTATTTAACAAGCGTTTCATGGGATATTCTTCCTTGACTTCTATTCTGTCAAAATATTGATATTTTATAAGGAAACTATCTCTGCCGTAGATTTTTTTTCAATGAAGTCAGAAAAATGTATGACTTCAAAGACACTGAGAATGTGTTGTTGAATGTTCTGAATGTTTTTTGTTATGATTAAAAACAAGCTGATACTACTGAATTGTGAGTGCACTTCAGTTTTTATAAAAGAAAAGATATTATCATCATGTAAGCTTTGTTGTCTTAGGATTTTACAAACCATGGCATGTAATTTTCCCTCTTCTCTTTCCTTGTCAAAATATTGATATTCTTTCAGGAACTTTATGATTTTATTTATTTTTCTTTACTGAGAATATTTTCTGGTAATATCAAAGAGAATGAATGACTAGAAAGATACTTGAAATATGCATATTGATAGATAGCATGGTCTGTTGATTTTCAGAGAAAGTTGCTTTATCCCCCCATGAAGATACAGCTAAAGGTTGTTCTTCTAAGAAGATTGCAGGTGTCACATCAAAACTCCTTTTGCATTTAACATAGGGAAAGCATTCACATGCAAATATTTAAAATGCGAAACAATGTGATAAAACAAAGGTTGAATATTTTGCTGTCCCTGGTACTCCTCATCTTCACTTTCTTTTGCTTCACATCGTGACAACCAAAAGTGCTGCTCAGTAATCAAAATTGGCTGATTAAAAGCAGCTGTCCTCCCCGCAACAATGTGTGCAACTCCCGTATGGCTTGTGGTTGCTTTTTGTTGTGGCCTGCATCTGGATAATTTGTTCTTGTGCAGCAGTGTTGTCACATAAGAAGATATTGGGGAACCATACTTAATTTGCTTTTTATTTTCACTTTTTTCAAAAATAAGTGTTATGTTTCAGAGGTTTCCCCACATACCACTTTTGTTAACTAGTTAATATTACCCAGTTGGGGAAATTCATGATTATAATTTTGTTGCCATCTTTCATAGAAATGGTGCTAGATTAAAGCAAGGTTTATACTGTATTTTCTTCCAACACAGATTTCAACATTACATGATCAAGGGAAACTGGAAGACTTCCTGCACAATTTGACTGATGGGAATTAATTATAGAAATATAATGATATTCAAAAATAATCATATTAGAAAGCACAAGTGTAGTGAGGCTGTACAAATGAGACACAGCCTCTATCAAGTAATTGTATGTTTGCTCTTTAAGAATATTTCTAAGTTTCTAAACATCTTACAGAAAAGAACACTCAGAGTGTTTCCATCTAATGCCGAACGCTCAGTACAGAACTAGGTCATTGAACAATAGACTGAACAGCAATCAGCACTCTACTGCTGCATAATGCATTAAGTATAACATGCAGAACCATTCCCGGAGCTGGAAGCTGCTATTTCATGTCTGTAAATTCAAGCTGACATGACATTTAATATTGTTTCATAGTAATGAACAACAAGGTTTCATTCATTCATAAGCACAACACAAAGCCAAGTTTGAGTCTGGAGAGAAACAAGGAGGAGAGAAGGAGACACGTGCTGTTTTTCTGCAGACAAGAACACCACATTAATGCTGGTCAATGAGCTCCCTGCTACGGATCCAGAGAGCGACAGAAGGGGAGTTCATTGTGATGCCTCAGACGACTGCTCCTGGAAGGACAGGTTAACAAGTAAAACACCTTTGGGTTTTCCTAGTGTAATGGCAGAAGTGTTTAACTTTCCTGACTCAAGCGCTGGCCGGGAGTGATGTCCTGCTTCTTACTTACCAGGAAGTTACAGTTCAAACTCCTAAACAAAATACAGAATCAGTGCCGCCATCTAGACTGCCTCCTTTGAAATATTTGTTTTTGAAATCTTCTTGCCTAAAATTCTGATTTGTATTTTTCCAGGAGTGCCAATGCAAACTATGATCTCTAAATGGGAAATCTCCCCTCCCCATTGAATAACAGTATATTCTAATGGAAACTGCTCTTTCAAATTTTGTGCTTTTGGCTCACACCTTTCGATTGCATTCCTTTTAGATGACTGGAACAAATCCAACAGAAAGAAGATGTACAGCACAGCCCTGGCAGGTTTCCTGCCACAGATGTCCTTTCCTTAGAGCTAGTATGGTTTAGGAGCTGTCAGCACTGTTGGTGCCACAAACAGGTTTTAGTGGAATCTTCCCGAAAGATTTTCTGAGTTCCAGTTGGTCAGAAATGATGTTTGTAAATTCAAGTTTCATCCGTTAAGCAAGATTGGAAGGAAAAAGTAGCTGCTTTGGAAGCTAGAATAAGTCTCTGGTTATTCTTTCCTCTAGGAAAGAACACGCTTTGAAAATTTGGGGCCCCAGTTAACAGGAAAGTCAAGTGAAGATGGAAAGCTGGGCCCAGGTGTCATCGATCTTACCCGGCAGAAGATGCAGAGGGTGAGTGGCTTTTCTGTAGCTCTTTTCTGCTGCTCTGTGTGTCTCTAGAGGTGGACCCGAGTTAGATAGAGGATCTTTATGGTCTTTCTTGGAAGTAACCAGATCAGTTTTCTTGGCAAAACAGAAGAAATGTTAGTCTTCATTGTGTGTTACAGTTGAGGAATTTGAAATTCATGCAGATCGTGTTACTGAACACATAACAAAAAGAACTTTTTACGTTCCATTGAGCAACAAAATTCTGGGTTTCAACCACCTCAAGACTTCCTCATTTATTTTCTTTTTAGGGACAAATTTACAAAGAAGAATTTTTTTTTTTAACCCCCATACAAGTGATTCCCAGGTGCAGTCAAACCCTTCTGGAAACTAAATGATAGTATGAAGCAGATCTGGTGTAAAATTAATAATTTTGGGGGCAAGGCCTAGCCTGTGTCTGGATACTAACCTTTACAAAGTCTTTTGAAAGTCTAGATGGTAAAGACCAGCTTTACTCTCAATGTGTTTACCCCCAGCAGTATCAATGCCTGTCCACTCCTCTTTCTTTTTTGTTTGTTTGTTTTAAATGCACAAGCATCGAATCAGCAGAAATTGCTCCCCAGAGGCTGAGTACAATTTATGAGTTAGGTCAGCACTTCAGTAGTAATGTTGCCTGGTTATTTACTGTGTCATCACAGAGTAGGGACTGGTTTTCCCTTTAGCTGTGCCTTTGGCAGAATCCCTCCCACCAGTCAAGGAAGATTAATTTGTTCTCTTCAGAGTAACACAATACTTCACCCATCTCGGGTCCCAGCTAAAATCCTTCAGCTTGAGGGGAAGAATCTTACTGTTTGTTATCTCTCTTACCGGTGTGATTTCTTCCAGGACCCTAATCCCTTGAAAATGTATAAAGACTTTTCATAGCAGCATCTGATCTAGGCATGGCTTTTAGTGATGGTTGGAGCCATCCTGGGCAGTTCAGAAATCCCTGGCATGAGCACTAAGGGATGGGTAGTATCAGACATTAGAAAGCACTCAGAGAGTTTTCAGAAGGCAGGTTCTTCATACCAATAGGAGAGACTAATATTTAATGGAAGTTTTGGGGACAAGGTGTTAAACTCTGATTGGTTTGTGCCTGTATGAGAACAGGGAAGGAAGGAAAGAGTAAGGAAGAGGAGGAGGAGCAGGAGCAGAAGAGGAGGAATAAAGAGGACTCAAAAGCAGAAATCACTCACTGTCTTTCATGAAAAATGAGCACAGAGAGCAGAGTGACACTGACATTTTTATAGGCACTTAGAGATACAGGGTTTTTTTCCCCTCCCTGGTGAGGACTAAGGTTCTGTGGTTTAGGGACTCAGTTATTCAGGTGTGGCCCATCTCAGTTTTGTTGGAAGATGGTGCTGTAGAGTACCTCATTTTTGACCAGACACAATGAAATAATACTTTTCATCACTTTGGAGTATTCAGTCTGTTCTTTTTTTTTTTTTTTTGGTAGACTAGGCATTAGAGAAGTCTACCACCTTATCCTTGTTCTGAGTTTTCTTAAAGTCATTCATCTTTCTTCACTTAGTGTCTTAACTGTGTTGTTGTTCAGTTGCTCCGTTGTGTCTGACTCTTTACAACCCCATGGACTGCAGCATGGCTGGTGTCCCTTCTTAACTGTACAATAGGTATAAAGTCATTTACCTCTCAGTAATGTTAATAATCTAATTGATGACATCATATGCTTGGTAAGTTAAAAATCATAGTCAGAGTTATTAACCCTTATGAAAAGAAAAAATAAAAGGCAACTGTAGAGAAACATATTATATAAAAGCTTCTTTGGAACTTCCATTCAATTCAAACACAGATTGTTTGGATTCAAGCTAATTTCCTAGTTATTATGCTTTTTTTTAAAGAAACATTTATTAAGCATTTATATTCCAGAGAACGTGCTAAGCTTTTAACCCATATTTTCTCACTTAAATCATATACAACTATGTAAAGAAGGTATTTCTTCCCATTTTACAGATGAGAAAATTGAGGCTGAGAATAGTTAAGTAACTTGCCACAGGTCAATAGATAGTAAAGGCAGAGGTGAGAGTTGATCCTACGCAAACTGACTCCAGAACCCAAGCCATTAAGTACTGTGCTATCCTGCACCCCTTGTATATAGAGATATAGAAGTGGTGCCCTCATTTTTCTGAACAAACTCCTTGTGACCTTTTTCAGTATGGCCCATTTCCTCTCCCCTAAATATAGCAAGTCATGCCATGCGCCCGCTCTCGTGTTACTCTGTCACACATAACAGCAATGCCTGATGAGTGTAATAGTAGAAGGCCTGTAGTGGCCCAGGAGCTTAAGGAGCGTGTGAAAACCTCCCTTCAGAAGCTTGCCCGGAGTTGCCATTGAGACCTCGTGTGCTTTTGGGGGACTGTGAGTTCATGAATGGAGTCAAGTTACCTGCTTTAATACCAACAGAAGTGGAGCGCCTTTGTGAGGACTGCTGGGATGGGTAGCAGCCTTCTGCTGACTTCAGGATATTTCCTGGCATCTGTTCAAGCATAAGCTGATTGCAAAGCCTGCTGGAGTTTCAGTTCATATTAAAGTCAGAGTAGATAACAGGTATACATAATACTTTCTCCACTTTGCTAGTAAGAAGGAACTGAAGTGAAAGAATACTAAAAAATGTATTCACTCTTTCATTCAATCTTGGTCTAAAAACAAACATTTCTTGAGTGCCTGTTCTGTGTGCCAGCCCCTGAACTACACACTGGATAAACCAAAGGAAGCAAAACAAATATGTTCCTGACCTCTTAGAGCTTAAAGTATAATGAAGGAAGATGGAAGATTAAAAGGGAAATGCATAGATAATAAGGCAGATATAATTATCACCGAGAAAAGTATTAAGAAGATCAAGACTTCTTTGTTCCCCACAGAGGTTCAGAGTGGAAGCTACTTAGGTAAGCTCCACTGGCAAGTGAGCTTTAAGCTCTGGCTCAGGATGTCATCCCTTCTTTGTCCACACATGATCTGGCTTTGAACAGTTGAGATATTTTTCCAGCTTTATTGAGATATAATTGACATATAACCTTGGTGCAATTTAAGGCATAAACTGTGATGATTTGAAAACACATATCTATTGGGAAATGATTACCGCAATAAGGTTAGTTAGCACCTCTGTACCTCACAAATTATCTTTACTTGATGAGAAAATTAAAAACCTACTCTCTTAGCAATTTTCAAGTGTATAGGCAGTATTTTTAACTATAGTCTCGCTGCCATATGTCAGATCCCCAGAGCTTATTCATCTTATAACTGGAAGTTTATACTCTTTGACCAATACCTTTCCATACCCCGTTCCTCCTAGTCCCTGGAAATCACCATTCTATTTTCTGTTCTCATGAGTGTAGCCTCTTTTGATTCCATGTATGTGTGAGATCATATGGCATTTGTCTTTCTTGTCTGACATCATTTAGCATGTGCCTTCAAGGTCATCCATCTTGCTGCTAGTGGCAGGGTTTTCTTTTTTTATGGATGTAATATTTTTATCACATTCAAAAATATAAATGTATAAAACAATCTCTTTATCCTTCATCTGCTCGTGTATACTAAGGTTGTTTTCTATGTCTTGGCTATTGTGTATAATGCATAATGGCGGTTTTAAGGGGCTCTCCCCTTCCACTGGGGCTTCACTGGTGGCTCAGATGGTAAAGATTCTGCCTGTAATGCAGGAGACCCAGGTTCGATCCCTGGGTTGGGAAGATCCCCTGGAGAAGGAAGTGGCTACCCACTCGAGTATTCTTGCCTGGAGAATCCCAATGGACAGAGCAGAGGAGCCTAGCGGGCTACAGTCCATGGGATTGCAGAGTCAGACATGACCGAGTGACTAACATCCCTTCCTCTGCTCTCACCCCATTCTCCTGTGTGGCATCTGAAGTGACTAAAGTAAGCCTGGCTTCACAGGAAAATATCTGCCAGTTGTGAAAATGCCAATATTACTTAGTAAGCAATTTGTAGACCTGCTTCATAGCTTTGAGCACAGAAGCAGCAGGGAAAGGTCACCAAAAGAGGCAGCTGTGCATGTGTATTAACCACTCATCAAAATCAAATGACAAAACCTAAGCCAAGAAAACAGAAATTAAAAATATAAAAGGCAAATGTCTTCAAAATTTTATTTTTAAAGTCCAGCTGTTATTTGGCTTGAATATGACAAGACAGCATTTCTTGTTCACCATGATATTTATAAAACTACAAATTCATAGTGCTGGGGGCTTAGGAAACGTGTTTAAGGTCTTGTTATACTTTGGAGCATTTGATGGCTTTGTTTGTATTGAACTCACAAAATTTGTTAGCTCCTATGTAGGGCATGTAAGGAAGAAAGGACTCAATTAATTGAGTCTGTCACCATGTATTAAGAATGACAAACAGATGTTTAATTTTTTATGGACTTTTCATTTGGCATTTCCCCTCTCCTTGTTCTCCTTAAGCAAGAGTGCAGTTCTTATCCCAACCCTACTAATGTCAGGGTTGCAAAGTATAGTAGAAAGGGCTCTGGTCTGGTTATTGGGAAATTTGGACTAAAGTCCTTTGCTAAATAGAGGCAAATAAGTGACCAATGCCTCTGGGCTTAACTTTATCTTTTGAAGGAGGTATGTTGGACTCTATTATCTCTAGCAGTGTTGCTGTAGGTGCCGCTTCAGTTGTGTCCTACTTTTTGCAATTCCATGGACTGTAGCCCACCAGGCTCCTCTGTCCATGGGAATCTCAGAGGTGAGAATACTGGAGTAACTGCCGTGCTCTCCTCCATGGAATCTTCCCAACCCAGGGAGCAAACCCACGTCTCTTATGTCTCCTGCATTGGCAGGGCAGTTCTCTACCACTAGCGCCACCTGGGAAGTCCTCCATTATTTCTAGGGTCCCCTCCAAATGCAAGATTGCTATTAGGGCCTTCATGAAACAGACCGTGTTTCTTATAAGAAAGGTGATCTGTCCCCAATAGCTTTCATTTAATTTTTCTTTCTTTTTTCAGAGAAATAAAAGAGGAGACCAATACCTTTGGGAGTGTATTTGCTCCACTTCCTGAATTGAATTTTTGAGTCCTTTGATCTTTTCTATTAATGAGAAGATCTCTCTAGTAGTATTCTCAGTTACTCTCACAGGTGGACGCTCCCTTTCTTTTTCCCCTCTCTTCTCCTTCTCTTCCCTCAGCAACAATAGTGGTAGCATGCCCTCTTTTTTATTTTTAATGTATTCTTTCCTTTCTGTTTCTTCTCTCTCACACACTTTTATTTTTTCTGTTTTTTCAAATAGCTTAGATAATAAAACATTCTTCTAACACTTCTTTTAATTCTTGAATTTAATTATCGTGTCCCAGTCGCAGAGGGAGGCCACACTTCATTTTGATGTGGAGCATAGTGGAATATGAGCTCTAAAAGGGATGAACTCTGAGAATGATTATCATTAGACAGGCTTTTGGACCCTGGATTGGAACTGTAATGATGTGCTGTCCTCCACGTATTAGAAACTTGCATTGATTTGAATGGAAATGGATACGTGCACCAAGAATAGCCCCTTTTAGAAAACAGTTGCTCTCAGATTTGCTTAGAAAGGTTTTATAGATTTGTACTGAATTTGTGAGTTGGATCCCAGCCAAAATGGCCTTAACCCTCTGAAAGCTTCATTTTTGGTGTGTGAACTTCTGATTGCTTCTAAGTTTTAAATCTCAAGATAGCTTTATTTTTGTCAACCTAAGCTCTCTGTTTATAGACAAATAACAGGGACTGCAACTTCTCCTTTTTCCTTAAAAAATGCACCACTTAATGTGAATGTCTTCTCTTAAAAATCCTGGTTACCCTTTGATCCATACTTTGGGAAATCTCTGAAGCTTTTCTCATTTCCTTTCTCTTCCCTGGATCTTTACTCCTGGCAGAGAAGGAAGATTGACTTGATGATACAGGGCTCATCCAAGGCAGCAGAGGCAAACCAGAATATAATCTAGGGACGGATTTAAAGGCTACATCTGCTTACACTTTGGAATGTAAGGGTCATTATTAGTTCAAGCCCACCAGATATAGTGCTTCACATAACAACACTTAGATTCTCAGAACTGAAGTAAAGGAGAGACATGTAATCCGAGTGACAATTCCATCCAAGAAATCCCTTTTATATCCCTGACAAGTAGTCATCTTACTTCTGTTCAAATGTCTCTAATAGTCTAATGACAGAAAACAGACTACTCCCTGAGAAACTCATTCTATCTAGTTTTAATCATTAATTCTTTGTTATTTGTCTTTGCTTTTTTACAACTTATATTCATTGGTTCTAGTCTTACTTTTGGATTCCAACAAGATGAGGCTTACAATTTCTCCACAAGACATTCCTTCAGATATTTCCTAAAGGGTTAGGAAACTCAACTTCCATTTGTTCCATTCTAAGTAAGTCATGTTCTTTTCCTGAATTTTCTCATCTGTAGTTGAAGAAGTTGGTGTAGGTAATTTTTAGTCTACAATTCTTAAACGTTTTTTCCTACTACCATACAAGTGAAATCATTCACCTTAAGTCAGCCTTAAGTGTAAAATAAGGACCATGTCATCTTTAATATAAGTGAAATTATCATTGAAATGTACCAGAGATGAGATGTCTTTGTCCAAGAAGGTATCTAAGTACTAGACTGTATACCAGGAATAAAAGGGAACTATACATATTAAAATTTTTTTTTTAATCCAGGTAAATGAGAAGGGAGCATTAGCCAGAATCTTGCTATGGACTTCCTGGTCTGGCCTTCCGAGGTTTCCAGGCATCTTAGAGGAATGAATAGGCAAAGAAGTCTATATGGAGCCAGCAGGCTGAGGTCTGAGGCCAGGATGTGTGGCCAGGGAGACCTAGGACATGGTGAAGTCTAAGTAACAGCCACAAAGGCTGGGACATAAGCAGAGTTCAAAAAGCCCTCGGCTCTGGACTAAGTCTGTGGTATGAGTATCACAAAAATGTATTTTACTGTGGATATAAACGGTTTTAGAGGATCCTGTGCACCAGTTTATATCAGCACTATATATAAAGTGCAGCTCTCTTAAACAAGCAAATAAACTTCTCTTAAAGAAATATATTTGCTATGTCTTAAAAGCTCCCAAATAACTTTTAATGTTGGTAGAAAACAATTTCCATTGAACTCTCGAAGTGATGGATGTCCTGATGGGACAAGAGAGGGAAATGTCAAGATTCTTGTATAACTCCATCCCCTAATACTCCATAAAGAGAACTCAACCTACTTCTCAGAGTTGCTTAAGCTGGAAAGCCCAATCAAAGACAACGCATCCCCTTAGTGAGGATCTTAGACCAGAGAGCTGATTATTTTTCTTTGGGCTGCCTTCTTTAAAGAGGCATCATTCACACAGACACACACACACACACACACACACACACACACACACATCTAGTTTTCTAACTGAATATCCTCTGTTCTGGGAAAGAAATGCTTGTCTATGCCATTACTGAACCACACAGAAGTACCCTCGCCCCCTTATCTTGCTATAGCAACTGGGTGGCAAAAGATTTAATGCTATCTACCATGAAAATTAGACCCAGGACAAGAGCAGCAGCATATGTTCCCAGTGGGATTGGGAAAGTGAGTCTATGCTTCCTCAGCAGTATGTGCATCTGCTTCACATAAACCAGCATATTAGAATAAACGCTGGCTGATAGGGGTCTGTCTGCCATGTCTGGACTGTGTAGTGACTGACTGTTGAAGTGTTCCCTGTTCCAGAATCCTCTTCTCTTGGCAGCAAGAGCCGCTTAATTTCCCATCTGCTGACTACAGAATTCAGCCCAACCTTAGCCTGGTGGACTTTGGGCTTCCAGGGCCTCCCCTGGTGTTTCAGATGGTAAAGTGCCTGCAATGCAGGAGACCGGGGTTTGATCCCTGGGCTGTGAAGATCCCCTGGAGAAGAAAATGGCAACCCACTCCAGTATTCTTGCCTGGCAAATCCCACTAGATGGAGGAGCCTGACAGACTGTAGTCTGTGACATCACAAAGAGAATCAACTGAGTGACTTCACTTTGGGCTGGTGGAATTTAAAGAGCCTCAGGGCAATTGGTGTGCTCTTTAAATTATCTCTGCTTAAGATCAAGATTGAATTTGAGACCAAACTTTTTCTTTTTCTTTTGATTGATCCTTTCCTTCTTTTCAAATTCTGATAATTGTGCTTATCCCAAAATCCAATAACCACCCAGTTCTCTGGTTTTCTGATACTGACTTCTTTTTTTCTTTAACTAAGAAATTCTTATCTTTGAATATTTCCTTCTTATAGATTCATTGTCTCATTTTATTCTGCTTGCCTATCACTGTTTGTTTACACATATGATCTCTCATTTCATAATCTTTAGAAGTGATACTCTGTAGACTTCTTAGGTGGCACAATGGTAAAGAATCTGCCTGCCAATGCAAGAAGTGCAAGAGACATGGGTTCGATTCCTGGATCAGGAAGATCCCCTGGAATAGGAAATGGCAACTTACTTGTGTTCTTGCCTGGAAAATTCCATGGATAGGGGAGCCTGGCAGGCTACAGTATATAGGGCTATAAAGAGCTGTATACAACACAACTCTGTAGACTAAGCCACCAGTTCCACTAGCTCAGTCTTTCCAAACAGGATCTATCCCTACTGAGAGTCCCCCAAACTTTAGTTTTACCACACTTTCAAATTTTAATTTACTGATTATCTCTTATGTGCACAGCACTGTTAAGGACATGGAAAGAAGGGTTTTTTAAAAGATGGACTATACTGTATTCTTCAATGTAGCTAGGGTGATTATATTAGCATACACAGAAAGCAGAACAACCTAAAGTGCTATGTGTTTAAATATATCATTAGAGAAAGAGAAAAGAGTGCTATTTAGAAGAGGAAGCTACAGTGCTTTGTTGATAGCAGTTATTCTGGAAGACCTGATAGAAATAGAGCTGGAGATAAGCCTAGGTTTGGAAAAACAAAGAGAAAGAGAAGAATTTTCAGTAGAGGGAATGAATAATCCAAACAGACTCAGAAATGGTAAAGCACACGGACATTCATAAAGAAGTTTCAGAAAGGAAGAGTCAATTCTCATCTCTGTGTTCTTCACCAAGCCCAATACAGAACTTTCCACATGTTTGTACCCAGTGAATATTTGTTGAATATGCTGTAAAAATAGCTGGGTTCCATAGAACTATGGCCTTGAGTTCCATAGAGCTAAGGCTGAGAATTTGGGCTTTGCTACCAACTAAACAGGCATTAACCTTTGGTTGTTCAAGATTGACTTCGATTATGTATAGAGGTTGAAAATAATGGAAAAGCAGCAGTTAGGTTGATTTGGTGATCTGTTAGTCTCTTTATCTTTATTCCTCTGTTCTCATCATTTCAGAGGGGTTATTCAATGGTTATCTTTTCATATTACATCATGAGAGAGCTGAGTAGGTGTTAGGAGGATTTTTATTCAAGTCATATGAAAAATACCTATTTTCCTCCTGGGTACAATACTCATTTACATATGATTTCAGTTTGTCTGCTGTGACTATACAGTGCTTTACAAATCAGTCTTATACTTTTTCCTCTCACTAGAGTGATTTTTTTTTAGTTGTTTTTGTTCAGTGGATACTTACCCTTAGACATGATTAGGTCATAATACCAGAGGGAAGAGATTGTGTAAGAACTCATCAATATTTGTGCTGTACTGTAGATTGTTACATTTAAGAATAGGCTGTAATTCTGATCTAAAACTTAATATCCCAAGTCTCAGCCCTGGAAAGAAGAATTTCATAAGCAATATATTCAACTATTTAAAATTTTTACTAAAAGTAAAAATTACAACTTACTCGCATATGTATATTTACTTTCATGGTAGAGAAATCACTTCATACTTCTTCAATATAAGCTCACTTTTCACTCAGCAGGTTGATCCTGCATGAGGATAAGATGAAAAAGGGTAACAGCGGCTACTCCACACTGCAGAATCACAGAACAGCTAATAGAGGAGAAAGGGAAAATGACTGTCCATCATCCATGAAGCTCCACTGCCCTTTACTTATTACACAGGCAGTAGTCTTAATCCTTTGTTATTCCAGTGAGTCTGTTATAAAAAGCTATAAATTCATAAGATAGTGGTTTGTTCTTCTCCCCCCGCTTTTTTTTTCCTGGCTTGAACTGAGCAGCATAGTTTGGCTACAGGTCCCACAAGTGGGAACTGGGGAGATGTGAGAGTTTCTTTTTGATTGTGTCTTATGCTATTCGAAGTATTTTAGTTCTATATCACAGGATACTCTTGAAATATATTTTTAGCTCTGGGGCAGAAAAGAGGCTCCACTAAGTAGTATATTGCACTCTCCAGCTAAGGCTTCATTTTACAACGACCCTGACGGACAGAACTGTACACTATAGGAAATATCACCCAGGTATGAGAAAGGACCAGAAAGGGAACAACTGTGAGCTAAGCACCTGCTGTGTCCTTGGTACTAGAATAGACATTCTACTGCTTCTCTTACCATTACCACTACTGCTGTTTCTAAGGGCATTTACTGTTTAATGAGTGGGTACTGGGTTCTAGTCACTGCTAAGAAATGTGCATTCCTACTTAATGCTCACAAAGACCCAGAAAAGTAGAAGTTATTAGCTCTCTTTTATAAGGAGATGAAACTGTTGTTCAGAGGTGGGAAATAATTTACCCAAGGTTACTTATTTAGAAAGGATCAAATTAAAATTCAAACCCAGATCTGTCTAGCTATATAGTATCTGAGCTATACTGATTCCCATTTTTCTCTGAAATGGGCTGATTCAGTCGGTTGCCTTTGTTGAAGTAGTTTTTTTCTTGTTGGTTTTCATTAAAAATCAGAAAAATATAATGAGAAATAGAAACTTGTGAAAGGATTTGTTTTAGTCTTTCAAACCACACAGATATTAAGTGCATTTCAGATACTTTCACCAGCTCTCAGGACAAAGAATTTTTGATAGACTACAAAATTGAGTTGGCTACCCAAAATCCTTGAGCCATCTCCTTCTAATACTATTTCCATGTCCCCAACCTTAAAAAAAAAAAAAAAAGGTTTCTACTGTACCTATGATCTGCCTCTCTCATTCTAGTAAAAGGCAGATTTCCTGGAACAGATGAAATGGAAAGGAGACACCAATTAAATTAGTTTTGTTGAATTTTTAAGCTAAGTCTAGATGCTGTTGAAACAGTTCAGCTGACCATTTTAGAAACTTATTTTGATGGCAGGTGTGAACCTTTGGAAGCAGTTACATTTCAGTTCCTGTTATTTTGCCATTTACTAACTGTGAGACTTGGGCAGTTTAACTTCTCTAACCTCAGATGTGGATTAGATGATCTTTAATATCCGTCTCATGTTAAAAATTTCTAATTCTATGAACATGTTTTATCCATTCCATATTGACTCTGTCTAGGGAAGGTCCTGTCATGTGCCTGTTTGAATGTATGCTTCAGTTGTATTTACACAAACCCCATAGCATTAGAATAACTTTCAGATTTATTATTTCAAAAAAACTCAGGCCTGCCTTATCATCCTTTCACGATTTCCCTGAAAGTGGGAGGCTGGGATTTCAGAATTGTACAGTGTAGAAAGTCAATAAAAGAAGATTAGAACCAATGATCTCTGAGTCCCAAACTGTGGGTTCATTTTCCCATTAACCCATTTTTTATTTTATAGAGGGTTCAAGTAAGGCAAAGTACCTAAGAGAATATAAGAAATAAAATGGGATTTATATAAAATCTGATTTTAGAGATTCTTGGGTTCTAATGTAATGTGTAAATATCTGAATCTCACTCTAAAATTGTCACTGTTGAAGATGTCTGATGCTCTCTGTTATGACAATTGAGTGCTTACCTTATGCCAGCTCTTGTCCCAGACCCTAAGGAAGCAGTTATGAGCAAGACACAGTGCAGTTCTTGCCCTTTTGAGGTGCACAGTCTAGTGAAGACAGTGGCCCAGGCAACTGACAATTTGGATAAAATATAATAAATGTAAGATAGGCACAGGGTACTGTGGGAGCCTAAAATACTTAGCCCAACATAACAAACCAGATAAGACTATCTGGGGAAGATGATCTCTGACATGAGTCAAAGAATGAGTTGATTGCAAAACAGACAGGAAATTCCAGGAAAAGGGAAAGCATGGATTCCTAGTATAAAACAAGATGGTATATAGAGAAGTAGAAGTGGTTTGGTATTATAAAGCAAAAATATATTCAAGTAGCCAGAGATGAAACTGGAGCCATAGTGACATGGCATGACATGAGCCAGGTCATGGAGAGCTTTAGTACCATACCAAGGAGTTTGGGCTTCATCTTTTGGGCATTAGGGAGCCATTGAAAACTTTAGTATTAGGAGTGCCCTGGTCAGAACTGCATTTGTGATGGATCACCCTGGCTGAAATTAGGAAGAGATATTTAAGTGGAGCCTGGTAACTCAAAACTGGAAATAAAAATATCAGCTAGAAGACTAGTATTTCAAATAGTCCACCAGAAACAGTGAGGGCAAGGCAGTCGAAGAAGTGATAAGGATGGAAATGAGGGATGGGTTTAATAGTCTTTGTTAACTAACTCTGAGATTTGCTTCATCTTGGTTTGTGCTTCTTAATTTCATGTAGAGTCTATGGTAATATATTGAGTTGGATGAAGCCAGAAACTGCTGAGCAATATGAATTATTAAGTAAAGCCTTTTAACCAGACTCTGTGTTCTCCAAGGGAATCTGCTTTAATCTGAGCCTGGTTCTCCTAAAAACTTAGGAAGCCAGAACCTTTTATTGTCTTACTTCCTGTGCAGTGGTCTCTGGTTCAGACTTAAAGAATGCCTTTTTGCCTGGGCTCAACAGCTTTGTAAGCCTTCCTTCTGTGCACACAAATAACAAATAGATAATAAATAGAATATTTGAACGTTCTCTGTTAACTTCAGGTCATTAATACAAAGAATCACATAAGTTATCTCAGTTGCCCTTGGATCCTGTAGTTGATATGAGATAAAGGGCTCCGTTGAGCTGTCTGTGTAAAGCAAATATAACTTGAGAATTAAAAGGAAAAAGTAAACATGGGCACCAAAACTGAAAGCAGGAGACTCTTGAAAACACAGACTGGTACATCACTGGTTAGAATTTCCTTCATTTTGCAAAGCCACGAGCCACATGCATCAGCTCACCACAAAGTCATTAAGCCTTTTTAAGCTCAGATGAAAAACATTAACAAATACCACAAAAGGCTTTAGTATAGCCCCTTTGTTCACTCACATATGGCACTTTATAACTCCTGCGCCACTCTGGTCGTGGTGTTTGTTTAAGCTGCCTCATCAGGCTGGTCCTGAAAGAACAAAAGACATCTTGAGCAACCCTAAGCAGGAAATGGGCTAATCTAAACATGGCTTGTGACACTTTAAGTAGAATAGAAAGGGGAGGGATTGATTAGTCATTAATGTCCAATTGGCTCCATATGGATGTTGCAATAATAAAGCCTTTTTTTCAGAGCAGTAGCAGAGTTATTGAATTAGAGGTTTATGTTTCCTCAGAGCTGACCTTAGGGAATTCCCCTTTGGTTCTTCTTGTTGATCTTTTAAAGAGAATGGAGTTTCCAATAGGAAAAAATAGAAGCCTTATCCACAATAACGCTTGCTCATAATGCTACAACCGAGAAGTGCATTAATTTAGCATAGTTTTAATCTCTACTATAATTTCAGTCCTTAGTGCTTTCTTTGCATTCTCTTGCATCTTTGGTGGGGCAGTATTTCCGAAGCCAATCAGACAGTGGCTTGAACTTCATAACTGGTAATAGGCTCCTTTAGTATGCTTAACAGTGCAGAGAAATGGTATCCTGACCGGGGAAAGTGATGTTCCAGCCGAGAAATGCTGGGTTTTGAGATTCAGAGTTATTTCGTATCACTGAATAGCTCCTGGGGTAGCTTTGATGTAGGGTGAATGCACTGGATCGACTCTGTTCCTTTTTAGCAGTATACTAGCAACAAGTTCTTACAGAGGAAGGTAATCTACCTCTCTGGGTTTTGGTTTCTTCATCGGTTGTTGTTTAGTCGCACAGTTGTACCCAACTCTTTGCAGCCCCATGGACCACAGCATGCCAGGCTTACCTGTTCTTCATTATCTCCTGGAGTTTGCTCAGACTAGTGTCTTTTGAGGTGATGATGCCATCCAGCCATCTTATCCTCTGTCACCCCTTCTACTCCTGCCCTCAATCTTCCCCAGCATCATGGTCTTTTCCAATGAATTGGCCCTTTGCATCAGGTGGCTAAAGTATTGGAGCTTCAGCTTCAGCATCAGTCCTTCCAATGAATATTTAGGGTTGATTTCCTTTAGAATTGATGGATTGATCTCCTTGCTGTCCAAGGGATTCTCAAGAGTTTTCTCCAGTTACCACGGTTTGAAAACATCAGTTCTTCGACACTCAGCCTTCTTTATGGTTGAACTCTCACATTCATACATGACTACCGGAAAAACCATAGTTTTGACTATGTGGACCTTTGTCAGCAAAGTGATGTTTCTTCTTTTTAATACACTGTCTAGGTTTTTCCTAGCTTTTCTTCCAAGGAGCAAGCATCTTTTAATTTTGTGGCTGCAGTGATTTTGGAGCCCAAGAAAATAAAGTCTGTCACTGTTTCCATTTCCCCCATCTATTTGCCACAAAGTGATGGGACCAGATACCAGATCTTAGTTTTTTGCATGTTGAATTTTAAGACAACTTTTTCACTCTCTTTCACCTTTATCAAGGTAAAGTGAGACAAATATATTTACCCTCTTACCCATTTCAGAGGATTGTAAAGAGAATCGAGATAATGTATTCACTGAAAGCACTTTGTAAATGTTATTGTAGGCAAAATTCCTTAATACACTTGGTGTTTCTATTCTGGAAACTGATCTCTGGTATAGACTAGTGAAAAAAGTAAACTGTTCTTTAAATGTGTTACTTTGCCACACTAATTAGTAAAACATCTGTTTCCAAATTTTCAGTGGAATTTTTTTAATGTATACACTACATATGTTTATATCTCTACCTCTATCTATCTGTCATCTACCTGTCTAATTTACTCAGTGAATTTCTTGCTGTGGATAAATTCAATACTTAACATAAGAAGAGTATTTCGGGTAAGTAGGGGTAAATGAATCTTAAAATGAAAACAGGAAAATGAAAATTTACCTATAACATCCCTGTGCATTAATAAAGATTAATGGTCAAAGGAAGAGTTAGTACTTTAATCAAAGTACCACAGATAATTCATCTTTCATTCCTATACCACTGGTTCCTTTTTTTTTAACCAACCTTTAACTTAGAAAAACAATGCATTCATATTTTGCATTTGCCTTCTTTAAGTTATGATACCCATCAGCAATCATTCTTTCTAACCCTATCTAGATAATTCTCTATAAAAGACATAGAGTGCAAACCATACTCTTCCACCACTGGTATCCCTCCTCCTCTGAAGATGAAACACATCAGTTCTCTAATGATTAAGGTTCTTGCTCAGTCATGGAATGTATATTCCTGCCAAGTAAACCACTATGATAACCAAATTATCTATCTCTCTTATTTTCCAAGAAGAAATCAAACTTGAATATCAAGTAGCCTTCTTAGAATGAAAGTGGGTTCACATTCTGGTAGTAAGTGGGAGTGCAGTTAGCAGAACTTCCAAAATCATAGACAACTATCACCCATCCCTCCAACATAGCACATTAGACTTCTACAGTATTAAGATACATTTGGTGAGATAAACTTAGTGAAAAAAGATCCAACCTATGTAATATTACTACCTCCCCTCTTTCCTAATATTTCATGTCCACTTCTAATATTCCTTCATCTTCTACATTTTTATTTGTGATTCACTCATGATCATTTTCTCTATTAACCCAAATGTGTCACCTAACTCTTTACAAAATCTGACAAGAGAAAATTAACTATTCTGTTGATTGACTGAAGTATTCTAAAATAGTGTGATTGTCAAGGACCCGATGGTATATATTGCATTTGCCTTTTTTAATTAGTAAGCAGTTGTGCATTTTTGCCCTTTTTAATAATTCTTTTTGATAATGAGATCTTTTTTTTTTTTCTTTTTGAATTCACAATGGCCTGAATATGCCACACACTTAGGTTTATAGAGAAGAAAATCTTTCAGAAAAATATCACTGTCATTTGTTTGTCTGGTTTTCTTTTATTTTGGTACTTTTGTTTTTACCTTTTAAGACTAAGCACTGAATTAGTTTTATTTTGGATAGTATCTCATTGTTTGGATATACCACAGTTCACCCATTTTCCAGTTATTTTTAGTCTTTGGTTATTCTGAATAGAAGCACTGTGATAGTCTAAAAAGTTTTCATTTGTTTGGGGTAAGTGTTTACAAATGGAATTGCATGTATCAGAAAGTCTATGTTTTACTTTATAAGAAAATACCAAACTTTTCCAAAATGGTTATGCCATTTTTCACTTCCACTACCAATATATTGATATCTGAGTTCCAGTTGCTCCATATCCTTGCCAACAATTAGTTTTGTAAGCCATTCTAGTGGGTGCAAGATGATAATGAGTTTAATTTGACTTTCCTGATGACTAATGATATGGAATACCTTTCATGTCTCATTGGCCATGACCGTGTCTTTCATAAATTTTTTTTTTATGAATCTTTTGCCTATTTTTAAATTATATTGTCTACTTTTTTGTTTTTGGTGGAAGTTCTTTATATATTCTTGATACAAGTTCTTGTCAGACATGTATTGTGAATGTTCTTTTTGCCTTAACAATCACTTTTGATAAGCTGAGCCTTAATTTTGATAAAGGTCAATTTATTACTTTCCTTATATATTAGTGTTTTATCTGCCATATAGAATCTTTGCTTACTATAAGATCACTAAACTATTCTCCAAGATACTCCTTGAGGAGTGTTATAGTTTTTGCTTTAATTTTAAATTGATTCATCTCAATTAATTGTTGAGTGTAATGTGTGGTATGAGGTCAACTTTACTTTTTTCCAACACCAGGGAAGCCCACTTTAACCATGTGTGATAAGAGGTCAATTTTACTTTTTTTCTGAGTATTTGTCTCCTTGTGCAAGCACTGTTGGTTGAAAAAAAGTATTAGTTCCCACTTTAATAGCCCAAGTGTTTATTGAAATTTGACCATATATGTGAGTATTTAATTCTGGACTCTTTATTCTGTTCCACTGGTTTGTCTATTCTTATAACAATCCCATACTGTCTTTATTACTCTAGCCTTTACGGTGTTATAAAGTGTTTTTTACTGTAAGCCTTGGAATTAAGTAGTTTGAATCTTCAAACCTTCTTCACGTTTGTTTTGGATGTTTTCATATAATTTTAAAATCAAGTTGTCAATTTCTAAAAAAGTCTTTTGCAATTTTAATAGGATTGAGTTGAATCTATAGAAAATTTGGGAAGGAATTGACATCTTCAAATATTAGGTCTTCAGATCCATGAACATAGTATATTCCTCCATTAATTTAGGTTTACTTACTGAACTCATAAATATTGTTTTTAGTGTAGAGGTCTTGCATACTTTTTTGGCTTAATTTATTCCTAAGAATTTTATTTTCCAATGCTATTATGAATGTAAATTTTAAAATTACTTTTAAATTGCTCTACTATTGAAGTACAGTTGATTTTATAGTTTTGTATGTTGCAATAATAGTAAATTCACTTTTTATTTTAAAAAATTGTTTATTTTATTAGTTTTGGCTGTGCTACGTCTTTATTGCTATGCACAGGCTTTCTCTAGTTGCAGAGAGCAGTGGCTGCTCTTTAGATGTGGTGTGCAGGCTTCTCATTGTGGTGGCTGCTCTTTGCCAGGCATGGGCTCTAGGCGTACAGGCTTCAGTAGTTGCAGCATGGGGCTCAGTAAGTTGTGGCTCATAGGCTCTAGAGCACAGGTTCGGTAGTTGTGGCTCACACGGGCTTAGTTGCCCCATGACATGTGAGATCCTCCTGGATCAAACCCATGCCTGCACTGGCAGGCAGATTCTTAACCACTGGACCACCAGGAAGCCCATAAATTCACTTTTTAGAAATTATTTTGCAAATTTCTTAGGATTTTTTAATGTAAAAAATTATCTATGATTACACTCAACATGACTTATTATTTTCCATTTTGCATGCTTTTTATTTCTTTACCTCCAGTAGAATGTTGATTAACAGTGGTAAGAGTGGGCATCCCTTGTGTTGTTCTTCATGTTGGAGGGAAGGATTCAGTAGTTTACTATATTATTATGTCCTACAGATTTTTCTTAAGAGTACTTTATCCGACTGAGGAAATTCTCTTCTATTATTAGTTTCCTGAGAGTTTTTGTCATGAGTTGGTATTACATTTTGTTTAAAACGCTTTTTGAATCTATTGTGATCATCATGTTTTTCCCCCTTTGTTTTGTTAATGTAGAGAATTACATTGCCTGATTCAAATATTAAATTAATATTACATTTTAAATTAATTTATACTGAAATAAATTCTACTTGATCTTGTTTTATTATCCATTGTACATTTTATTTTGTTTAATTTGCAAATATTTTATTAAGAATTTTGCACTTATGCTCAAGTCTCTGGCAGAGTGTGATGTTACTTCATAAAATGAATTTGGGAAGTTTTTTCTTTCTCTACTTTCTTAGTTTATGTAAGACTACTATTAATTTTTCCTTAAATGTTTGGAAGAATTTACCAATGAACCCACTTGAGATTGGAGTTTCCTTTGTGGGAAGGTTGTTGACTATAAATTGGTTTTTGTATATTAGCTATAAGCGTATTCAGACTTTCTATATATTCATAATTGAATTTTAGCAGTTTGTGTCCTCCAAGGAATTTGTTCATTTCATATAAATTGTCAGATTTATTGGAATTAAGTTAGCCACAATATTTGCTTCCTATCTTTTTTAATGTGAGTTGTAGCTACAGTGATATACCCTCTTTCAATCCAAATATTGGTGTTTTTGTTTCTCCTTTTTATAGATCAGTCTCATAGGGGTTTATCAATTTTATTGATATTTTCTAATTACCAATGTTTGCATTGTAAATTGTTTCCTATTCCATTGATATCTACTCTTTATCCATCCTGAAAATCTCCAATTTTAACTGGATTATTTAATTTATTTATATTTAATATAATTATAGATTTTGATGGGATAAAGTTTTACAATTTTCTATTTTTCTCTTTGTTCCCTCAGTTTTTGGCTTTCTGTTACTATTTTTCTTCCTTTTGCTTAATTGAATCCTTTTTCTAAGCTATTATTATGAAGAGATAATTTTTTTTTTTAGAGGAGTTTGAGGTTCACAGTAAAATTGAGGGAAAGATAAAGATTTCACACATACTCCCTGTCTTGACACATGCATAGCCTCTCCTGTTACCAACATCCCACCTGAGTGGTACATTCATTATAATTGATGAACCTATGTTGACACATCCTAACCACCCCAAATCCAGTTTGTTTAGGGTTCATTCATGATGTTATACATTCCCTGGGTTTGGACCAATGTATAACATGTATCCATCATTATGGGATACAGAATATTTTTATTGCCCTAAAATTCCTCTGTGTTCACACTCATCCTTCCTTCCCCTACCCTTTGCAACCATTGATCTTTATACTGTTTCCTTTTGAATCCTTTTTTAGTCTTCCATTTGAATTACTCTACTGTTGTTTTAGCTATACTTCTTTGTATTTTTTTTCTAGATTCACTATTCATCCTTAATTTGAATATCCCTATAGTTAAAATTATACCACTTCTAATAAAATAAAGCAACATTTAACTTTTACTAACTTGGTCTTTTGTGCCAATGTGCTATTTTTCTCATGATTTTATCTCTTCTTATATTATAAATCCCAGAATATAATGTTGTGTTTTGTATTAGTCACTTGTCTTTTAAAAATATTAAACAATCAGCTGTTTATTATGAAATCCGGAAAAGACAAAAGTTTTTAATTTAGTCACATATTTCTCATTTTCAATTCTCTTCTATTCTTTCTATATATCTTAGTTTACATCAGATGTTATTTTTCTTCATTCTGAATAATTTCCTTGAATGTCTCTTTTGGTATGGATCTGCAGGTAATGTGTTCTTTCAGCTTTTGTTTATCTGAAAATGTGTTTCATATTCATTTTTTAAGCATATGATCATTAGATAAGACTACAGTGATTTTTTTTTTCTTTTTAGCAGCCTAAGGATATTCTATGGTCTTCTAGTCTTCATTGTTTCTAATAAATAATCAGCCATAAGTTGTATTACTGTCTTATTTTATGTATTATGTGTCCTTTTTCTCTAGCATTTTCCCTTTGTCTTTGGTTTTCAGCAGTTTGGCTAATGTTTAGGTGTGGTTCTCTTTGTATCCTGCCTGTGATTGTCTGAATGCCTTGAACCTATAAGCTGTTTTTTTTTTTTTTTAAACCAGATTCAGGTAAGTTTCAGACCATGTTTCTTCAGATATTTTTCTGTCACAATCCTCTCTCCTTCTTTCTAGAATTCCAGTTACACACATTTTAGGACAATATATTGTTTTACATACTGCAAAGTCTCTGCTTACTTTTTTAGCTTTTTCTCTTTCTGTTTTGAGACTAGCTAATTTCTTTTGATGTATTTTCAAGATCACTGACCCTTTATTCTGCACTTGAAAATGCTATGAAGTCCATTCAATGTATTTTCATCTGAAATATGTCTGTCAGTTCCAGAATTTCCATGCTTCTTTGTGTAGTTTCATTTCTCTGCTAAGTACCTCATTTATGCATTAATTATGATATTCTTTTTCTTTATATACTTGAACATATGTTTTAATGACTACTTTAATGTCCTCATTTGCTAATTACACTATTTGAGCTATCACAGTTTCTATTGATTTTTTTTTTTTTATGAAGGTGGAAAGGTCTCTAGGTCACATTTTCCTGATTGTTTCCACAACTAGTGATTTTTTTTATTATTATTATACATTGTAAATTACAAATTATAGAGACTCTGGCTTCTATTATCTTTCTCTGTTAAGAATGTTATTTTTCGTTCTAAGAGGCAGTTAAATTGATCTCATTGAAATTGTAGAGGCTTAGTTTTGCATGTTAGGTGGTGACTGTTTCAGTTTTGTCTTTAGTCCTAGAGTGAATCCTTAGTCTTGGCATGTAGTCTTTATTCCAAGAGTGATCCCTCTGGGGTTTCAGTGGAAAGCTTGAGTTTTTCATGGGTCCTTTTTTACTTGGTAGGATTCAAATCCAAATTCTGTTTAACTTGCAGTGGGTATCAGCTGAAATTTCTTCTCAGAGTTTTCAGATATACAGACCTGATTTCCACTGGAATCACTGAAATCATCCCTATACCTGTGAAGTTCAGGTGACAGTCACTCAGAAGCCTCAGACTATCTTTCCTGATACATTAGGCCAATTAAGACTGATCTTCTGTTACATTCTAGCCACTCCATGCTAAGTAGACTGGGGAATGTCTTCATGGAAAAGCTATAAAAGCAGGGTTTTTACTCAGTGATATTTCTTTTTTCTAAGAGTCAATCCTCTCCAGTTTCTTAATTTTGGTAGAGCTCAAGTACCTTCAATTAGTTGTTTTTCTATGTTTTTTTCCTCCAGAATTTATAATTAATATCTGATTAAAGGTTAGTCTGATATAAGTTATTCTGCCATTACCAGAACTGGATCCCAGAAGAGACTCTTTTGTGCTGATATTTTACTTACATTCATTCTGTCTGACAAAATGTAAATCTTAATGGGCCTTTGAGAAGGTATTTGTTCTCTTACTTTTCTCTATTCTTTATTTCCAATTCACTAGTAATTACTGAGACTATTCAGTGGTAATGTCTAATTTGGCTTCCATTTTGATATCTTCTATTTATTCATGTCCCTACCCTGCTTTTATAAAAACCTTAAAGACTCCTTGACTTTATAGTTAAGGTACTTGGTAATCTTGCCTCTACTTACTTTCTGAATTTAATCTCTTGACAGTCCCTTATTTTTTTTATTTAAATAAACTCAAGCCATAACCAGATTCTTTCTATTCCTTAAAACTCTCTATGCCTTTGTTGTAACTCTGTCTTTATATTCACACATTCTGCAGCCTAGAATGCTTTCACACTCATGAAAAGTGAAAGTGTTAGTCACTTAGTCATGTCCAACTCTTTGCGACCCCATGGACTATAGCCTACCGGGCTCTTCTGTCCATGGAATTCTCCAGGCAAGAATACTGGAGTGGGTAGCCATTCTTTTCTCCAGGGGATCTTCCTGATCCAGAGATCAAACTCAAGTCTCCCCCATTGCAGACAGATTCTTTATCGTCTGAGCCACCACACTTTTACCTGCTGGTAAATTCTCACTCTTCCTTGAAGATACTGCTTAAGCAGTACTTGCTCTCTGCAGCTTACATATTATTCACCTCTGTCCACTCCAACAACATTAATAGCCTCTCTTCTCTGCTTTCATAGTATTTTGAAATTACTTACAATGTTTTGTAATTTTCTATTTCTGCATCTGTTTCCCTTTCTGGACCAGATTCCTTTAAAACAAGGCCATGTATTTCTCTTTGTATCTTCTGTCACAATGCTGGGTACATCTGAAACTTGTCAGAGTGTTTGCTGAATTAATGCATACATAAATGATTCCTAAGCACATTATAGAATTTGCCAGAGTTCCTCCTTAGGGAGGACTTTATATATGCACAAATCCACACCAAACGCTTACTCATTCACTCACATAACCCTTGGAATTTACCCAGGAAGGGGGCCTCTTTAGGATTAGTTCAGGACCATTGCCATAGGCTATGATGGTTAAACTAGCCTTCTTTCCAACCCACCTGGAAAAACTCAACTTTCTGTATTCTTTTTAAATCATTTAAATCACAGATCCCTAAGGAAGTTTTTGCCTTGGCAATTTCTGCTTTTTCCCCCATTGACTATCTTTTTGCATCTAACTGAAAGTTTGGCTTTATACAAGCTGATATGGGAGACAAGAATGAATTAACCAGTCTGAGCCCCTTCAGGGAAGTGGAGAGAACAGGAATTCCTGGAGTAAATGGAACCAATGCTTTTCCTTGTTGCCTGGTGTGATACTGTTGGCCTCCTGTTATTTAGGAATGATGTTGCTGATAATTAAAGACTCTTAGGTCAGCTGGAAAGCAGTAGTCTCCAAGTACATAGCTGTAGGTCTAGGCATCTTCCAACTGCTTTTCATGAGAAGACATATTATGAATATTGAACTCACAAATGATCCCTCTGCTATTAAAAGTAAAAAATCTGCCTCTTAGAATTATGAGCTATTGCCTAGGATAACTCTGGATTCTGACACAGAGCATTGGCTATTTTAGAATGAAATGCTTCCCCCACCCCTTTTTTAACTTGATGTTATTTTTCAAAGTAAATGAGCAGTATGAAGTCACATTTGATATGTAGATTCTAAAGTTAATTATAGCAGAGAGTCAATTTTAGGCTTCAAATTTTCAGACTAACAGCATACCTTTTAAAAATAATACTATATAGTATTATATAGAATTTTCCTTATCTGTTTAAAAGAGCTTTCTTAATATACAGTCTCTATTTTAAATTTCTGAGTTTATATGCATGTATGCAGTCATATGTGTTTTTATTACTACAACAATAATTCCCTTACCAGTTTGTTTCATGAAGCAGCTTAGAGAAGTTATGACCCTTTTATATTTTCTTAAAATTCTGACTCTGATCATATATCATATATCAGATCCAATTTAAAAGTAGTTTCAAACCTTGGTCTCTCTAGATAAGTCTCCTCTCTTCCCAAACCTTGGTTTATTAATACACCACTTCTAGTTTTAACTTGAAATATCCCATTCATTTTTCAGTTGACTCCAAGCACTTGGGAGAGAGAAAAGGAGACAAGAAAAAAGAGATGTATATACACCCTGACGTTTCCTATTTTCACTTTCTTAATTCACATTTCTATACTATGTGCTGTGCTTAAATTTCTCAATATCTGGGAGCATTTCTTGTGAGACTAGAGATCTGTGTAATTCAGTGTCAGTCGGTGTCGTGTAAATATGTATTATGGGAGGACAGACAAGGTCACTGCAGGACAGTTGGGGTGAGAAGTGAACTCTCTTCCTTGGAGAAGGTAGAATTTAATTAGTAAAAGTGAGTAGGAAGGATATACTAAGACTGCGATATGGAATGAGAGGGAGAGAGATTGAGCATAGCTATGAACATATTTGGGAGAATCAATTGATATGTAGCAGAGGTGGCACTAGTGGCAAAGAACCCACCTGCCAACGCAGGAGACATGGAAGATGCAGCTAGCCCCCAGGCCGGAAAGATGCTCTGCAGGAGGGCATGGCGACCCACTCGAGTGTCCTTTCCTGGAGGACCCCAGGGACAGAGGAGCCTGGTGGGCTGCAGCCAATAGGGCCGCAAAGAGTCAGACATGACTGAAGTGACTTGGCATGCACATACCGAACATCTACTGAAACCAGAGTCTAAAAATCTACCATGATCAGTCTGTAGGAGATTAAAACTTCCCATTTACAATGAAACACATCTTGTAAGTAAGTAAATAAATGGAAGCTGGCTATTTGGTGTTGATAGAGGTGAGAAAAGCCGTGACAGTAAAAGCAGACCCTGGATGTTAATCACCTGTAGCACAGTAGTTACCTTAGAATAATATTGAAATGTTTTTGTATCTGACATTCTCCACAAGCCTGTCTCCTGTGTACGCATGCAAGTATATAAATTGCTGAATTCATGTCAGTTGTAAAGTAATGGCACTGAGGGCATCATAAATTACTATGGTGATCCTCAGGAGAAGACACTGTCGTATCTGAATGAGTGTTTCACTTCCAGAGTAATGTATGCCTTCATCTGGCCCAGCAGTCAGCATATTGCCCTGCGTTGATGGATATTGTCAGCTGGAAGCTACACTACATTTCACTGCACAATAAACATGGCTGTCAAACCCATATAAAGTGAAATCAATTTATCCTGTATGGTCAGTGCATTTTAAATGAAATTAATGTACTGTGGGTATGGTGGCAAAAAGGTAGCATATTAGTTATGCATCTTGGGATTTGAGACTTTTCATGTAAGGGATCATTCTGTCTAGTAGGCCTCAAAGAAAGGCTGTATATAAAATGTGTTATTTTGCATAGTCTTCAGAAAGGGGCCCCTCTCCCCTTCCTCATGTTTAGAAAAGAATTGATAATATTAGCCAGTTCGGCCCTTTTATCCTGTCTTTTGTTTGCAATAAATGATGACCATATTTGCCAATAATAGTGTACTTTAATGTTCTAATTTATTACTAGCTATGACACAAACAAATTTCTGCTTAATCAGGTAGCTGGAAATAGAGTAGAAGGGCAGAGATGAATTGGATCATATTTTACCTGTGTAATCACTCCACTGAGCTGAAAGGATTTGCTTTTTCTGAAATGTAGAGATGTAGCTTTTAATGTATATTTTGCTTCTAAACTTTTAGGAGTAGGCTTTCCTGTTTATGCAGTAGAATACCTGGCTAAGCCCATCAGTCCAACTTTACATTTAACTATAGGGGTTCTCAGTCTATAGGGAAATATTTAGTGATTGCCACATGTAAAGCATGTACATCAGTGTGTCATGCGGCAGGGGCTATAAAAACAAGTAAGAGCTATGTAGATTCTTTCATTCACTCGTTCATTAATTGAATGTATTTCACTAACTGAAACTTTATATGCCATGTGCTTTATTGGAACCTAGAGATACAGCAGTGAAGGAGAGCCAGTTCCCACCATATCCTCAAAGGACTTTTAATCTAATGTGATATTATGGTCACTAGGCTTCCCAGGTGGCGCTAGTGGTGAAGAACCCACCTGCCAATGCAGGAGACACAGGATACTTGGGTTTGATCCCTGGGCCTGGAAGATCCCCTAGAAAAGTGCATGGCAACCTACTCCAGTATTCTTGCCTAGAGAATCCAATGGACAGAGGAGCCTAGTGGCCTACAGTTCGTAGGGTTGTAAAAAGTCAGACACAACTGAAGCAACTTAACACATACTATGGTGATGTCTTTGGAAACCATGAAATATCAAGAATTTAAAAACAGTTTCATAGGGGTGTGTGGCTCGGGTGGTAAAGAATCTGCCTGCAGTGCGGGAGACCTGGGTTTAATCCCTGGGTTGGGGAGATACCCCGGAGAAGAGAAAGACTACCTACTGCAGTATTCTGGCCTGGAGAATCCCGTGGACTATAGAGTCCATGGGACTGCAAAGAGTTGGACACAACTGAGCAACTTTCACTTTCATAGGGATGTTAAAGAATTATCCTCATGCAGCAGAAAAATATATCAGGACCCTTGAAATGACTGCCTTTTAGTCTACTACTTTTGTATATGAGTTGAAAACTGAACAGTTTTGTCCTTGGAATTCAGGCAAGAATACTGGAGTGGGTAGCCATTCACTTCTCCAGGGAATCTTCCTGATGCAAGGACTGGACCCAGGTCTCCTGCATTGCAGGTGGATTCTTTATCGTCTGAGTCTCCAAGGAAGCCAGATAAGTAGTTTTTGTCATTGTTGTTCAGTTGCAGAGTCATTTCCAACTCTTTGCGACCCCATGAACTGCAGTATGCCAGGCTTTCTTGTCCTTCACCTCTCTGGAGCTTGCTCAACTCATGTCCATTGAGTCCATGATGCCATCCAACCATCTTGTCCTCTGTCATCCCCTTCTCCTCCTGCCTTCAATTTTTCCCAGCATCAGTGTCTTTTCTAATGAGTCAGCTCTTCACATCAGGTGGCCAAAGTATCGGAGTTTTAGCTTCAGTATCAGTCTTTCCAATGAATGTTCAGGACTGATTTACTTTAGGATTGACTGGTTTGATCCCCTTCAATCCAAGGGACTCTCAAGTCTTCTCCAACACCACAGCTCAAAAGTATCAATTCTTCAGTGTTCAGCCTTCTTTATGGTCCAACTCTCACAATCATACATGACTACTGGAAAAACCATAACTTTGACTAGATGGACCTTTTTCGGCAAAGTAATGTCTCTGCTTTTTAATACTCTGTCTAGGTTGGTCATAGCTTTTCTTCCAAGGAGCAAACATCTTTTAATTTCATGGCTGCAGTCACCATCTGCAGTGATTTTGGAGCCCAGAAAAATAGTCTGTCACTGTTTCCATTGTTTCTTCATCTATTTGCCATGGAATGACGGGACCAGATGCCATGAACTTCATTTTTTGAATGCTGAGTTTTAACCCAGCTTTTTCACTCTCCTCTTCCACCTTCATTAAGAGGTTCATTAGTTCCTCTTTGCTTTCTGCCATAAGGGTGGTTTCATCTGTATATCTGAGGTTATTGACATTTCCTCCAGCAATCTTGATTCCAGTTTGTGCTTCATCCAGTCTGACATTTCACATGATGTACTCTGCATATAAGTTAAATAAGCCTTGACATACTCCTTTCCCAGTTTGGAACCAGTCTGTTTTTCCATGTCCAGTTCTAACTGTTGCTTCTTGACCTACATACAGATTTCGCTGGAGGCAGGTGAGGTGATCTGGTATTCCCATCTCTAAGAATTTTCCAGTTTGTTGTGATCCATACAATCAAAGTCTTTGGCATACTCAGTAAAGCACAAGTAGATGTTTTTCTGGAATTCTCTTACTTTTTCTATGATCCAACGGATGTTGGCAATTTATCTCTGGTTCCTCTGCCTTTTCTAAATCTAGCTTGTACATCTGGAAGGAAGTTCTCATACTGGTGAAGCCTGGCTTGGAGAATTTTGAGCATTACTTTGCTAGCATGTGAAACGAGTGTGATTCTTTATTGTCTGACCCTCCAGGGAAGCCCAATAAGTAGTTATTAAGTATCTATTGTATGGAAAATCCTGGGGATACAAAAATGAGTACAATATAAACACTAACTTTAAGGGTCTCATAAACCTGGGGATAGAATGGAAATAATTAGAGATGATCACCAAAAAAAAAAAAAAAGAAAGAAAAGGAATTTATTTGGCACAGAAAAAAAAAAAAATTAAAAAAAGAGGAATGAATGCAGCCTGGGAGGCATCATTGCAAATGCTCTTCCTTTGGCCCGAATTACCCTACCCATCTGTCTTTACTGGGCAGCGAAGACTCCCCTATTCACATGCTAATTCCCATTTGTCTTCCAAGGTTCAGATTAGACGTCACCTTTAATAGGAGGCTTTAGTTGACTGTCCCCTCTGCTGGTGCCCTCTGGATGTCCTGTTTACTTCCATATTAGAGCACTTACCATATATTCCATTATGACCCTCTGTTTGGGGTCTGTCTCCTCCCCAAACTGTGAGCTCCTTTAAAAGCAGGTGCTGTTTTATTCACTTTTGTATATCTAGTACTTGGCATAAACCCAAACTCATAGTAATTGCTCAGTTAATTGTTTAAATCAAATCATTTAATTAATTCATGAAACACACCACATTTAAATAGGCCTTAAAGGATGAGTGGGATTTAGCTTGAAGAAGTAAGAGAAGGAGCTTCCAGCCAGTGAGGGGAGCACTGGCCAAAGTACAGTATTGTGAAAGAGAATTCTTCTGGGGTTGAAATGGCTGCGATGTTTAGCACATGAGGCTAAAATCATAGGTAAGAGCCTACTTTTGAAGGGAGAAATCACAGCAGGAGAGGTTGTGTGCATACTAAGTCACTTCAGTCGTGTCCGACTCTGAGACCCTATGGACTGTACCCACCAGGCTCTTCTGTCCAAGGGATTCTCCAGGCAAAAATACATGAGTGGGTTGCTGTGCCCTCCTCCAGGGAATCTTCCCAATCCAGGGATGGAACTCATGTCTTATGTCTCCTGCATTGGCAGGCAGGATCTTTATCACTAGCGCCACCTGGGAAGCCAAAATAATGCTTTATTGTCAACTGGAATTGATTGTAGTAAGTACTAGGCATTTAAAAACATGCAAAAGTAATTCTGCCCAGCGTATCTTTGAGACCTACCTCAGAAAAGCCTGTAGAATTGTCATCTGCAACTGTATCCTGCTTCCAAGAGTTCATTTAAAAAGAAGTTCTTTAAAAAGTTGCTAGGGAAAGCAGCTGAACCAGGGGGCAAGTCGTGTAACATTATCCGGATAATAATGCTTTGCACCTGTCTTGTTCTTCCTGCCCTGACGTTACAGGAAGTAAAGCAATGAATGGCTCTGCAGCTAAACTACAGCAGTATTATTGTTGGCCAACAGGAGGTGCCACTGTGGCTGAAGCACGAGTCTACAGGGATGCCCGAGGCCGGGCCAGCAGCGAGCCACACATCAAGCGACCAATGAATGCATTCATGGTTTGGGCAAAGGATGAGAGGAGGAAAATCCTTCAGGCCTTTCCTGACATGCATAACTCCAACATTAGCAAAATCTTAGGTGAGTGCAGCCACTGATGCTGATTATGCATCTAATGAGTGGAAAGAAGGACACCTAAGGGAGACTATGGTGTGCAGATACTAGGTGTCCCTCAGCAAGCTGCCCGGGAGACTGTCATCGTCTCTTCACTCTTCACCCTGCACCGCGGCATTTGGGTTTAGGAGTTAGTACATCCACCAGGTGCCAGGGCAGGACTGACTAAACACTTATTTTAGAGACAAAACTATTTATTGTACGTGTTAATAGGACAACTCTGAGAGGTCACTGCTAATTAAGAATCATAAAGACAAGCTTTATCTCCTTTCCTTAGTCTTTTAAAATCTTTCAGTTGCTATGAAACCCTGGAAAACTCATAGAGTTTTCTGCTTTAGTGTTCTTGGGTTCATATGTCCTTCTGAAAGAACTCACCAAGGACTAAGGGTGAGCCCCCAAATAGTGTGAAATTTATGGAGTGTAGAACAGTGCCTCTAATGATAACTTTAAAACTTGTAAAATAAAACTACATTTACTTTAATAAGATATGACTAGTTCAGATTTCATAGCAGTGAGTTGAACACACAGACCACAGAGTAACTTGCCAGAGTGATTCTCCTGTTTCTCTGGATTAAACTCAATCCTTTTTCTATTAGTGTAAAGCTTGCCTCGTGCAGATTATACAGTGTGGAATTATTGTACTCAACATATTGAATGTATTTTATTCAACATGCAGCATTGCAGTCAACATGTTTCCTCTTTTAAAAAAAAAAACACAGAAGGCACTGTTCTATTTAAGCTGTCATGATGTGACAAAATCTCAAAGGGAGCTGTTTAAGAAGCTGAAAAACATTAGAGACTTAAGCTGTGGTTTTCTTTTTTTAAATGTTTTGTTCAAAAGCAATAAATATTTAACCTGAGTAAATATCAGTGATCTGGACATACACAAATACACATGTTTTGTCACCGTGTAAATAATTTAACTTGATTCTGAGACATTTGAGGCAGTGACCCGTATGAAAATTTAGAACATACGTAAGATCAAATAGTGTTAAAATGTTAAAATAGTTTTTCCCTTTTTCTTTTTGATGTTTGAATTTCAAGGTATATACTAAAAATCATTACAATTAAGTGGAGTTTTATTTTTAGACTTTCAGAGATATATATCAGGGCATCATTCTTATGAATTTAAAGACCTTTCAAACCATGATGGATATATTAAATTTTTTCTAATTAATAGATATTCCAAAGAAAATTATTATTTTTCTGTCCCTAAATGTTGATATCTAACTTTGAAATTTTCTCGGTTTTGGCCATTTTATTAGCAGTATGAGTAAGCTCACCAATGGGCACAGAACCTCTCTGTTTCCGTGTTGGCAACTGAGGGGAATCTATATATTGATGTGCATCCTGTGAAAAAAAATTAAGAGTATAGTAAGTGTATTCATTAAAGTGTAAACTTTTAAGCACAAGCATTTTTAACAGCACCAAAAATCCTCCATTAACTGGGGCTTTAAGCTGCTGGGAGCCAGCCGAACACAGAGAACCTTGTCCGTGTAGACTTTCTACACAACTTTTGCACAACAATCAGGAAAACAGGGATGGATGTGCTATTAAAACAGACCAGGATATTGCTGGCTACAGAGAATATTTGTACAACTTTTCCATTTGTTTATATATGAAAAATCTCCACTGAAGAACAGCTAGCATCCAGTCAGCACAGCTGTTACCGCTTTATTCACTAGCGACACACAAAAATGCAATTTGATACACGTAAAAAAACACATCCCTTCTTCGTCAAGTGTTTAGATAATTCTTTATAAACAATATTAGAGAAGTGAATACTTTTCCTTCTTCCTGTATAAACCGTATTAAAAATTTCTTACTTTTATTGGTATGGCTTTGAATGAATTGTTTAGAGTACTTGAAAATGGTATATATAATTCCAACTGTACCTTCCGGTTCTAAAGTTATAACTTCTTGAGTAGAGTTTAGACTTTTTAATTACCTCAGGCCAGGGGAGACAGTGTGCACCTGAGGTTTTTATATATGGAAGAATATCAACATTTGCTAACATCTTATCAAAGGATAGCTTCGCCAAAGGTGCTTGGAGAGTTAGAGTTGTTTGAATTGCTGTAACCTAGAGAGTTGTTCCTGAGTATTCTGTCATACTCCAAACCCTATGCAGATGGGTGGGGAAATGACCTTGGTGTAGGAGATGATCTTTAAGCAGCGAAGACATGTTTTAAAACAATATACTTATTGTAGCATCAGACTTTAAATTATTGAGAAAAATAATGCAATAAATGTGTCACATCCAATTATTCTTTGCTCTATCATCTAAAATCCTAGTTGAGAGGCTGGATGACATGTGGTAATAGGAGATATCAGAGCCCAGGTGGGTGAAGTGGTGGGAAGGAGACCCAGTATTTACCAGGAGTAGGTTGCCTTGACCACTTGGGTACTTAAAGGCTATGTTTGTATCTAGGGTCTCGTTGGAAATCCATGTCCAACCAAGAAAAGCAACCTTATTATGAGGAGCAGGCCCGGTTAAGCAAGATCCACTTAGAGAAGTACCCGAACTATAAATACAAACCTCGACCGAAACGCACCTGCATTGTCGATGGCAAGAAGCTCCGGATTGGGGAATACAAGCAACTGATGAGGTCTCGGAGACAGGAGATGAGGCAGTTCTTTACTGTGGGGTAAGTGTTCCTGCTTTCAGCC
Source organism: Aepyceros melampus (assembly GCA_006408695.1). NCBI lineage: Eukaryota > Metazoa > Chordata > Mammalia > Artiodactyla > Bovidae > Aepyceros > Aepyceros melampus. Next base: position 151,482 of record SJXQ01001186.1, read on the forward strand.
ACCTGGGGTTTCCTGTCCCAGTCAGAAACCACAGGATGGCTACTGGCAGTGTGTCTGGGAAGGAGATTAGGGCAGGGAGGAGGTTGTGACAGACGGGGCCTATCAGGACTGCACAGCCTTGCAGCGTGGCTCTCAAATCAAAAGAAATGCAACAGATTGCTCTCAACTGATCACCCCTTTCATTGTCTCTCAAACTCATCTGAGATATTCAGTGCCCACACACAAAGTTTCTGGTAGTTTATTTAAGTAGACACACAGAGAGAGAGAGGGAAAAAAAAAAACTGACCTTAAGAAATCCCCAGAAGCTTTCCAGCTTCTCTGGGTGGTGCTTCTGATTCTAATCACAATAGTCTGCTTTTGTTGTGGGATCTACCACAAGATAATTGGCCTTGACATTGGTTAGGGGACCTCATTTTTGGCATAAGATCCAGAACTCCTGTTGCAGTAAATTATTCTGTGGTAGAAGCAGTAACAATGTGGATTTTTCTTGCTTAAATCAGAAACTAGACATGTTTTTGATATCTCCAAGTCTGATTTCATGTCATTTTGTTTAAAAATTAGGTAATAGATTTCTGGTATAAATTTCGACTTGGCTGACTGGCTGTCTGCATTTAAAAGAGGCCTCTCGTAACCACAGTCATCAGAAATGAGTGGGGATGCAGATGCCTATATGTTCCAGCACTCAGACCTAGAAGCCCAGGGGGGTGGCAAACCGAGGACTGCTCTGAAGGCCCCAGCCTGAGGCAGCCGGCATCGGACTGGAGAGACACTTAGAAAGGGCTTGAGAGACAGAAGTGGAAGAAGTAAAGAGGAACTTGTATTCACTGTTGACTGGAAGGGGAGCTGAGGAGCTGTGCTGTGTCAGGAAAATAAGAAAGCTTCACTTGAGGTGAAGAAAAGAGATACCTTAAAGGAGGAGTAAAGAACCTTTTATTTTTAAGGACATTGAAAAAAAAAAAAACAACTCACGGAAGAAAAGGTTGGTTTCAGAAGCATGTGTTTAAAAACAGAAAACTAATTTGGAAAGGTAAATGGAATACACACACACAGAAAGGCCAATGACAGCAGTCTGGCTCACTATACGCTACACTAGAGTGCTCTAGGGAGGAGCATGGGCTTCAGCATTTGCTTCAGACACTGACTGTGCCATCTGCTTGGACAAGTTATTTAACTTTTCTAAGCTTCTGTTTTCTCATGTGTGAAGTGAAACAATAGTACCTATCTCAATAAGGCAATGCTTTGTATAATCTTAGTATAATATCAATAATGGTGAATTCCTATCATTATTATCCTTATTAAACATGGATTTGCTATCACAGTAAAACTGTCTTTTATATCACATTAGACAATCAATGACCATGCCTTCAGAATATGCCTGAGTCCTATGTGAGGAATGGCACAGTCTATGTATTATAGAACCTTTTTGAGGTAAAGTGAAGCTCAAATCCCTTTGCTATTTGAGGATCCCTGTATATTAGCAGATGAAGATGTGCCAAAATAGGATATCAAATCCTTCTGTGTTATAAATGTTTACATTTTTAAAAAAGCAATGCTTTTAACTCCAAAAGTACAATACAGTATAATTGGGCAATTCACATGCTAATTAGAGTATTTATGAAAGATACCAAATCACAGTACACTTTAGGAAGTATAGTTGTAGGTAAGAAAATGTAAATTTAAGACTGTATAATATCTTCTTTTAATCTTGTTAGTGTATCCCTGAAAACGTATATAATTCTTTTGAACAGAGAATCGAAAGTTTAGATTTGAGACATTTTCTCATTCCGATCTTCCTCTCCTGTCATGTCCCCTGTGTTGCATAGTGGGTCCCTTTTACCATAGTCTGGAAGATTAGCAAAAGCACCATTTTAGTTCCCTGACACTTCTTTGAATATATGAGGTGCAGTAGTAACTCTATTTAGTCCCCTTTATGAAAGGCCACATTGACAATAGCTCTGGATCAAAATACCTCAACACAAAACAATGTATGTAAAATGAAACGCTAAAGCAACTCAATAGCATCTACACTTATTGAACGCCTACTGTATATGAGGCATTTTAGGTATACAAACTACATAATCCTCTAAGATAAAGAAATTGAGGCTTTAAGAGGTCTGATGGCTACTGAGGGCTTCCAGGTAGTGCCAGTGCAGGTAGATGTAAGAGACGAGGGTTTGATCCTTGGGTTGGGAAGACCCCCTGGAGTAGAAAATGGTACCCTACTCCAGTGTCCTTGCCTGGGAAATCCCAGGGACAGAGGAGCCTGCCAAGCTGAAGTCCATAGGGTCACACAGAGGCGGACATGACAAGCAATTTAGCATGCACGCATGGCTACTGAAAGGTGAGATGAAGGAAAGGATTAAGTCAGGTCTCTGTCTCTGTCATGCCAAATGACTGAGAAACTGTCCTTACTACATTGCTTCAAAAGAGGCCTCATAGTCCTATTCTGCACAGTCGTGAGTATAACTATGCTATTTGAGGAAGAGCTCCTAGAACCTAGAGAAAATAAGGTATTTTATTGTGGTATACAGTGGCATAAAAGACCTTTGAAATTTAGAGACTAAGGATCCTGATAGTGTAGGAGGTCCTTTGTGGAAGGCTCATTTTAAACTGAGGAATAGGGCTATGGATGTGCAAGCAATGGCCAGAATACTTTAATCTTTAATGCTGAGTATTTTCTTCTGCCCAATTTTAATAATACTTGCTACATAAGGCCAGATATTATTTCCACTTAAGGATTAGTATTCTCTTTTAAGTATTGCATTTGATAGATTATTAACTCCCTAGGGTTCATCTTTGGAAATTGATCTTCATTAGATGTGGGGTTATTGCAAGAGGGAAAGACAAACAAGAAATTCAAAGATTTCTATTGACATCTTGAGGGAATGGGGATGAGATCAATTTTTATAGCTGATTTTGAAAAGATGTGCATAACTTTCAAGGCAATAAAGTTACATATATGGCTCAACATTGCCATGCATTTTCCTGATGATACAACTGAAAGTTCAGTGAGTTAGATTTTTTTTACTTAGCTCTTATGAAATGAATTTGTCAATATATGAAATGGAGTAATGTTGTCTCTAACCTTGGATTTAACCCTTTCAATTGACAGATTTAAGTTATCAGCGTTTTGTAATAATCCCAATAGGAGTACTATTAATGTTAAGATGATAATTAGGGTTCATAGAGCTACAACATTGTCTTTTCCCAAACAACTATGGCCAAATGAAATTTATTTCCAATTTGTTGAAGTTTTATTCAGTAATTTACCTAATAGAGAATTATGCAGATACTATGAAATATTATAATTAGAGCTACTTTTTGAGTAACAATAATAGTAAATTATTGAATAATTATGCTGAGTTAATTATACCAATTATTGCAAACACAAAAACTTATAAGACAGGCAATATTATCCTCACTACAATGTTGAAAAACACAATATTCAGAGATGTTAAATAATTTGTCCGAGGTCACACAGCTAGTCAAGTGCAGAGCTAAGATTTAGACCAGGCTTATGTAAAACATCTTTCCTTCTCACCACTGCACGTAAACTTTCCGTTAGAGCCTGCAGATTGTTGAGAGACTGTATAGTGTAGGTGGTTAGGAACACCGATTCTGGAGCCAGACTGTCCTGGCTAAAAGACTAGACCGCTTCTTCCTGGCTCGAGGAACTACTGCACTTGTTCTTGTTTAGTCACTAAGTCATGCCTGGCTCTTTTGTGACCCCATGGACTGCAGCCCACCAGGCTCCTCTGCCCATGGGATTTCCCAGGCAAGGCACTGGAGCAGGTCGCCATTTCTTTCTCCAAAGGATCTTCCTAACCCAGGAATTGGACCTGTGTCTCTTGCTTGGCAGGCAGATTCTTTATCACTGAGCCACCTGGGAAACCCATAGTGTCTTTCATTCTTCTGAACTCTCCACTTGCTCTTGGGAAACTTAAACTCTGTGTACCTCAGTTTCCTCATATATAGAATGGGGATGACAATAATACCTACAACATCAGACCCTTCTGAAGACTGAATAACTTAATATATCTAAAGTGCTTGGACAATGTCTAACACATAGTAAGTCCCAAATTAGAGCAAATATTCTTATTCTAGAGAAATGATGCTATGTGTCAGGTATATATTTCATATTGTAAAGAATTATATTCTACTGGATTGTGGTATAAGTGATTTGAACATTTGCCATCTTGATCTTAAAGAGGTTGAATCAAGTGTATAAGATACTTACAAATTTAATTGAGTAGAATAGACTAGACATACTATTTTTAGTCTTGTCCTCCTATAGAGAAAGCTGGATTAGAATCTCTAATAGGTAATATAAAAAGATATGCAACTTCTAGGTTTATCTCCTGAGGAACAGACTTCATTGCCTTCATTTATAGACCCTGTAAAATTCTGAAGGATCAGCAAACAGGGCCTTTGACAACATAAATAAATAGTTCCATTGCAACTGGCAAAGCTAGATTATATATTCCAGGAATGTTCTTGTGATTTGGAAACCACAATGCTGGACTTTATCAGGGTCAACTCAAACTCTACTTGGGCTAGGAGGGAGGATTCTTAGCCATCTCTACTCATATCAGCTATATATGTATACTTTTACAAACATCTACAACTTTTGCTTTGATGTGCACATTCATTACTTGTAAAGCCCAATGCTTGCCAGCTATTCCTGTTTGTAAAATCTACAATGTTTGAATTTTGACTTTGCAATTGATCTGTAAAGGAAGGAAAAATGCTTTTCAGGAAAGTAATTTCCGATAGACAAAGCTTAAGCATGCTGGCTGGATTTTCATTTTGTTAATTGATTAGTCAGTCAGTTGGTAAGGGACTGGGCCTATCTGAAACCAGCTGTGTGCCTAACACTGTACTAAGTTAACATAGTACATTAATTCTATCCGCAATGAGCTCTCAGAGAATGCTGTAGTCAGAGAAGCCAGAGACGTATATGGATAGGTTAGCAAATAATAGTTTATTATACCTATACATGTACACATGTACACACAGAATACATTGCATGGTGCTCCATATGATGTATAATGAAATACTAATTTCAATTATATAGATGAGCAATAAAGCTCAGAGGAAGAGAGATTACTATGCATTAGGGCCAACTATAGTCCATTCCTGAAGAAGGGGACTTGAGGTTTGGGTAGGGTCAGCCTGGTGGAAAGTACAGGTGAGTGAGTGAGCGTTCACTCAGTTGTGTCCAACTCTTTGAGACCCCATGGATTGTGACCCACCAGGTTCCTCTGTTCATGGGATTCTCCAGGCAAGAATGCTGGAGTGAGTTGCCATTTCCTTCTCCAAAAGTACAAGTAGATATTCCTATTTTGGCATGAAGGAGAACATGAATATAAGGAAGAAATATGAAAAATGTTCAATAATAAATAAAGAGGCTATCCTAGGAATTTTATCTGGCATTAAAGTAAGATATGTCGGGTGAAACAGTATTTTGGAAACTCCTGAAAGCTATACTCAAATTTTTTAGTCTATTTTTACGCTGATAATGACAGTGAGGTATCAAGGCCAGCATAATAGTCAGCTTATGATTTTGTATCTTCAGAATCAATGGTAACCCAGAAGGGGCCTCTGTAGTCATTGTGGGAGTCCTTCTAAGTTCAGCTTGAACTCTTCTAGGGCTAGAGAGCTCTCCACTTTCCAAGGGAGCTAGTTTCCTTACAGAACATCTTCTAATGCTGGAAAGTTCTTTCTTCTTAACTAGGCCATACTCTGCCTTTCTGCTACTTTGTAAATTGGTTCTGATCCTCTTCTTTGGTCCATTCTAGAACAAATCTCTTCCTTTTGTGTGAAGAAATCATTCAAGCATTTAAAGATAGTTATATTCACATTCCTTCTCCACTACCTTCTCTCCCATATATCCAAGAGCATTACATCTTTTCTTCTCTAGAATGGGCTACCCAGCCTTTCATTTGTTTTCCCTTTATTCACTAGTTCTCTCATTCATTCATTTCATGTATTCAACAGATTTTTGTTGAGTGGTTCCTATGTTTCAGGCTCTGCCTAAACAGTGAAACATCCTCAGTCTATATCAGTGAAACATCCTATCTTCATGAAGCTTGCATTCTAGTGGGGGACACTGGACAGTTAATGAGTGAATGAATGAATGAATGAATGAATATCAAATAGTAGTAAGTGCCTTAGAACAAAGTAAATGAGGGGAAGGAGTAGGGAGTTTTAGAGGATGGAGTGCAATTTTAAAATGAGTGGATATAGATACCTCACTGAGAAGATAAACTTGAGCAAAGACCAAGGAGGTGAAGGAGCCAGCCATGCGGATATCTGGGAGAGCTAGGCAGAACGAACAGGAACTGCAAAGATATTGAGGTGAGATTGAGTCTGGCTTGTTCAAGAAATAATGAGGTCAGAGAAATAGGAGCATAATGAATAGGTGGGATGAGTACTAGGTGTCAGAGGTAGTAGGGAGCCAAATTCTGAAAGGACTTGTTGGCCATTGTGAAGACTTTGAATTTGATTCTGGGTGAGATGGATAGACATTGAAGAGTTATAAGCAAAAGAGCATTGTGATATGACTTAAGTTTTAAAAAGATCACTCTATCTATGAGGTTGACATATTGTCAGAAGAGAATGTGCCCTGAACTAAGGAGGCAGACTCTTACAATAAAACAAATTAGAGTTGATGGTGGCTTAAACCAGGTTTGTAAAGCTAGAGGTGGCAAAAGTGGAGGGATTCTGAATATATTCCTGAGAGCAAACCAATAGGAGTTACTGATGGATTGGATATAGGGATTTGCCCCCACAGTCAGAAGATGAAGTACTCATTAACCAAAATCTGAAAGGCTATCAGAGGAGCAGTATATGGGAGAATGATCAGCAGTTCAGTATTGCACCTTTAAGGTCGAGATGGTATTTTTAACATATAAATCAGATAAGAAGTATTATATGCGTTTACATCTTCAAGGAATAAAGGGGAATTGACCAGACAGGAAGCTGATGGGGGTTGTAGGCAGCGGGTGACGCCATCTACTATCCCTCTACCATCTAGTAGTAGGCTTTTGAATATCTCCTGTCTCACTTTCAGAAAGATGTTTGTTTGTTCTCAGTGTTCCATTACGAAGTTAATGTCCAAATACTGTTAAATATGTGCAACTCAGCGTGGAAGAGTTGGATTCTGATTCAGATTAAGCATTTTCCTGCTAGTCTGAGCTTACCTTTCTCACTCTAAGATTGATATCTAATAGCGAATTTGTGAAATAAGAAAGAATTCAACTCCTGGATATGGTACCTGTGTCACTTTGGACAACAACAAAAAATCTTTGGAACTTAATTGCTTACTTCATTTGTAAAATAGGGGAAGTGATATTTCTCTCTCAGATTTATTGTGAGGATTAAAGAAGATAAGGCAATGGCAACCCACTCCAGTACTCTGCCTGGAAAATCCCATGGGCGGAGGAGTCTGGTAGGCTGCAGTCCATGGGGTCGCTAGGAGTCGGACACGACTGAGCGACTTCACTTTCACTTTTCACTTTCACGCATTGGAGAAGGAAATGGCAACCCACTCCAGTGTTCTTGCTGGGAGAATCCCAGGGACAGGGGGAGCCTTGTCTCTGGAGTCGCACAGAGTCGGACACGACTGAAGTGACTTAGCAGCAATGCGAAAACATCTAAGCATTATCCATAGCACATAACAAGAGGTCAATTCAAATTTATTTAATAGCTATATAGATATTTTGATTTTAAAATACTGCAAAAAAAATGACCACCTATTCTTTGCAAAAAGAAAATGTCCTTCATGAAAAGAAAATGTACCATTTGATAGTTTGCATATGAAACAAACTAGTTCTATAGTTTGGTAATGGAACACTAGAGCAAACAAAATAGATTCATTTACCAAATTAGGAAATCTGTAAAATGGGTTGATATTACAGTAAAAGTTTTCACTCTACACTCATTATGTGATTATGGCAAAAATATTTTTATTGCAATTATCCAAACTCAGTAAAAAGAAAAAAATAATAATAATGAGGCATGTATTGCCTTGGGTAGTTTATCATAAAATTTAATTTGTGTCAATTTGCCCCAAACTTAGGAAGCAAGAAGTATACTCTTGTTAGAATTTGGTTCTATGAAAGGGAAGCCAGTATTTTATCAGATGTTTCTACACATGGATTCAGATTTCTCTATCCTCTTCTTTGGTACAGTCAAAATATCACTGCGATCCATAGAAAATGGATCAACGTCAGGTGCTTAGTATCAACTGGATGCCTACAGGCTCTGCAAGCTCAGGAATTTTTATGGAATAGAGTAAGCATAATGTATCTGTATACTGAATGTCTTTAAAGGAAAGAATGATGGAATTCAAGTCAGGTGATCTAGCTTCAAATCTCAGCAGTGCTGGTTACTAAATATAGGATCTTAAGCAAGGTCTCATTTTCTTCATCCGAAAACTGGGCATAGTAATACCTCATGGAGTTACAGTGTTAACTGGAGGAGATAATCTATATGAAAATATTTTATGTTAGTTAAAGGTTAAGGCATCAATATTATGCCTCACAGTGTTTGACAGAGGTTGTTAAAGATAGCACTATCAGATACCCACAGTGTGATTTTAGGCCGTTTCTGTCATTTCTCCTTTTACCAGGCTGGAAAGCATACAACCCTTGAGAAATTATACTCCTTCAGGACATTCAAAAAATAGCTGGTAACTTAGTTAATTCTTCATAAATTCATAGTATTTTCCTCTTAGATTGAGGTGGATAGAAAGTTTCAATGTAGGGGGGTTCGATAAGAATTGTTCAAGTGATCGACTGACCTGAAGTCAAGTATTAAAAGGTGGAAGGACCTTCCAGGACTTCAGTGATCCCAGCTTTTGTAAATGGATGGAAACTGAGGCTCAGAAGGAGTTACAAGGACAGTGTGAAGTGAGTTTATATTAATGTCCTTAAAGATTGAGAAGCACTTGGTGAATATTGCATCTATGAATGAATATTGTTTCAGTCCTATTCTTCAAGCCAGGTAGTAGTTCTTTCATTCTTTCAGTACTTCAAGTTACAATGCCTCAAGGGAAATGAGAGACAGATAGCCATGTCTCCCTGCAGAGGGAGAGACTGACCTTTGTAAAGGCTCTGGTAAGTTTATTTGAACTAGAGTGACATGATGACGGACTGATCTGGTGTGACCAAGCCTTGGCACCTGCTAGGATCTAGGATGAGGCAACATGTGCCATTCTGTTAAGTAGCAAAGCTCTCAATGTTCTTCACTCTCGACTCCTTCAACCCTGGCTCCAGCCCAGGGCCACAGGATTAATGACATCCAAGATGATCCTTCCATGATTAGGAAATAGAAGTTTCAATGAGCTTCCCTACAGGTTTAACCACAGAAATAAGTAGACATTTTACATGGATACCAAATACATGCTTTACTGAATCTGACTCTGGGATGTATAGGATCCTTCCTCATCTTGATTTTTTCTTTGTACAACTCTCAAACCAAGGTGAAGACATAAACCTGCTTAAGTGTCATTATAGTATGTATGTCTCATGTTACCAGCCTTTTTTTTTTTGTAATGTTCTGGGAGATCCTAAAAAAAATGATCTCACAGGTAACTTTGTGGAGTTAACTACAGTATTTGTTCCAGATGCCAAGGGTTATCAAAGCTTTGCTTCCATGTTGCAAGACCATCAATAAGTTGCTCCATTGTATTGCTTAACCTCAACTACATCATCAGGGAGGTTTGCAGAACTCCTCCAGGAAACACCTTTGTCCCATTTCATCATTTGCTTACAATTTCAAACAGACTCCCCTCTGAGACTGTGTGAGGGATGAGTTCCAAAGCCACCCAGAAGAACATGTGTATATAGATATTTCCCTCTGTTTTATTTTATTTTATTGAATCTCTACAGGCAGCAGCCTCAGATTCCATCACCACAGGAACAGGTGTTGTGTATCCTGGTGCTGTTACTATGGCAACTACCACACCGTCACCTCAGATGACATCCGACTGCTCCAGCGCCTCGGCCAGCCCAGAGCCCAGCCTGCCGGTCATCCAGAGCTCCTATGGTATGAAGACAGACGGTGCAAGCCTAGCTGGAAATGAAATGATGAATGGAGAAGATGAAATGGAAATGTATGATGACTACGAAGACGACCCCAAATCAGACTATAGCAGTGAAAATGAAGCCCCGGAAGCTGTCAGTGCCAACTGAGGAGTGTTTGTTTGCTGAATTAAAATACTCTGACATTTCACCTCCCCTCCCCCAACAAAAAAAGTTCTTAAAGAGCCCGCATGCATTTGTGGCTCCACAATTACATCAGCAGAATGGTCTTAATTGTTTCGTAAGCGTGAGACAGATTTAAGTTTTCCCTGATTTTTCATGAACTTGAGTTTTTTTGTCGTTATTGTTGTTGTTGTTGTTTTTTAATTTAGGTGAAGACATATTAAATATGAGACACCAGGACTTGAAAACTTATCTCAACCCATAGCTGTCTTACAAGTCTTATATTTTTGTCTTACTTTTTTTCTTTTGGATGTTGATAAAGGTTTAAGTTACTGTTTTAGATGGGGTTAAAACATTCTCACTCAGGTATGCTGTGCCGGCCTACAGGTTGTGAATGTGTTTTTATTCTGAATTATTTTAGAAAACAACTGAGAATTTCATATTGTGAAACAGAACAAGTCCACAGCGTGTGCAGCTGCATGCAGAGCATATTCAAAAGGCCTCGGAATTCCATTTTTCCACGTGTAGAGTTAAACTTTGAATGTGCCAAACTTTTTCATAACTTTTGAATCTTAATATTTTGAAAGTCTTAAAGGAGACACTGCAAAGTCTTAGACAATCTTTGGCATCTTAAAATAAAATAGCAAACCACACATATTTTTTTTTTCCAGAAAATGGTAAAGTACTCAGGAATCTGGAGACAAGATATTGTAAGGAATGAACAAGTTGCCACAGTGCATGTACCCAATCGTGTTTGCCTCTCGACGTGCCATCAGTGTGACATGGTATGACGTGCACGCACTAGAGCGATCACCACACCAGATATCGACACGGTGGTCTTCTCTGCCTGAGACCACCTCTCACTACATCCATTATCCCTTTGCCTTTAACCCTGACATTCAGTCTTAACACATTTTTCTCTTAAATAATTTATTCATTCCAGAATGTCAAGGGTCCACTTACTATTTATTTAAAAAAAAATTGTTGGTGGCATTAATTTAATAATTCTTTTTTCTCACCCTCCTTCCCCAAAGAACTTTTCAACCCTTTTCACCTCCTTCTCCTGCTAGATACAAAAGATGTACATAGTGATTTTATGTCCCCAGAACATCTGGAAGCATTTCTGAAACAAGATACTACTAAATACCTATATAGTTGTTTTTGAACATCGGTGTATATATGGCTGTAGAGCTGTGTATTTGGATACAGGTGTAGAGACTTCAACAGGAATGTCCCTGAGGTTCACCGTGACTTTGAATCTTTTGCCAGAATTTTCCCCTAATTCAGTTAAGCAACAAGGGGTAGGATCTGCATCGGTGGCATTTCCCCTGAATGCCATTTAGCAGCAAGGGTCAACAGTGGTGACTGCCAGGCAGGAGAGTCCTGCGGCCAATCCTAAAGCCCAAAGCTGCGGGCCATGTAGGAGTCCACAGGGATGCTGTCATGGGCTGGCACCTCTTCACTGAGCTGCCTGTCCCATCTGGCACATCTAAAGAGTTCTTTGCAAAATCCCCAGGATTCAAGAAGCCGCATGACAGCCTCAGAGCAAAGACAGAGGCAAATTGTCATGATACATCCAGAGAATGAAAGAAGACAATAGGGAGGGAGAAGGGGAAATACATTCCCTAAATGGGATGTTCCTACTGTTAATTCTGGGGAACAGATCACTCCTGGGGCAGCAGACGAGTTCCTCTGGCTCACTCCCTCCATTTGTGGCCACTTCGGGGTCATGCCGATGTGTGAACAAGTTAACTGCCCATGTCATGCGAGGATATTTCTGGAGATGTGCTGATGCATTGGGAGGGCAGTGAGGCTTCCTTCCTCATCTCCTAATGACAGGAAGCTCAGCCAAGCCGTCTTGACCTTCCTGAATCCAGGACTGATTGTCTACGGGGGAGCCTCACCCCGAGTAGTTCAATGGGAGAATGTCAGCAAATGGGACAGCTCACCTCATGGGACAACCAGAATCTGATCACCAGGACATAGAAATGGCCCCATCAGATTTCTTGAGCCATTTTGTCACTTGGAAGAAAATAGTGTACCTTCGTATTTATTTAAGAGTGCTCACGGCCATACCTAAGAGCGATAAATAGTTCTAGCCAAGACATTACTGTCCATGTCATTAGCTAAGAGTGCTCTCTATAAGCTGACTTAGGTACTGATAGGAATGTTTGGTTCTTAATATTGATTGGGGATTGGAACTTTGTTTTTGTACATTTATTTCAAATGAGGAGGAGGTCATTTTTCTAAAAAAAAAAAAATGAGTATTTATTATTGTCTTACTGGTTTCTTTTGATTATATACCTCTCCTCCTCAGTTCATTCTCACATTTTTTTTTCCTCTTTCTCTTTGATTCTTGCTTTTGCCCTCTCCCACTCCTTTTTGATTTTGTTGCATAGGTAGAATGCTGTATGGCTAGCATTGTATTGTATGTAATTAATTTTGCACAAAGGCAAACATTTAGAATAGTAGGTTAATTTTGTTTGTTTTTATGACCATGCCAAAATAATATTCTGGGCTGGTGGAGAACAAAGGACTGTTCTTTAGGACTGAAACTTGATTTTGCTTGTAGTTTAAAAAAAAAAGAAACAAAAAAAAGAAAACAACACAAAAAACCAACAAAAAACACACACACTCACAGATGTTGTTTCGTAAGTGTTATAAGCACTGGATATAAATGGTATTTTTTATCACTTCTGACTAATGTGAAGCTGTTGTACGAAAACTACATGAACAAAAGTCATCTGTTTCGACTCGTGTGGGCTTGCCTACAGTTGCCGGATTTGAGTCATTTTTATGTCTTGTTATTTCATTTATTTATGCAAAATACATGTGTGTATGAACACTTTGTTTTAGCTCCAGCTCTGCCTCAGTACTGGGGTTCAGTTACTCCTAGCCATGTTCTTAAAAATGAAAGGCTATTCAGGAATGATCTGATTGTAAACGTCTCTTTCATTGGGTCAAACAGTGATGCTGTATTTGAATCTAAATTCTGCACATAAGCAGTTTATTCTATTTATTAGCCAAGTTTGGCTCTAAATATCCATGGAAATTAAGAATGACAATCATAGGGATCACTTCATTTTATTTTCAGTGGGGCTTAAACAAAGTTTTTATGATTTTACCATCTCATTTTAGATTTTTCTAATTGTGTAAATATAACATAGAAATAGAATTTATTTTTGGTTCATGAATATTTAGTGAAATATAAGTTATGTATTTCCTTTTTGTTCTCTATCCATGTATGTTGGTCCAGACTAGAAGTTGACAAGTCACTGTACCTCATGGGGTAGTGAATTATCAGCCACAGTGAGAGAGCAGAGCCCCACTTGCAGCTGGAGCAGGAAAACCCTTCACTCGGGTTCTCGTATAGTTTAGAACCCACTGTCCACAGACTCAGCCTTTCACTTTTTTCTCATAGAAAGCTGATGAATTGAACATGGTGAATTTCCAGCACAGCTAGGAGGGAGTCAATTTGCTCTGTGAATCCACATGAATCTTACAAGGTAGTCCCGTGACCATTTAATAGCATGAAGCATGAATGCCATTATAAAGGCAAAATCTGCCTCTGAGATTGGCCATTAATGAAAGCCTCATCATGCCAATTAGATTAAAGAATGTTAACTTTTTTTTTTCCATTGCTCCCTATTTCATAAGATCTTCAAATCAAAGGTAAACATCTCCATTTTGTTAAAGAACTTGCAGGATCAGGATTTTCCTTGTCACTTAGAATAGGGACACTGACAGACAATCCTGTCCTAAAAAAATGGACCATATGGAATAGGAAGGAAGAAGGAAGGAAGCGAAGAAGGAAGGAAAGGAAGAAAGAAAGAAAAGAAAGGAAGCAAAGGAACAAAGAAAGAAGAAAAGAAGAAAGAGAAAGAAAGGGAAAGAAAGAAAGGGAGAAAGAAAAGGTCAGTCTGTGGACAGGAGCAGCCAGTCGAGCAGTTTCTCTGTTTTGCTGGCAGATGTGAGGTGGTATCTTTTCCAGGAAGGTACGAAAGCTTTGTTGTTTTCACCTGTATTCAGCTCACCCTTTTAGGAGCACATCAGTTCGCTCCACTTGGTATTTGATACTCTCAAACCTTGTCCTCAGGCCTGATTTGATTTGCCAGGGTCCCAACACCATCTCTCAGGCCAAGTTCTAAATTCAGGTGTGGGCTCACAGTGCTATTGAGCTTGTCAAATTCTGGCCTCCCCTGAACATTAGCCCCACTGGAGCCTGGGGTGTTTGAAAAGGGTGTGATCACTCTAGGGCTGAAATTAAAGGCTTCTTTCTTTTCCTTGTGAAGCCAGGCTGCTTCTCCGGAGCACACCCTCCTGAGCAGGGGGGCACAGGCACTAGTGAAAGCGGGGATTGTTTCGCCGAAGCCCATCTACTCCCAGTAGGAAGGCAGCCTGGTCACACCACAGCTGAGGCTGCCCCTCTTAGTCCACTCATTCTGCAAAGAGGCGACCTCTACCTATTCATTAAGGAAAAGAGAAAGAATTGCTTCGTAGTTTTAAATCATACGAGAAGTCTTGTACCAAGTGCCAACAACTGCAAAGAATGCAGCTAGAGGAATGTATTGAAATTATTACTGGGTCTTCCTTTTTAATGAGAATATGACAAAAAATGGTTGCTGTAGCCTTGCCTGATTTTGTATATGTTTGTCTAAGGACTGAGTTGGCACTTAAGCTCACTTCTCAAAGTATAATAATATTGTATGACCTCATTTGTCCTTTTACTAAAGCACTTGCATCATTTCCTTAAGTCATCTGTCCCCTGACATGTTTTCTTCCTTAATAAACAACTTCTGTCTGTTATTCCTGCCATTATGTTCTGTTTCTGATGCCATGTACTGTTGAGCGTAATCCTCTGCTAATATCACTGAAAATACTGATATGCAAACACTTTTCCCTTTCATCCCCACCCCATCTTTTCCTTTGGGGGCAGATTTCTTTCCAAAAGCTCATGAACAAGTATTGGGAATGCTGGTACCTTGGAGGCAGGGCTAGAGGTGGGAGGGGGCAAGGCAGAAAGGTAAAGCTTAGTGCAGATTCTCTTCTGATTGTCGTCCATGGCAACACGAAAGCTTGAAGGCAACTCAGTGACATATCTTGCTCAGTAGTTTCTTATTCCTGAAGAACCACAAGCAGAAAGTGAGGCCTCAGTGCTGGTGCTCTTGGAGTATGGGGAATGTGCAAATATTTAACTGTTTCATATGCTGCACATTGCAGACCTGCTCATGTGCATTCTCCGTTTGTCTTCCTTTGTCATATGTGTTTTTGCTTTTTTTGAAAAAGTGCAGTCTTTATTGTACCCTTCTCCAGCTTGTAGCAAATTAGAATGCTTAGCATTTATGTTCATTCATTATTGTATTTGCCATGTAAAATTTTTATTACCTTAGACAAGCTTATAAGCTGTTACTACATAACTTATCTTATTGTAACTCTTTTATTTCCCGACATTGTAATTTGTTTGTGATGTATATTGTGAGATTGTATTCTATGTTAATTTAATCAGCACAATTCACTGACATGCTGGACTGACATGCTGGCTGCTGTTTCAAAGTGTAAAGTTTGTGTAGGGCTGTTGAGACAACTGCTACTCTGTTGTCAAGGTACTGTGCTGGTTCCTCTAGCAACACTGCGGGTGTGGCCCTTGGGACGCTGAGGGCATTGAATACACCCTTGAGCAAATTTTAACTGCAGATTTTCTTTGTAGAAATTCTATGTATAATGCAGGTACCTACTTGGCCCATGGCTGGTAACTATTTGGGCAATTAGAAAAAAAAAACAAACAAAAACAAGAACCATAAAAACTAGTGTCTATTGCTGCTTTGAATATGTTTGAAGTCTGAAAATGTAAATAGTTTATCAAAAAAAAAAAAATCTTGTACAGTCCAGTGTAAAGTTTTTAAATGACCTTAAAAGGGTTGTCATCACATCTTTCTCACACTCTCCTCCTGATAATGGAAAAAAAGTTTGCTAAGGATTAAAGAAATGAGAAAAAAAAAAAAAAAGAGAATCTCTTCAGATTTCAAGGAATGAATCATTGTTCTTAGCTTTGTTGCATACACACACTTCTTGGATTTCGTTGTGCAGTATTGATGTGAGATAAAACTCAACATTGAATAACCTTCCAGTGGTACTTTTCAAAGTCTTCCCCTCCTCTGCCTCATAATTAAGGGAAAAGATAAAATTGAAAGACACACTGTCTTTATCTATCCTGGTGTATGTTGGCACCTTAGCTACTTTTTTTTTTTTTTTTCCTTTTTGCACAAGGTGCTTTCCTGATATGTTAAACATGCCATCTTTGGGTGATAATGTATATGCCATGGTGGGGCCTAGGCCCCTCAGGGGAGTGTCTATAAGAACTGCCTATTTATGCTCATTTACCTCAAGACTGTCCTCTCTACCCTTAATCTAGTCGTCATCACTCCATCTTTTGTACTGCTGTTGACACTTACAAATTAAAGATAAATTTTGTTTTATGACCTCCGTGTACGGCCTTGTCTGTGCCCTGCAGACTGTCCCTGCCCTGAAGCCCGGTCAGTCCTGGGCTTCCTCCTCCCTCTCCCCTCCCCCATCTCCAGTGCTTGCTGCTGGAGCCTGCAGGGCTCCCTTATCCCACTTCTCTGCCACTCCTTGCTTCTGCCTTGCTGGGAGGTAAGGCTCAGGAAACCTTCAAACCCCTTAGCCTGGGAGACTTGCCTGTTTTTTGCCTTGTGGAGGCTACACTGCTGCAGCAGGAAATGCTTGTGGATTCAGACGGTAGGAACAGGATCCAAGGCGGATTTTTTTGTCAAGAGAAGATGAGAAAGAATGTCACTTCCTATTTGCCTGACTTCTTCATGAGAGTGAAACGGTTTATGAAACTCCCGGCATTCCTGGGTATGAACGAATCTCAAGGGCCAGCCTCTCATCTGACATCAACTTCTACAGGCCTAGCAGCCAAGAATGGAAAATACTGCACTTCTGGAACCCTCGCCTCCACTGTGGTTGGGAGCGGTTGGCTGATTTCTCAGCTGCTTCTGCAGCAGAGGAGAGTTCCCATCTCGCTGTGCAGCCATGAGTTGGCTCAAGAGTGAATGATATCAGCCTCTTAATAGTCTGGGGTCTGGAGGTGGGGTAGTGGACCGAAGCGAGGCGGGCCCTTAAAGGAGGCTGGCCAAACCAGCCAAGCCAGTGCTGTGGATCCAGAGGTTAGTGACCAAGGCCTGGAGAGGGAAACCAAGGGCTCACGGGAGAGAGAGGAGAGGCGCTTCGTTGCTCACACCCTGGGGCCTGACCACCACCCTGGGACATTCGTTTTTCCTTTTGTTTGAAGTAAATCTGTGCTGTTTTCTGTTTGCAAAATTTCCTCTCCTCTTTCAAAGTGAAAGTGAAGTCGCTCAGTCATGTCCAACTCTCTGCAACCCCATGGACTGTAGCCTATGAGATTCCTCCATCCATGGGATTTTCCAGGCAAGAGTACTAGAGTGGGTTGCCACTTCCTTCTGCAGGGGATCTTCCTGACCCAAGGATTGAACCCAGGTCTCCTGCATTGTAGGCAGACGTTTTTGCCATCTGTGCCACCAAGGAAGTTCCTCTTTCAAACCCCACCCCAGATACTACCAACTTATCACTTACCTTATCAGGCCTCTCCCTGCTCCCCGGGCAGTTTCAGGCTCTCCCTCAGGGCTCCCAAGTTACATGGAAAGAACTATGATCACGTTATCTCATTGTAATAACCTGTCTCTGTGTCTGTCTTTTGTGCTAGATAACAAGCTACTGAAACCAAGGACTGTACCTTGGTCCTCCCAGCTCCCAGCACAGTGCTTGGCACAGAGTAAGTGCTCAACACTTGTTTGTAGAATGGACGTATGAGTGGCAGCAACTTGGCCTCTGTGTGTTACGATGCCTCTGAGTATCAAGGTCTTAGAGGGTGGAGTGAGGGAGCCTGTAGAGGTACCGTAGTAGTAGTTATTTCATTTGGAGAATATTTTTACTTAAAACATCTGTAGTCATTTGCGGGGGGTTGGGGGGGGTTGACCATTTCAAGACAGAGTGATGGTTTCTCTTGATCAGACTTGAAGGAATCAAGTTCCCATGCTTTGAATGCCCACATTTCTGAGCCTAGCATCACTGCTCTGTCCTTCTTCCCAGGCATCCTGGCTAAAGCATGGAAAATACAAACCAGAAATAAGAGGTTTTATGGATTTGTCTTACTCCTTGCTTGACATCCCAGGGCCCAAGATTACCTTTCACTCTGCCCAGCGATGAGGGGTATTGGCAGGCCCACCCCATGGACATCCACCACAGAAGCAGCGGGCTTCTTACCTTCTCTGCCTGCTGGGGAGAAGAAAGGTAGGGACCGCACAAGCTGTTTATTTAGTACATACTCCTTCTTCAACAAAAGAAACTCATGGTCCGGGTAATAATGACTCTTTCCCTTAATAGTGCTCTAGAGCCTTGCTTCCTGTAAATATGGTTCATGGATCAGCCTCATCATCACTTGAGACACATTAAAGCACTTCCTGGGCCAGGCTGAGTAGCAGGCTCTGATATACAGGAGCAGCTGATAACTATAATCTACCTCTTCTTAGTCAACAACACACCATGGCATGGAGAGGTTAAGGATTATTGTCTTCATTTGAATTGTGAAGGTCTAGAGACAGGAAGCGACCTACCCAAAGTCAGACTTCCCTAGTGGTTCAGATGGTAAAGAATCCGCCTGCAATGTGGAAGATCTGGGTTTGACCCCTGGGTTGGGAAGATCCCCTGGAGAAGGGAACAACTACCCATTTCAGTATTCTTGCCTGGAGAATTCCAAGGACAGAAGCCTAGCCTGGAAGGCTACAGTCCATGGGGTTGCAAAGAGTAGGACAAGACTGAATGACTTTCACTTCACATACAAATTCACGCAGAGATTAAATAGAGTGTCAGAAAGCACACTTGTATGTTTCCCTTTTTAAAACAGTTGACAGTATTGCGTACGGCCCCACAGCAGTCTGTGGAGACCACCACCCTGGGTCGACTCCAGCTGTCACCAGGCCTGCTGGGGTGTGTCACTGTGCGTGCACCGAGCCATCTAGGGGCAGGGGCCTTTGGCCGCTCCAACCCCTGCTCTGGCTGGGCCTGGCCCAAGAGACCCCCCCCAGCTCTCTTAAGAACTTGTTCTATGGTCCTCAAAATTTCTTTTTTCCAGAAAATGTGAATGGCTCTGAAATGATCTGATTGCACTTGTCACATACGCTGTATTGTGTCACAGGAATCTAATGGGTTCCTTTGTCTCATTCACTTTTTTTTTTTTTTTAATCCTATAGTCCTGGCACATACTAGTTTCTCCATACATATGTGTATTCATAAAACACTTAAGAATAGGGCTTCCCTTGTAGCTCAGTAGGTAAAGAATCTGCCTGTGATGCAGGAGACCTGGGTTCAATTCCTGAGTTGGGAAGATTCCCTGGAAATGGCAGGAAGAAAGGAAATGGCAACCCACTCCAGTATTCTTGCCTGGAGAATTCCATGGACAGAGGAGCTTGGCAGGCTACAGTCCATGGAATCTCAAGAGCTGGACATGACTTAGTGACTAAACCACCACCATTCTTAAAACAATTTGAAAAAAGAAGGAATGAACTCTTCATCTTTAAACTCCAAATTTTCCATACTCTGCGACTGATAATTTTTTTTTTTGGCCTATCTCCTAACTATGGCTTGTAACTCTCCAGACACATCAGGCTGTTTGTAGTGTGTTTTCACATGTCTTTGGACTTTTGGTCAATTCATGTTCCCTGTCTAAATTGCCCTTGCCCCACTTCTGCAATCACCATCTTTCCTTCCAGGACCAATTTAAAGTACATCTCCTTCAACAACCTCTACAAAAATCCTGAGTCTACGAAGTACAAGAAGCTTTATTAAATGTTTCGTTTAACCCTTAACAGCTGCTCTGAATGGTAGTATCATTTTCCCTGTTTCACAGAAGGAGATACTACAACGTGGATAAATCAATTTGCTTGGTCAGGGTTTCCCAGTTAGTCAGAATGTCTTTTGTTTGGATGGGCTGCCTCTCAGATTTCTTCAGCTCAGAATGAATATCTTTCTCTCTGGTTCAGAGTTTCTTAACCTTTTATTTTTTTCTTCATTATCACTACTCAAGGAGATTTTAGACATTTTCTTCCCTAATAGTTCTCTACCACCCATGGAATTTAAGTACCTGCTTGCGTACTCAGAGTTAAATTCACCCATTCCAGGCCATTTTAGTTCGCTGATTCCTAGAATGTCGACGTTCACCCTTGCCATCTCTTGTTTGACCACTTCCAATTTGCCTTGATTCGTGGACCTGACATTCCAGGTTCCTATGCAATATTGCTCTTTACAGCATCGGACCTTGCTTCTATCACCAGTCACATCCACAGCTGGGTTCTGTTTTTGCTTTGGCTCCATTCCTTCATTCTTTCTGGAGTTATTTCTCCACTGATCTCCAGTAGCATATTGGGCACCTACTGACCTGGGGAGTTCCTCTTTCAGTATCCTATCATTTTGCCTTTTCATACTGTTCATGGGGTTCTCAAGGCAAGAATACTGAAGTGGTTTGCCATTCCCTTCTCCAGCGGACCACATTCTGTCAGATCTCTACACCATGACCTGCCCGTCTTGGGTTGCCCTGCGGGCATGGCTTAGTTTCATTGACTTAGACAAGTCTGTGGGCCTAGTGTGATTAGATTGACTAGTTTTCTGTGAGTATGGTTTCAGTGTGTCTGCCTTCCGATGCCCTCTTGCAACACCTACCATCTTACTTGGGTTTCTCTTACCTTGGGCCTGGGGTATCTCTTCACGGCTGCTCCAGCAAAGTGCAGCTGCTGCTCCTTACCTTGGAGGAGGGATATCTCCACACCACCACCCTTCTGACCTTCAACGTGGGATAGCTCTTCTAGGCCCTCCTTTGCCTGCGCAGCCACAGCAACTTGGACGTTGGGTTGCTCCTCCCAGCTGCCGCCCCTGGGCTCGGGCGCTGCCTCTGGCCTTGGGTGCCAACTCTGGCCTCGGATGCGGGGTGGCTCCTCTCGGCCGCCTGCACCTTAGTGCGCCGCTTGCGGCAGCCGCCTACAACTAGGCCCTCCTTTGCCTGCGCAGCCACAGCAACTTGGACGTTGGGTTGCTCCTCCCAGCTGCCGCCCCTGGGCTCGGGCGCTGCCTCTGGCCTTGGGTGCCAACTCTGGCCTCGGATGCGGGGTGGCTCCTCTCGGCCGCCTGCACCTTAGTGCGCCGCTTGCGGCAGCCGCCTACAACTCAGATGACCATTATATCTGCTACTGTGGGCAGGAATCCTCAGAAGAAATGGAGTAGCCATCATGGTCAACAAGAGTCTGAAATGCAGTACTTGGATGCAATCTCAAAAAGGACAGATTGATCTCTGTTCATTTCCAAGGCAAACCATTCAATATCACAGTAATCCAAGTCTATGCCCCAACCAGTAATGCTGAAGAAGCTGAAGTTGAACAATTCTATGAAGACCTACAAGACCTTTTAGAACTAACACCCAAAAAAGATGTCTTTATCATTATAGGGGAAAGGAATGCAAAAGTAGGAAGTCAAGAAACACCTGGAGTAACAGGAAAATTTGGCCTTGGAATGCGGAATGAACCAGGGCAAAGAGTTTTGCCAAGAAAATGTACTGGTCATAGCAAACACCCTCTTCCAACAACACAACAGAAGACTCTACACATGGACATCACCAGATGGTCAACACCGAAATCAGATTGATTACATTCTTTGCAGCCAAAGATGGAGAAGCTCTATACAGTCAACAAAAACAAGACCAGGAGCTGACTGTGGCTCAGATCATGAACTCCTTATTGCCAAATTCAGACTTAAATTGAAGAAAGTGGGCAACACCACTAGACCATTCAGGTATGACCTAAATCAAATCCCTTATGATTATACAGTGGAAGTGAGAAATAGATTTAAGGGCCTAGATCTGATAGATAGAGTGCCTGATGAACTATGGAATGAGGTTCGTGACATGGTACAGGAGACAGGGATCAAGACCATCCCCATGGAAAAG
>SJXQ01001186.1:174256-219322 GCA_006408695.1 Aepyceros melampus
CACATCATCATGATTATCTGGGTCATGAAGATCTTTTTTGTACAGTTCTTCCGTGTATTCTTGCCACCTCTTCTTAATATCTTCTGCTTCTGTTAGGTCCAGACCATTTCTGTCCTTTATCGAGCCCATCCTTGCATGAAATGTTCTCTTGGTATCTCTAATTTTCTTGAAGAGATCTCTAGTCTTTCCCCTTCTGTTGTTTTCCTCTATTTCTTTGCATTGATCACTGAAGAAGGCTTTCTTATCTCTTCTTGCTATTCTTTGGAACTCTGCATTCAGATGCTTATACCTTTCCTTTTCTCCTTTGCTTTTCACGTCTCTTCTTTGCACAGCTATTTGTAAGGCCTCCCCAGACAGCCATTTTGCTTTTTTGCATTTCTTTTCCATGGGGATGGTCTTGATCCCTGTCTCCTGTACAATGTCACGAACCTCATTCCATAGTTCATCAGGCACTCTATCTATCAGATCTAGACCCTTAAATCTATTTCTCACTTCCACTGTATAATCATAAGGGATTTGATTTAGGTGCAGCAGTAGCAGCAGCATACCTGAATGGTCTAGCGGTTTTCCCTATTTTCTCCAATTTGAGTCTGAATTTGGTAATAAGGAGTTCATGATCTGAGCCACAGTCCGCTCCCGGTCTTGTTTTTGTTGACTATGTAGAGCTTCTCCATCTTTGGCTGCAAATAATATAATCAATCTGATTTCAGTGTTGATCATCTGGTGATGTCCATGTGTAGAGTCTTCTCTTGTGTTGGAATAGGGTGTTTGCTATGACCAGTGCATTCTCTTGGCAAACTCTATTAGTCTTTGCCCTGCTTCATTCCGCGTTCCAAGGCCAAATTTGCCTGTTACTCCAGGTGTTTCTGGACTTCCTACTTTAGCATTCCAGTCCCCTATAATGAAAAGGGGATCTTTTTTTGGATGTTAGTTCTAAAAGGTCTTGTAGGTCTTCATAAAACCGTTCAGCTTCAGCTTCTTCAGCATTACTGGTTGGGGCATAGACTTGGATAACTGTGATATTGAATGGTTTGCCTTGGAGATGAACAGAGATCATTCTGTCGTTTTTGAGATTGCATCCAAGTACTGCATTTCGGACTCTTTTGTTGACCATGATGGCTACTCCATTTCTTCTGAGGGATTCCTGCCCGCAGTGGTAGATATAATAGTCATCTGAGTTAAATTCACCCATTCCAGTCCATTTTAGTTCACTGATTCCTAGAATATCAATGTTCACCCTTGCCATCTCCTGTTTGACCACTTCCAATTTGCCTTGATTCATGGACCCGACATTCCAGGTTCCTATGCAGTATTGCTCTTTACAGCTTCAGACCTTGCTTCTATCACCAGTCGCATCCACAACTGGGTATCGTTTTTGCTTTGGCTGCATCCCTTCATTCTTTCTGGAATATTTCTCCACTGATCTCCAGTAGCATATTGGGCATCTACCGACCTGGGGAATTCCTCTTTCAGTATCTTATCATTTTTACATTTTCATACTGTTCATGGGGTTCTCAAGGCAAGAATACTGAACTGGTTTGCCATTCCCTTCTCCAGTGGACCACATTCTGTCAGACACCCCCCCCCCCATCATGACCCACCAGTCTTGGCTGGCCCCACACAACATGGCTTAGTTTCATTGAGTTAGACAAGGCTGTGGTCCTAGTGTGATTAGATTGATTAGTTTTTTTTTTTTTTTTCTAATGGCTACTCCATTTCTTCTGAGGGATTCCTGCCCGCAGTGGTAGATATAATAGTCATCTGAGTTAAATTCACCCATTCCAGTCCATTTTAGTTCACTGATTCCTAGAATATCAATGTTCACCCTTGCCATCTCTTGTTTGACCACTTCCAATTTGCCTTGATTCATGGACCTGACATTCCAGGTTCCTATGCAATACTGGTCTTTACAGCATCGGATCTTGCTTCTATCACCAGTCACATCCACAGGTGGGTATTGTTTTTGCTTTGGCTCCATCCCTTCATTCTTTCTGGAGTTATTTCTCCACTGATCTCCAGTAGCATATTGGGCACCTAATGACATGGGGAGTTCCTCTTTTGGTATCCTGTCATTTTGCCTTTTCATACTGTTCATGGAGTTCTCAAGGCAAGAATACTGAAGTGGGCTTGCCATTCCCTTCTCCAGTGGACCACATTCTGTCAGACCTCTCCACCATGACCCTCCCATCTTGGGTTGCCCCACAGGCATGGCTTGGTTTCATTGAGTTAGACAAGGCTGTGGTCCTCGTGTGATTAGATTGACTAGTTTTCTGTGAGTATGGTTTCAGTGTGTCTGCCCTCTGATGCCATCTTGCAAAACCTACCATCTTACTTGGGTTTCTCTTACCTTGGGTGTGGGGTATCTCTTCACAGCTGCTCCAGCAAAGCACAGCCGCTGCTCTTTACCTTGGACGAGGGGTATCTCCTTACTGCTGCCCTTCCTGACCTTCAAGGTGGGATAGCTCCTCTAGGCCCTCCTGCACCTGTGCAGCCACCGCTCCTGGGGTTGCTCTTCCCAGCCGCCTCCCCTGGCCTTGGGCTCAGGGTGGCTCCTCAGGGTCACCACCCCTGGCCTCTGGCACAAGGTGGCTTCTCCCGGCCGCCCCTGACCTCAGACGCAGGGTGTCTCTTCCCGGCTGCCCCTGACCTCGGACACGGGATAGCTCTTCCTGGCCATCGCCCCTGACCTCGGATGTGGGGTATCTCCTCCCGGCCTCCCCTGACCTCGGACACGGGGTAGCTCCTCCCGGCTGCAGCCCCTGACCGGCTGGGATTTTCTGGTAGTATATCTTAAAATTCCTCCCTGTCCTCCACATCCAGTCAGTTTTCAAAGCACACTGCCTTTTCCTTAGTCAAGGTGCGGTTCCCTGGACTATCAGAGATGTAACCTAATTCTTGACTCTCTTCTCTCTATTTGCCTTCCACAACTGCCAGATCCTGGAAGCATCATGCCTACAGGACAAATTCCACACTTTTTAGCCCCGTCTTCAAGGTTCATTGGGCTCCCAGGTGGCCCAGTGATAAAGAATCACCCTGCCAATGCAGGAGACGCAAGAAATGCAGGTTCTGTCCCTGGATGGCAAAGATCCCCTCGAGGAGGAATGGCAACCCACTCCAGAATTCTTGCCTGAGAAAATCCTATGGACAGAGGAGCCTGGATACAGTCCATGGGGTCGCAAAGAGTCGGACACAACTGAGGTCATTATGATCTGGCCACACCTCTTTGTTTCTAAATTTATTTCTCTCCTCCTTTATTTACCCCTTGATTCACATGTAAATTTTCTACATTTTTCCTTTGCTGTCCTTTTCGACATATGTTCTTTGCTTCTCTGGGTTTTTCCATATACTGTTCTATCTTCTAGAATACCTTGGTCTCCATCTCTGTGTGTCCAAACCTTACCACTCTCTTAAAACTTTGCTTCCATGCTGCCTTCAAAAGCCTTACGTGATCCTCTAGCTTGTATGTGCTGTGCTTAGTCGCTCAGTCGTGTCCGACTCTGCAACCCCATAGACTATAATCCCCACCAGGCTCCTCTGTCCATGAGGATTCTCCAGGCAGGAATAGTGGAGTGGGTTGCCATGTCCTCCCCCAGAGGATCTTCCCAACCCAGGGACTGAATCCAGGTCTTCTGCACTGCAGGTGGATTCTTTACCGTCTGAGCCACCAGGGAAGCTTCCCCTCCAGCCTGTATGACAAAAGCCAACATTTATGTAACGCCAAGGAAGAACCTGGAACTCTTCTGGGTGCTTTATGTGCACTCTCATTTCATTTTTATGACAATTTAATTTTCACAGCAAATCTGTGCAGCGAGAGTTACTATGATCTGCATTTTACAGATGAGAAAGCTGAGGAACAGGGAGCTAAAGTGACTTGTCCAAGGTCACAGAGCTAGTGAATGGTGAAGCCAGAATGGGATCCAGGCTGCCTGGCTCCTGTTAGCTCTCGGGTCAGGGCATGCAAACCTCTCTTAAGACCTTGGCCACTTTCTGCCTCCTTATTGGTTAACATGACTTATCTTGTCTACTGAAAGTGAAAGTGCTAGTTGCTCAGTCATGTTCACTCTGCAATCCCATGTGCTGTAGCTCACCAGGCTCCCCTGTCCATGGAATTCTCCAGGCAAGAATACTGAAGTGGGTAGCCATTTCCTTCTCCAGGGGATCTTCCTGACCTAGGGAGCGAACCTGGGGTCTCCTGCACTGCAGGCAGATTCTTTACCATCTGAGCCACCTATCTTGTCCACTTACACAGTAAAGTTTTTGAGAGTAGATAAAAATAATTGATCTATAACAGTATCTTCTGAAGTTCTTGAACTGGTAAGTATTTATTTACCAGTTCATTCTATAGCAGAACATTCTATACCAGAACATTCTATAGCAATAAAAATAAATGATCCAGAGCAGGATTGACAGACAATGGTCCTTGGGCTAAATCTGACCCAATTCCTATTTGTGTATGGTCCAAGAGCTAAGATCTTTTTTTCCAAATTTTATTTTTTTTTAATTATGGAAGTATGATAACACATTTATAGGAGACTTGGAAAATATAGAACAAGGTTACACATAGTTACACTGTATAATCATTTTAAGTAGATAAATTAAGACTTACAGTTGGAATTTCAATAACAAACTCTCAAAAATTATTGGAATGAATATGTAGAGAAGTACAAAGATAAAGTATTTCTGCTTTGTTGACTATGCCAAAGCCTTTGACTATGTGGATCACAATAAACTGTGGAAATTCTGAAGGAGATGGGAATACCAGACCACCTGACTTGACTCTTGAGAAACCTATATGCAGGTCAGGAAGCAACAGTTAGAACTGGACATGGAACAACAGACTGGTTCCAAATAGGAAAAGGAGTACGTCAAGGCTGTATATGGTCACCCTGCTTATTTAACTTATATGCAGAGTACATCATGAGAAACGCTGGACTGGAAGAAACACAAGCTGGAATCAAGATTTCTGGGAGAAATACCAATAACCTCAGACATGCAGATGACACCACCCTTATGGCAGAAAGTGAAGAGGAGCTAAAAAGCCTCTTGATGAAAGTGAAAGAGGAGAGTGAAAAAGTTAGCTTAAAGCTCAACATTCAGAAAATGAAGATCATGACATCTGGTCCCATCACTTCATGGGAA
The DNA here is from genome assembly GCA_006408695.1 of Aepyceros melampus. Lineage (NCBI taxonomy): Eukaryota > Metazoa > Chordata > Mammalia > Artiodactyla > Bovidae > Aepyceros > Aepyceros melampus. The sequence continues at coordinate 179,396 of SJXQ01001186.1, forward strand.
ATAGATGGGGAAACAGTGGAAACAGTGTCAGACTTTCTATTTTTGGGCTCCAAAGTCACTGCAGATGGTGACTGCAGCCATGAAATTAAAAAACACTTACTCCTTGGAAGGAAAGTTGTGACCAACCTAGATAGCATATTCAAAAGCAGAGACATTACTTTGCCAACAAAGGTCCATCTAGTCAAGGCTATGGTTTTTCCTGTGATCATGTATGGATGTGAGAGTTGGACTGTGAAGAAAGCTGAGCGCCAAAGAATTGATGCTTTTGAACTGTGGTGTTGGAGAAGACTCTTGAGAGTCCCTTGGACTGCAAGGAGATCCAACCAGTCCATTCTGAAGGAGATCAGCCCTGGGATTTCTTTGGAAGGAATGATGCTAAAGCTGAAGCTCCAGTACTTTAGCCACCTCATGCGAAGAGTTGACTCATTGGAAAAGACTCTGATGCTGGGAGGAATTGGGGCAGGAGGAGAAGGGGACAACAGAGGATGAGATGGCTGGATGGCATCACTGACTTGATGGACGCGAGTCTGAGTGAACTCCGGGAGTTGGTGATGGACAGGAAGGCCTGGCGTGCTGCAGTTCATGGGGTCGCAAAGAGTTGGACACGACTGAGAGACTGAACTGAACTGAACTGGGATCTGAAAAGCACTGTGAACTGATTAAACATAATTAATATTTATACAATTTTTATACAACAGCAGGATACAAATTCAAGTTCCATAGACTGTCAACTAGGAGACATTGGAACATATCCAGGAACATAAAACAAGATGTAAAATTTCATGGTCTAAAGGATTGCAATCATACAGAGTCTGTTCTCATCACTGTGAAATTATGTTGGAAATCAATATCAAAAGGTGTTTGAAAGAAATCCACATATTTTCAAGTCCAATATGACGTTTATCAAGAGAGATCTTCAACTTAGCCATTGAAAGCCTCCATAAAGTTAGAATGAAAAAAAACAGAGCGTGATTGCAGAGAAAAAAGCATTTACATAAGCGATTAGTATCAAAATGAGAAATTAATATTGAAGATACTTCCAATAAAATCCCATGTACATGGAAATTAAATTAATTTTACACTTTTTAGGTGGTTGAAAAAAGAATATGTCATCACATGTGAAACTTTTATGCCAATAAAGGTTTATTGGAATCCAGACAGGATTTCTATGGCTGCTTTTGTATCACAGTGGGTTTTATGACATGTAAAGCCTGCAGTATTTACTCTTTGGCCATTTATAGAAAAACTTGCCAACTCCTGACTTAGAGCTACACATAATAACATGAAAATGTCTTTGAAACAGCACTGAACAAAAAAGTATAAGCAGTATGCCACTTATATAAAGCTTTAAAATAAGCAAAACAGTACCAGTTTCGTTTAGGGACCCACATGCAGTACAAGTATAAAGACATGCTTGGAAACAATAAACAATAAATTCAGGGGAAAGGTTATCTCTAGGGGTTGGGGTGGGCATGCCTTTGGAGCAGAGTACACAGGGAATTTTAACTGTTGGCAAGCAAGGTGGAGGGTATACAGCATTCCTTGTGTTAAAAATTAAAACAACATGTAATACTGACAAAAATGTTTCATAAGAAATTTATAAATGAGGTTCAGGGACTTTAACTTCTATTTTGGCTGGTTGAAAATATATTTGGCTTTTACCTATAGCTAAGGTGTTATAGCTAAGCTAAGGTGTTATGGTGGAGAAGGAAATGGCAACCCACTCCAGTGTTCTCACCTGGAGAATCCCAGGGACGGGAGAGCCTGGTGGGCTGCCATCTATGGGGTTGCACAGAGTTGGACATGACTGAAGCGATTAGCAGCAGCAGCAGCAAGGTGTTATGGTTGGAGAAGGCAATGGCAACCCACTCCATTACTCTTGCCTGCAAAATCCCATGGATGGAGGAGCCTGGTAGGCTGCAGTCCATGGGATCGCTAGGAGTCGGACATGACTGAGCGACTTCACTTTCACTTTTCACTTTCATGTGTTGGAGAAGGAAATGGCAACCCACTCCAATGTTCTTGCCTGGAGAATCCCAGGGATGGGGGAGCCTAGTGCCGTCTCTGGGGTCGCACAGAGTCGGACATGACTGAATTGACTTAGCAGTAGCAAGGTGTTATGGTAAAATATAAAACTGAAGTCTCCTGCTCAGATGGTGTGGAGTTTGCTCAAATTCATGTCCACTGAGTTGGTGATGCTATCTAACCATCTCATCCTCTGCCGTTCCCTTCCCCCTTTCCCTTAATCTTTCCCAGCATCAGGATCTTTCTGATGTATCAGCTTTTTGCATCAGGTGGCCAAAGTACTGGAGCTTCAGCTTTAGCATCAGTCCTTCTAATGAATGTTCAGTGTTGATTTCCTTTAGGGTTGACTGGTTTGATTTCCTAGCAATCCAAGAGGCTCCCAAGAGTTTTCTCCAGCACCACAATTCTAAAGCATCAATTCTTTGGCCCCCAGCCTTCTTTTTGGTCCAACCCTCACATCCATACATGACTGTTGGAAAAACCATAGCTTTGACTATATGGACCTTTGTTGGCAAAGTGATGTCTCTGCTTTTTAATACACTCTCTAGGTTTGTCATAGCATTCCTTCCAAGGAGCAAGAGTCTTTTAATTTTATGGCTGCAGTCACCATCTGTAGTGATTTTGGAGCCCAAGAAAATAAAATCTGTCACTGCTTCCACTTTTTCCCAGGAATCTCAGGGGGCCATCTTAAAATTCTGCTTCTTACACCTAGCGAGAAAACACTTCTCTATGAATTCTCCTGGCAGTTTGTAATTTTTTAATAGCACAGTATGCATTGTATCACCATTATTAGGACACATTTTAAAATTGCTTTCTAGGCTGAAAATGTCTTAGAATCAGAAAACTTGTCTATACCTGCAGCTCTAATGCTTTAGACGAGGCAGTTGCATGAAAAGGCTATTCCTACATGTTTGCTGAAAAATTAAAAGTGTGCATATTATCATTTGAATCCTTGCTGCTTTTTTAGATCCAGATCAAAACTCCCCTGACACATCTCAGGAAGAATTAATAGCTGCCTCCCTGTGCTGTCACTTGATATCATCTCTGTATGAAATGTGTCACCCTGAAGTATCTTAAATTAGACTATAGTTTCTTGAAGGTAGCACTTCAGTTTTATTCCACTTTGTATCCCAGAGCACAGCACATCATAGATTTCATTAATTGTTTAATGTTTAAAATTTTAAAAAGAAAGTGTAAAGGGTTTAAAACCGGAGGCAGGTTAGAGTACATTTGGGCTATGACCAGACCCTTGGAAAAGAGTCATAGGTGGGGAGAAGCCAAGAGATACAGAGACAGTGGCAAGGGAAGAAGACAGGCAGATCTGTCAGGATGTGATATTTTTTTTAAAGAAGGGGGTGCTACAAAATCCCAAGTCTGCTGTTTTATATATCTCATTAAAGAGTAAACCTGAAGAGCGCTCTATAAAGCACAGCATGAAGGAGCAAAGATTATTCCAGGACTGACAACTGGGGAACAGTGTTTTATGAAGTTGCTGGGTGGACAGTGACCCTAAGGGAGAGTTGGTAAATGAAAAGGAGAATGGCTTCTGGTGCTTAAAGTAGCAATGGCGGTTTTGGCAGGAGGCGCTGAAAAACCCTGCAAGCTCTTAACCTACTCCTGGATTTGGAGTTTTTTCTTTTTCACATCTTCTCCTGGTTGTTGGCCTTCTGTGACTCCTTTTTTGCTTCATGCCTGCCTAAGATCATTAAAAGGCTTCCCAGGTGGCTCAGTGGTAAAGAATCTGCCTGCAGTGCAGGAGATGCGGGTTCGATACCTGTGTCAGGAAGATCCCCTGGAGAAGGAAATGGTAACCCCCTTCAGCATTCTTGCCTGGGAATCACCTGGACAGAGGAGCCTGGCAGGCTACACAGCCCATGGGGATGCAAAAGAGTCAGACACAACTTAGACTGAACAACAGCAACAATAAAGATAATTAAATGGGGCAGTTTAAACAGATTTTATCTGGATACTAAGTTTGGGATCAGAAGAATGGGTGGACATTTTCTGACTGATTCACCAGAAGCCCTGAACCTTCTGGAAACAGGAGGATGGGATAACAAGTCCGTTGTTGGAATCAGAGGTGGGCTCATTACCACTGAAACACATGCCTTGAGTGTCTGGGAATAATGCTGGAGAACCAAAGGATGACAGAAGAACCCCAGTTCTCCTTAAATGATGGTCAAAGACAGGTTCGTTCAGACCTTCCCTCCAATTCTGTTGCTCATAACCCATGTGTTTATTGGCTGTCTGGCGAGTTATACTCCCTATGCAAGACTCTTGGGAGAGACCCCAACAGGGCACACTGCTTCCCCTCGAGGAGTTTACAGTCCCACGAGAAAGAGGATTATAATACAAGGCAGGAAGTTAAAGTACCATGAGGAAAATGCAGTCAAAATGGTGCAGTGTTTGGAAGGGATTGTTTCATAGAGAAGGAGGACTTGAGTGATGGGCAGGGGAAGTTGGAGGTGGTGGAGAGAGTATCAGAGGAATGGGGCATTGTATGGAGAAGGTATAACGAGCTAAGGACAGAACACACTGAAGAAATGGCAAGTAGTTTCATATGGCTAGAGCCAAGGGTTCTTATTAGGGAGACACACTCAAAAAGCTGGACAGAGAGAATGAGGCTTAGCTATGGAGAGTCTCGGCTGTCAGCTAAGTATCCTGACAGTGGATTGGGCAGAGTGAGCAGAGGATAGAGGGGTGGAGGGGCCTTGAGGGGTGGTAGGGGCATATGGGGAGAGCAAAAGTACAGGTTTTGGTTGCTTTTGTCAGTTCAGTTCAGTTCAGTTGCTCAGTCGTGTCCAACTCTGCGACCCCATGAATTGCAGCACGCCAGGCCTCCCTGTCCATCAACAACCCCAGAGTTCACTCAGACTCACGTCCATGGAATTGGTGATGCCATCCAGTCATCTCATCCTCTGTCATCCCCTTCTCCTCCTGCCCCCAATCCCTCCCAGCATCAGAGTCTTTTCCAATGAGTCAACTCTTCGCGTGAGGGGGCCAAAGTACTGGAGTTTCAGCTTTAGCATCATTCCTTCCAAAGAAATCCCAGGGTTGATCTCCTTCAGAATGGACTGGTTGGATCTCCTTGCAGTCCAAGGGACTCTCAAGAGTCTTCTCCAGCACCACAGTTCAAAAGCACCTGTTCTTCAGTGCTCAGCTTTCTTCACAGTCCAACTCTCATATCCATACCTGACAGGCTCTTGCATTTCTTTGCCCAGAATGCCTCTGCTCAGCCTTTTCTCTGATGTTCTGTGCATCCTATGTCCATAACAAAGCCATCTCTTCCAAAAAGCCTTGCTTTGACCCTCCAAGATGACTGTGACCTCTCCCAATTCTGAGATCCCCACAACTTATCATCTGATCCTTTCCACTGACCTTTGTCATAGCCTACCTGCCAGATAGCTATTTTAATCTATATCTATTTTATATCCTACACATATTATATACTTGGTAAACACTTTCAAGTCAGATAGAATTAACTTCCCCTTGAGTGTTCAGCACGTAACTTGGGGAAGCAGGGTCATGAAACCTGATGAACCTAATATTTCTGAAAACATGGTGGAGAGACCATAGATCAGAATGCATTTCTGCTAAGGCCAGAGGCTGAGAGTAGACAGGACCTTGGAATTCATGTTTACCTCATTTTATGAGTGACGCCCAGAGAGGTACAGTAACTTGTTCAAGGTTACACAGTGAGTTAATGATCTGAAACAGTGTATGTGAGGGTTTTATCACAGTGCCCAACACAATAACATGTACTCAGTGCTTCCTCTCTAGCCTCTTGAACTTTAAGCAAACACCAAGCCACTTGTAATTTTTTCCCATCCTTTATGGAAACTTTATGCTGTTTCTTGCATTTGAGGTTCTGCTTATACCGGAGTGAAAGTTGCTCAGTCGTGTCCAACTCTTTGTGACCCCATGGACTGTACAGTCCATGGAATTCTCCAGGCCAGAATACTGGAGTGGGTAGCAGTTCCTTTCTCCAGGGGATCTTCCCAACTCAAAGATCAAACCCAGGTCTCCCACACTGCAGGCAGATTCTTTACCAGCTGAGCATTTCCCTTGCTCAGATGAGTATGTATCCTTTGTATCTGTGTCTGTCTGCCACCTGAAGATAAACTCAGAAGGTTGCAGCTCTCTGTGTATTCTTCAGTACACACTCAGCACCTCACACCATACGTGGAACATGGCTGTGCTCAGTAGATCTTTATAGAATGAAGGTGCAGAGAGGGGCCATTTGAGGCCCAGGCCCCAGACCAGAGAGGCAGGCTCCTTATTGGTCCTCTGTAACTCACAGGGCCCAGACTGGATGCTCGGATTCTAATGGTGTGAGGGCTTTGCAGAGGAGTGCTGAGCCTCAAACCTCAGTGTTTATCTAAGACACTTCTGCTCTTGTTCCTCTTGTAAAATACCAAATAAAAATAGTTCCAGGAAACTAGTGGCTGAGAAATTCCAGGCTCTGTCTGAGCTCCTAGATAAAGGGTGTTATTGTTAGGAAGTTGGTCATTAATCCAACCTGCATTCTCTCTGTGCTTTCGTTCCACATCCTTCTAAAGGCACTGATTCTTTTTGTCCTCATTTGCCCTTAAGCCTGGTAACTGGAAAAAAAATTAACTTGACAGCAGTTGATGTAAAAATGACCTAAAGGTATCAGTTGGCTACAAGCACACTTTGTGCTCTGGGCTTGTGACTTTAACTTACTCTCAAAGTACTTTACCAGATGGCTAGCATCCTCATGTAAAAGATGAGAGAAGTAACACCTACCTTGCCGGATTAGTGCAAGAGTGAAAACAAATAAGACAGGCCGAGGTTCCTGGCACGCGTGCTCAGTTGCTCAGTCGTGTCTGCCTCTTAGCAACCCCGTGGACTGTAGCCCCCCAGGCTCCTCTGTCCATGGATTCCCAGGCAAGAGTACTGGAGTGGGTTGCTATTTCCTTCTCCAGGGGATCTTCCCAACTGAGGGATCGGACCTGTGTCTCTTGCATCTCCTGCATTGGCAGGTGGATTCTTTGCCACTAGCACCACCTGGGTACAATAGCAATGGTTAAAGAAATGTTACATCTTAATCAGAGGTTGTGACCCCATTACTATGTTATGCTGTGATCAGACTTCATCTGGGCTATAAAGTTTTCTCGGTGAGGCTTATATTTTTGAAGAGTGATGTTGACAAATTATCACTCAGAAGCAAACAACCAAGATGATAAGAATCTGGAAATCAGACTTTATAAGCAACAGTTGAAGGAGCTGGAAATGTTTAGCTGAGGAAAGAAATAACTAGGGCTAGAATAGCATGTGGCAAGGCTGTAGATGGGTCTTCAAATAATGGAAGGATTAACACTTGTAAACATGAAACACGGGTTTGATCCCTGGGTCAGGAAGATCCCCTGGACAAGGAAATGGCAACCCAGTCTAGTATTCTTGCCTGGAGAATCCCACGGACAGAGGAGCCTCACCAGCTTCTGTCCATAGGTCGCAAAGGGTCGGACACGAAGTGACTTAGCATGCAGGTAACATTTGGAAAAGGATTATACCTCATTTCTATTCCATAAATATTTATGGAACACGCGTTACATGCCAGGATCTGGGACTGCAAAAAATGCCATGCCTGCCTCAAGGATCTGAGACTACGAAGGACCATGACAATGCAAGAGAGGCTGTTTTAAGAGGTGTTCAAGGTGCTGAGAGGAAGAAAAACTGAGTCTGCAGAGAGGCAAGGGAAGGATTCACCAACGAGGTGACTGGAATGAACGGTAAAAGCAAACTAGGATTTCTTCAGGCAGAGAAAGAGGGAAGGGCATGCAGGCAGCAAGTGCAGCGTGTGCAAAGACAGAAAGGTTTCCTCCAGGAGAAGCTGGGATGAGCAGGAAGAGGAGAGAGAAATGAGCCTGTGAAGTCCTCTCAGGGCCAGATTGTCAAGGGCTTGGATATTAATCTAAAGAGTTTGGACTATTTACTTTGAGTGGGTATTGAAGAGCTATCAAAGGCATTTAAGCAGGGGATTTTTATCTTAAAAGGAAAGCTCCAGAGTAGCGTGCTGAAAGGGCTTTGCGGAAGAGAAGGCAGGAAAATGGGACATCTCCGCATTCCAGAGAGTTACACACTGGCTTGACTCTTCCACTTATTGCGGGTGAACTTGGGCACATTATTTGAACTTTTTTCCCTTATATTGGGATGATCACATCAATAAGTGCCTTCTTTTTCTCTTAAAGGACAGAGTAGACAGAGAAACAGAATTCTGCTCAATGAACCTTAAAATCATTGTCAAACAATGGAATAAATACCCTCAGGAGAAATAGATATGTTCCCTGGATATGGTGGAAAGGGAGTTGAACCAGGTAAAGCTCTAAAATCCCTTTCTACTCTAAGATTCTGTCACTGTCAGAGTGGATGTACTAAGGATATGGTCCAGAACCTTAGTTTTGACATAACCTTTTAGTATGGGAAGCAGAACATTGGACCGAAAGGAAATGAGGTGTTTTTGTTTGTTTGTTTGTTTGTTTGCTGTGCTGGGTCTTGGTTCAGTCTTTCTCTAGTTGTGGAGAGGGCGCCTACTCTCTAGCTGCAGTGCATGGACTTCTCGTTGCGGTGGCTTCTTCTGTTGCAGAGCTCTAGGCCGTGTGGACTTCCGCAGCTGTGGCATGCAGGCTCAGTAGCTGCAGCTCCCAGGCTCTTGAGCGCAGGCTCAGTGGTTGCGGTGCATGGGCTTAGCCGTTCCTCGGCAGTGGGATCCTCCGGAGCAGGGATAAAACCTGTGTCTCTTTCATTGGCAGGTGGATTCTTTACCACTGAGAGACAAGGAAAGCCCCGGAAATGAGTCTTTAAAATGAACATCTATTAACTGAAGTGTGCAGATTGAAAAGACCCAACCTCAACTGGCAGCAGTAAGAGCAGGTAACTGTAGGAGAAGGAGAAAGAGAAAGTAGGAGAAAGCGCACTGGATATAACCTTAGAGGTCTAGGCTCCAGTGTCAGAAATTAAGGTATTGCTCTGTGGTCCTTGGCAGCTCATTCCCTATGTCTTGGCCTCAGCTTCTTCATCAAGATGTAGAGGTTGAACCTCTGAGGGGTCTTCTACTACTAACAGTCTAGGATTCTTGGAGTCTTGAGTTATTAAGGCTGTGAAAATTATGGATATAAAAATATTAAGAGATTCTAAGGATTCCCACAGCAGCTGTATCACTCACAAGTTGTACACATGTATCAATTTAACAGCATCAAACTCCATAAAATCTATTCAAAAAAGTGTCACATGCACTGGGAATGAAACTCATTTAACATTCTCCTTGGAATCAGAACTTTGGAATTCAGTGCATTTTAATGCTCGGCATTAACTTAGCTGCAAATTGGATTATTTCATATTTCTGGTTGAGAGAGAAGGCACATTCACCAGTATGGCACAGAAATAAAAATGTCAGTCATCTGTCACAGAAGGAAGAGATTGTTTGATCTCCATGTTAACTTCAGAGCGCTGACGCAGCCTCATCTGGCAACAGACAAAACTGAAGATCAGGCCCTTGTGTGTGTGCCATTCCCTCTGACCAGCATATCCTCTGGACCAACCCCTGCTCACCCTGTTTGAAGCTTCCCCCTCCTCCTTTCCTGGTCAGCAGAACAGGTCCCCTCCTCTCACTATGCGTCCTCCCCCAGCACCTGGTGTCCATCACAGAGGGCCTTCATCTCAAGTGTATGGAAAGTGTTGCCTGCATGACAGCGGTTCTCTAGGCATGGGGACCACGCCGGTTGCACACAGCTCTCACATCCCACACAGCAGCGTTTATGGAGCAGGCACCGTTATCCCCAGTGTAACTGAGGAAACGGGGGTCAGAGAGGTTAAATCAGTTTTTCAAGATCATGCGGCTAGGAGCCTGCCTTTGAACCATGCCTTTCTGACTCCCAAGCCCAGGTGCTTCAGATTTGTCAAGCCTTTTCCTTGTCTTACTCATTGCTGTAGCCTGAACTCTGAGTGAGGCCCAGCCTTGGGTATACATCAATTGCATTTGTTGAATGAGTATCCAATTCTGGTCAGTCAGTAACTATTTACTGAATGGAGCCAAGTGCTGAGGGGTGGGTTTGGGAGTTGGGGGGATGGAGCTACAAAGGAGAATGTAATTGGGTGGGACTGAGCTAGCATTTCCTTGACTTGCTGCGAGCTTCTGGAGACATCTGCTTTGAAATAAATACTCTCATTAGCCTTCGAGGTGTCTCAGCTCAGTAGGAGAGGCTGTAGCAGTCTCTTGACAAGGCCAGCTGGCAGGATAGACCTGTTTAAACCAAATTAGTTTCACATCTAACAACCCTGCCTTAAGGTCCTGGTGTCATAGGAGAAACAGAACTCAAAAACAACTATTAATATAAGGGATACAAAAAGAGCTTTATAAAAGGCTGTCCAAGATTCTGAGAGAGCAGAATGGAGGACATGATTAATTCTGCCTGTAAGAATCAAGGGGGCAATGAAAAAAACTTCAAAAAAAAAAAAAAGAATGGAAGGTTTTACAGAGAAGATGGCATTTGAGCTGGGACTCAAGGGATAAGTAGCTGTATTTGTTGGTTTATTTATTTTCTAGACACAGAAAGGGAATGGCATTCCTGATGGAGAATATGCCAAGGAAGGGAGGGACCCCACAGGAAGCTGCAGATGGTTCTCTGGGAGCGGGGAGGGAGTGGCAAGAGGTGAGACAGAGACCTCACCAGGTAAACAAAGGGTCTTGTTGAGTACTGTGCTAAGGACCTGGATTTATTCTGTACGTATTCCAGGACATTCTAGTGTTCAGTGAGCTACATCTTCAGAGCCACCTTACCTTTTGTTTTTTGACCCCAAAGTTCTGACAATAAGCAGGAAAGCAGAAGTAGAGTATGGTGAAAACTAGGAGCCAGAGGACTTGGAATCGAGTCTGATTCTGCTGTATTCTTACTGGTGCCTCGTCTCTCTGGGCTTGTTTCCTCATATAGTAAGTAAAATGGCTAGAAGATTTTTCAGAGCTCTACTAGAGTCTGTCAGACAGTTTCATAAGGAAACTCCTTCACAAAGTTCAGGTCCTGTGGTGGACAGACCCTTGAGGCCGCCTATCACCCTGCTGATAGTCATGGCTTTATGTAGCTCTCTTCAGTTGATTATGGGGCAGGGCTTGTGACTTGCTTCTGACCAACAGAATATATCAAAGATGATCAGATGGATGGAGGCGTGTTATTTCATATGTGATTACATAGTTACATGACAAAATTATAGCACCCATCTTCCTGGAGTCTCTCTCTTACTCCCTGATTGGCTTTGAAGAAGCAAGCTGCCCTAATGGGGGATGCCTATTTTGGGGTGCCCACATGACAGAAGGAACTGTGGGCAACAGCTCACAGCCAGCAAGAAAGTGACAGTCCTAGAACCACAAGGAACTGAATTCTACAACAACCCAAGAGAGCATGGAAACATCCTTCCCCAGTTGACCCTCAGATAAGACTCCAGCCCTGGCCAACACCTTGACTGCAATTTTGTGGAACTCTAGGCAGAGGACCTAGCTAAGCTGGGCTTGGGTTCCTGATCCATAGAATCCATGGAATGATAAACATGTGTTGTTTTCAGCCTCTAAGTTTGTAGTAATTTACTGTGCCACAGTAGATACCGTTTCCCACTCTTAACACTTAAAACTCGTGACCTCAGGCCCTCTGATCTATTCACAACTGCATGCCACCTGTCTGTGAGTAATCCCATATCAACATCTACATGTACTTAAGTGTGGGTGGTTTTATCTATGCCTACCTGTGCAGTACTTTGGCCACCTGATGTGAAGAGCTGACTCTTTGGAAAAGACCTTGATGCTGGGAAAGATTGAGGGCAGGAGAAGGGGACGACAGAGGATAAGATGGTTGGATGGCATCACCAACTCAATGCACATGGGTTTGGGTGGACTCTGGGAGTTGGTGACGGACAGGGAAGCCTGGCATGCTGCGGTTCTAGGGGTTGCAAAGAGTCGGACACGACTGAGCGACTGAACTGAACTAAACCTGTCGATCATATTTCATTTTCAATCACAGACCTTCAGGAAATACTTACTATGTATGGAGCACACACAGAGAAGGCTAAGTCCAGGGTTTGCTCTGAATCGCCCACAGCCTGGTTAGGGAGACAGTCCACGGTTCTAGAGCTGAAGAGGGTCCACCTGCAAAGGGGTTGGAGGGAGGGGTAGAGAGCTCAGGAAATAAATGTGCCTCTAGCACTGTATAAATGAGTTTGCTTTCCCAGGGTTATCTCATTTGAGTCTCGTAAACCTCTAGGGTAGGTGCTGATTTTACAGAGGAGGCAACTGAACCCCAGAGAAGTTTAAGGACTTGCTTTAGGTCACACACCTAATGTGGGTCAGATTCAGGACTCCAACCCAGTTCTGACTTCAAATCGTTTGGATAATTAAGCATTAACTACACATTTCCTGGGCCTCCCCCTGGCTCAGCCATAAAGAGTCCCGCCTGCCATGCAGGAAATTCAGAGACTCGAGTTTGATTCAATCCCAGGGCTGGGAAGATCCTCTGGAAGATGAAATGGTGACCCACTCCAGGATTCTTGCCGGGATTATTCCACGGACAGAGGAACCTGGCGAGCCACAGTCCATAGGGTCTCAAAGAGTCAGACAGGACTGAGCATACACACACACATACATTTCCTGTGTGTTACTATATTCCAGTGGAATGTCTAGTGGGAGTACTTACCTAGAACTGTCTGGGAGGTTGCCGTGGTAGAATTCTGTCTGATTCCAGCGTCGATGGAATAGTGAACTTTCTACCATCACCTCAGGGATGGAGAAAGAGGACAGAAGCACACCAGGCCTGTCTTCACCCACCCTCAGTGAGCACTCAGAGCATTTTCTGGAGGGCCTAAACTTGGCCTTCTCTGCCTGGAGTCCTTTTACGGTGATGAGGATGCAGAGCAGTGATGCTCAGGAACCAGAAGAACCTGAGACTTGGTAAAGTGCAGATTCTGTGGTCCTGCCTCCAGGGATTCTGATTCATTGGGGCCCAGGAAATATCTTCAACAAGATCCTCCCTATTCTGACACAGACACAGCACAGAGCACACGGACCTCGACGATAAAATTGCAGCTACGCCAGGTGAGGGTCTGCTCGCCTGGACTCATGGGAGCTGGTCCTCATCATCACCCCACTAATGTTTATAATTTCCTTACAGCAGAGGGGAAGCCCGCGGTGTGCTGGTAAATGTTTTAACAACTAGCTCTCTGGGGAAAAATTTAACTCAAACACACAAAAATCCGTGATTTATAGCATTTGCCAATGTCTATGGTGTAAATATTTACACCATGGCTGATACCAAGGACCAAACTGACAGCGCTGAACCCTGAACTGAGAGGAGATACACACCGCTGGAGATGTACACCGTTGACCCTTGCCAACGATGGGAGCCAGCTGGGAGGAGCCAGCTCCAGCAACCGCTGGAGGAGGCCCAGAGAGGAGAGAGGGCTTGCCTCGGGGACCCTCAGTTTCCCCACTTAGAAAGTGACAACTCATGAAGGGCTTCTGGTCTGTGATGGATTATGCTTTACTCATGACTCAGTTATTAGGCCTTACCTGGAATGTTGGGGCTAGAGAGGATGAATTCAGCCGGCCAGGTTGCTAAGGCATGCAAGGATGGAGGGCAGAGAGCAGGCCAGCTCTGTTCATCCCTTCTTTCCTGGGAGAGTACAGGAGCTCATGGACTGGTGGAAGGAGCATGGGCTTTGGAGTCAGTACTGCTTCAAATAATGGCCCAAACGTTTACCCTATCTGTCAACTGGGGGGAATAATGTTATACTTACCCCACAGAACAGTGGTGACGGTTAAATGAGCTAAAGTCTGGCATGTGGTTAGATTTCTGTGAATGTTCATCTCTCTCCTTTCTCCATTTCTTCTTTTGCCCAAGACATTAATTTCTCAAATTTTTCTTGAGCCCAGTTAGACCAAAGGGCCAGTTTTGTTCATAAGCAAAATAGTAAGTCACCCATACTATATAACTGAGGGAAAGATGCTTCAGACAAAAATTTATATGTATTAATGTAAACACATGTACATTTACATCATACGTGTGCGTTCCTCTGTTATTCATTCCGTCTATCAAGGGAGCTGAAATTTTGTACCATTTAAATCTTGCTCAGTGCCCCGCAGCAGAAGACCACCAGGAACATACCTGTAGTCAACAGAGCTGGGTTTATTACTTGCTGCACAAAGGCTATGGCCCTCCTTGTGGAAGCCCACGGTGCCTCAGAAAGGCCAGCGGGGGGGGGCTTGTTATCAACAGGAGTTTGCTCTGGGTTAGGTGCTGTCAGACAGCAGAGGCAATGGGGTGATTGGGATCTTCATTTTCAATCAGAGGGCCTGGCAGAGGGCAGAGGCTGTGATTGGTGCAGAGACTCGTCACTCATGTTGCCCGGGGAGAGGGAGATGTCAGTCATTTTGGTGGTTCTGTTTTTGCCTGTATTCGAAGGTGGTGCTGTACTTTTTGTCTCACTGCACCACTGTTATGGTGACCTTGTCTGGTGGTGATGTCCTGTGAATTTTATGTTTGCAGGAGGACACACGGTCTAGCTGCAATGGCCAGGCTAGCTGACGGTTTCCAGGGCTGCTGTTGACTTTATATATTCACAAAACACTTACTGTTGTCTTTTAGGAGCAGTCACAATACTGTCTCATTGAAACCTTATAATCCTGTGAGAGATAATGATCTCCATTTTATAGATAAGAAAACCAAAAAGTGAGTGAGTTTCCAAAGTCACCCATTAAAAGAAAAACATACACAGATGTTTCTGGAGACTTGAATCCAGAACTCTGAACTCTGAATCCAGGACTATTAAGCCATTCTGCCAGGAGTGAGTCTCTGAGGAGGCCAAGATTACCGCAAGACTTCCTTTGCTATCTGCAAGTGGCTGCTGTTCCTGGCAGGATTGGCCTGCCCCGCCCAAGGCCTTGACCACTCAAAGTGAGTGCTGGGCACAGCAGAGGGGCACATGCCTGGAGTTCATGGGCACAGTGATTCGTAGAGTGGAGAAGATGGGCACCTGGACTCTTTCCCCCATGTGACCTCGGGTAAGTAATTTCCCCACCTGGTCCTCAGTTGCTTTGTCTAATGTTCTAAGAGCCCCAGAGCTCAGAAAGCCTACAAATATGTGTTTTTGAGTGACTGTGTGGATGAATGAATGAATGAATAAGAGTCTAACCAGAAATGGATCTTCTGCAGTCGGTGTTTTCTTGCGTTTTCCCATCTTGCTCCTTTGGTTGGTTCTATCCCCTGCTTGGTTTCTGCCCCTGCTGCTCTCCCAGACCTCCCTCCACCTCTACGCTCCTTTCCTGCTGGCCAAGCAGCAGCTGCTGACACGACTACATCTCCCGGCAGCCCCTCAGCCTCAGCGACCTCAGGCCTCGTGTCCAGCTGCTCCAGCCATGGGTCTGTGGCAAACTCCAGCCACCATTCCCTGAAGCCCCCTCCAACTCTGCCCAAGTTGCTTAGCCAAAAGTCTAAAGAAATTGTGGTACATATACACAATGGAATATTACTCAGCCATAAAAAGGAACACATTTGAGTCAGTTCTAATGAGGTGGATGAACCTAGAGCCTATTATACAGAGTGAAGTAAGTCAGAAAGAGAAAGATAAATATCGTGTACTAATGCATATATTCTGGAGAAGGAAATGGCACCCCACTCCAGTACTCTTGCCTGGAAAATCCTATGGACAGAGGAGCCTGGAAGGCTGCAGTCCATGGGGTCGCTGAGGGTCGGACATGACTGAGTGGCTTCACTTTCACTTTTCACTTTCATGCATTGGAGAAGGAAATGGCAACCCACTCCAGTGTTCTTGCCTGGAGAATCCCAGGGACGGGGAAGCCTGGTGGGCTGCCGTCTCTGGGGTCACACAGAGTAGGACACGACTCAAGTGACTTAGCAGCAGCAATGCATATATTCAGAATCTAGAAAGATAGTACTGAAGAATTTATTGCAGGGCAGCAATGGATAAACAGGCATAGAGAACAGACTTCTGGACACGGAGAGGGGAGGAGAGGGTGAGATGTATGGAGAGAGTAACATGGAAACTTACATTACCATATGTAAAATAGATGGCCAGTGGGATGTGCTATATGTCTCAGGGAGCTCAAACAGGGGCTCTGTATCAACCTAGAGAGGTGGGATGGGTAGGGAGATAGGAGAGAGGTTCAAGAGAAAGGGGACATATGTATGACATGCCTATGGCTGATTCATGCTGAGGTTTGATAGAAAACAACAAAATTTTGTAAAGCAATTATCCTTCAATTAAAAAATTAATTAATTAAAAAAAGAGAGAGAGAGTCCTGGGGAGGCTGGGGCCTGCCTTAGATTTGACCCCATCCAACCCCCTCAGGCCCAGAGAGGGGACACAATTTACCCATAGTCACACAGCAGCTGAGCATGAGTCACAGTGGAACCCAGGCATCCTGATCACTAGTTACAGCCCCTTGTCTTCTGGGGAAGTCCTTTTTAATTGAAACCTGCAGATGATTGTACGTTCAGTACGTTGATTCCACCCGCCTTTGTTGACTTGTCTCCTGTCGTGGTTCTGGAGATGGGAAGAAGATGAAAACACTGTCTGTGTTCCAAGGAGATCCTAGTCAAGTGGGGAGACAAATAAATAGATCATTGCATTGTAAGTGCTCTGGTAGCTAAGCAGACAAAATGCTGCAGGAAGATGGGGAAGTAACAAGGAACTGTCAGGGATAGTAAGAAGCTCATGGTATTTGAGTAGGGTCTTGAAGTACATGTACAAGTTTACCAAGCAGAGAGGGTGAGTGTGGAGTAAATCATGGCAGTCAAGAAGAACTACCTAACCTAAAGAAAGCATGGGGCCATTGAAGAGCATGGCAGAAGTTACCAAGCGTCGTTTAGGGGGAAAATGGTCTGGAATAAGAAGGCTTTAGGTTCTGGTTTCAACCCTGCCACAGAGTCAACAGGTGCCTTTAAGCAGGGATCATTTAGTCTCAGTGTCTCAATCACCTCCTCATTTTGCCAGAAGGGCCCCCATCAAGCCTTCCAGCTGTAGAGCTGCTCTACCCGACATGGTAGCCACTAGCCACAAGACACTATTTAAGCTTTAATTCGTTTAAATGAAATGTGATTTAAAGTCAGCACCTCAGTTGCACTAGGCACACGTCAAGGGCCCAAAAGCTACTGACAAAGTGGCCACCCTGTCGGCTAGCACAGATGTCAGATCCTTCCATCATCTCAGGAAGCGCTTTGGGCCGTGGTGCTCCAGCGCCCTGGGATCCTGACAGGGGAGGGGAAATTATCCTGATATGTCACATAGCAAGCTCTCCAGCCTCCCCACCAGCCGGTTCAGGAGATCCCTAAGATGATGGAGAGGACACAGTTCCACTGCCCAGCCCTGGTTCCTGCCTCACAGTGACCTAGTGGGAAAGGATAGGGTCCTTGGTCCCCAGTACATGCTATTTTTATTTTTAAAAAATATTGATTTATTTATTTTTCGGTGCTGGATCTTAGTTGCAGCATATGGTATCTTTAGTTGCAGTGATACGTGCTATTTTCTGATTTAGCTACAGGAAAACATATTGGAGTACCTGACTTGTAACTTTGTATATGATTACCTAGTCTATCCCCACCACCATTCCCTCATGAGGAAACAAGTCCAGAGTAGCCCAGTTTAGGACCCAGGCTATCCTGAATAGGGAACTTAGGGTATAATGATGATCTTTGGGCCTCAATTCGTCTGAAGCAGTTCAGATTTTAAGTTGTAGCCCACAAAATACTACGAGAAACCAGTGTGTCAGACAAATGACCATTAGTATTGTCTGAATGGTGGCTGCATGTAAGATTGTATCCTGGAGCTCGCAGGAATTAAACAATGGAAAACCTTGTTTGTGATGCACAAGACTGTTATGTGATCTGGTTTAGCAAAAAGTAACTAGGTAGCAGGTAGAATGGATATCGTTTTTAAAAGAACAGGAAAATATTAAGTATCCTGTACCAAGCAGTGTTTTGAGAGAGCCTAACAGATAATAACCCTTTGAGGTCGGGAGGTTGAGTAGTCTCTTTATCTTCGCTTTACAGACACGGAAATGGGGGCCAAGAGGAGTGGCTCACCCGAGACTCCACAGCTATTGTTCGGCAGAGCTAGGACTCACCTTGCAGTGACTTCAGAGCCTAGAATGTTACCCCTTGTCTAGAGCCCTCTCAACTTGGCAGCTGTTGAACATCAGGACTTGAGGGAGGCTTTGGGACCATGTCGTCTTATCCTTGTCTTTAATTATGGGGACACCAAAGACCACAGAGGGGCGGTCCTCTGCCCAAGGCAACTTGACAAACTTTTCACGGCAGATTTTGAACCCTAGCGTGGGTCTCCGGACTCCTGTTCAGTGTTCTCTTGCTTCAGCGCTTTAAAAGAGCCTAATAAGTAAAATGACCACCCCCCCCCCAACCGAGCATCTTGTGTGCGGGATGCTTTGTGGAAAAAACTTTGCTCTGGCAAAGAGAGGTCCTGGAATCAAATCTTACCTTGATTGTTTACCCAGTGACTTTAAATAAGTCACCTTTAATGTCTCGGCCTCACTTCTTCAGATAAAGAATAAGGATGTAATTGCCTTAAGGATTAAAGCAGAGTGCCTGGCACAAAGTAATTGCTCAAGAAAGAGAAATGGATTCTGAAGACCTAGGTCCTGCCTTCTACAATCTGAATATGGAGGCAAGATTGTCATGCCAGGAGGGATTCAGAGAGGGGGCTTTGTTGGCAGATCAGACAATGAATGTTTGGACACTTAATGTGCTGTTGGCTCCATCTGGCAAAGGAGTCTTTAACCTTGAGGTGATTGATTCGCAATGAAGACACCATCCCGGAAAGGCAGGCCTGCAGGAACCAGACTGGACACTAGGTGGCGCTGGCAGCCTGCCTGGGAAACAGGAAAGACCAGCTGGCAGCCTGAGGATCTGGGTGAAAAGCAGTTTCACTCTTTTTGCTTCAGTCCTATGTCCTACAGAGGGAAGACCTTGGGAGACCAGAGGGTCAGGGCGCTGTGCACCAGAAAGAAGGGTAAACAGGAATTTCACACTCTTTGCTTCATTACTCATCCCAGCAGCCACCCTTTCAGGTATTATATCAGTTCTATGCACAAGGCATCGTGACTCAGAGAGGTTAAATAATTTCCCCGAGGCTGCTGTTAAGAAGTGGATCTAAGGGACTTCCCCGGTGGTACAGTAAGAATCCAGCTGCCAATGCAGTGGACACAAGTTCTATCCCTGGTCCAGGAAGATTCCACCTGCTGTGGAGCAAGTAAAGCCTGTACGTCACAACTGCTGAGGCCTATGCGCCTAGAGCCTGTGCTTCACAACAGGAGAAGCCACTGCGATGAGAAGCCTGCTCTCAGCCTGCACACAGCAACAGAGACCCAGTCCAGCAGCAACAGCAACAAAAAAACAACCACGAATTTAGGATTTGAATGGAGCCCACTGATTCCAAAAGCCCACTCTCTTTCTAGGGAAATCAGTTTCTCCCAGCCAATGGAATCACTCTATAACAGAGGTTAACCAGATTGTTAAGGGAGATCACACCAGAAAATCAGAAGAAGAAATTAAAACTGCTTCCTGCCGGTGACCTACAGACCAGTTCCCATCCCCTTTTCACCCCGTCACAGCAATTTGTTCCTAATCTATTTCCCTCCTTCCCTTCTTGCACCCCTAAGTGCTCTTCCTCAGTGATCAGTGCAAAGAAATAGAGGAAAACAATAGAATGGGAAAGACTAGAGATCTCTTCAAGAAAATTAGAGATACCAAGGGAACATTTCATGCAAAGATGGGCTCGATAAAGGACAGAAATGGTCTGGACCTAACAGAAGCAGAAGATATTAAGAGGTGGCAAGAATACACAGAAGAACTGTACAAAAAAGATCTTCACGACCCAGATAATCATGATGATGTGATGACTAATCTAGATCCAGACATCTTGGAATGTGAAGTCAAGTGGGCCTTAGGAAGCATCACTACGAACAAAGCTAGTGGAGGTGATGGAATTCCAGGTGAGCTATTTCAAATCCTAAAAGATGATGCTGTGAAAGTGCTGCACTCAGTATGCCAGCAAATTTGGAAAACTCAGCAGTATCCACAGAACTGGAAAAGGTCAGTTTTCATTCCAATCCCAAAGAAAGGCAATGCCAAAGAATGCTCAAACTACCACACAGTGGACTCATCTCACATGCTAGTAAAGTAATGCTCAAAATTCTCCAAGCCAGGCTTCAGTAATACATGAACTGTGAACTTCCAGATGTTCAAGCTGGTGTTAGAAAAGGCAGAGGAACCAGAGATCAAATTGCCAACACCTGCTGGATCATCCAAAAAGCAAAAGAGTCCCAAAACACATCTACTTCTGCTTTATTGACTATGCCAAAGCCTTTGACTGTGTGGATCACAATAAACTGTAGAAAATTCTGAAGGAGATGGGAATACCAGACCACCTGACCTGCCTCTTGAGAAACCTATCTGCAGGTCAGGAAGCAACAGTTAGAACTGGACATGGAACAACCGACTGGTTCCAAATAGGAAAAGGAGTACGTCAAGGCTGTATATTGTCACCCTGCTTATTTAACTTCTATGCAGAGTACATCATGAGAAATGCTGGACTGGAGGAAGCACAAGTTGGAATCAAGTTTGCCAGGAGAAATATCAATAACCTTAGATATGCAGATGACACCACCCTTATGGCAGAAAGTGAAGAGGAACTAAAGAGCCTCTTGATCAGAGTGAAAGAGGAGAGTGAAAAAGTTGGCTTAAAGCTCAACATTCAGAAAATGAAGATCATGGCATCTGGTCCCATCACTTCATGGAAAATAGATGGGGAAACAGTGGAAACGTTGGCTGATTTTATTTTTTGGGCTCCAAAATCACTACAGATGGTGACTGCAGCCATGAAACTAAAAGACACTTACTCCTTGGAAGGAAAGTTATGATCAACATAGACAGCATATTCAAAAGCAGAGACATTACTTTGCCAACAAAGGTCCATCTATTCAAGGCAATGGTTTTTCCAGTGGTCATGTATGGTTGTGAGAGTTAGACTGTAAAGAAGGCTGAGCACTGAAGAATGGATGCTTTTGAACTATGGTGTTGGAGAAGACTCTTGAGAGTCCCTTGGACTGCAAGGAGATCCAACTAGTCCATCCTAAAGGAGATCAGTCCTGGGTGTTCATTGGAAGGAATGATGCTAAGCTGAAACTCCAGTACTCTGGCCACCTGATGTGAAGAGCTGACTCATTTGAAAAGACTCTGATGCTGGGAAAGATTGAGGGCAGGAGGAGAAGGGGACAACAGAGGATAAGATGGTTGGATGGCATCACTGACTCAATGGACGTGAGTCTGAGTGAACTCCGGGAGTTGGTGATGGACAGGGAGGCCTGGTGTGCTGCGGTTCATGGGATCGCAGAGAGTCAGACACGACTGAGCGACTGAACTGAACTGGACTGAAACGCTCTTCTCCACACTGATCTTGTTTCAATGAAACCACATCGCTTTGTTTCCTAGTTCAAAACCCTCTGATGGCTTTCCATTCCAAGTAGGGCAAATTTCTCACCACACCGACAAGCAGTGGTGTGCTGGTGAATGCTGGACAATGGGCTCTCAGGGACGGGAGCCCTGATTTGCAACATTTGCTGTCTGCTGTGTATGTTCTCCGTCCACAGCCAGTTTCAAGCTTCTAACATGGCATCACTGAACAACAAGCGCTCCAGGGCCAGTCTGAGCTGGCTCCACCCCACACCACACCAAGGCCTCTCTGCCCTGGCTCCCTCTGCTGGATCCCTGGCCTTTTCTTGGTTCCTTGAACGTAACAAGCACATTCCTACCTCAGGGCCTTTGCACTTGCTCTTCCCTGTTTGGGATGTTCATCCACCAGATCTGTGCATAACTTGCTATATCTCCTCATTCAGTGCTCTGCTCAAATGTTACACAGAGGCCTTTCCTCATCAACCTGCCTAAGATATACAAACCCCCACCTATGCAAAGTCTCCCACTTTGACTCCCTTGCTCTGCTTTAGTTTTCTCTAAGGTCACCAATCACTGTCTGATAATAAATGATAGACTTATTTATACTTTAGGAGAAAAGGGTGGCAGGGGGTGAGATGGTTAGATAGCATCACCGACTCAATGGACCTGAACTTGAGCAAACTCCAGGAGACAGTGGAGGACAGGGAAGCCTGGCCTGCTGCAATCCATGGGGTTGCAAAGAATCAGCACAACTTAGTGACTGAAGAGTAACAATTTATATGTAGTTGTCTATGTCATCAGTGTAACCCGTAGGACAGGTCTGGCTCAAAGAAGGCACTCAGTAAATATTTGTTAGATCAGTAAATGAGTAGCTGCCTCTCCTCTACATATGATGAGCCCCATGTGAGGCCAGGGCCAAGCCTCATATGGTTCAGTGAAGGGACATGTGAAACTCCCACCAGCGTCGCAGGATGAGAGCCTTGAGTTATGAGCACCAGACCAGTTCTGGATGGGGTCCCAGGAGTCCAGGAAGGAACCAGCCTAGGCAGGGTGAGTAGGCAGAGAAAAATTGATCCCACGTGAGAAAAAACTACAAACTAAAATTCTGAAGTGCAGGGGAACACTAGTGAATAAAGTTGAGAGTAACATCCATCTATGAAAAGAGAATAAATTACAAATTAAAAATAGGCAGAAATGAAACAAAACCATTTAGAAACACTGGGAATCGGAAATAAAGTTATTGAAATAAACTAAAGAGACAGACTACATCTAGACTGGATGTGATAGAAGATAGGATGGCTTATTTGGAGGAGAAAACTGGGGATTTCACCCAGGATGCAGCAAGAGATCGAGAGATGAATTATGGGAACGAACAGTATAGATGTTAGAAGAGTTTTAACACAACAGATACGTTGCAGACACTGTTGGTGCCTGACCAACACCAGCAGTCACCTGAAAACAGAGCTGTGCAAAAGAACAGCTCCCTGCGTCTCCATTTGAGTGCATTTTCTGGCTGCAGGGGCATGCTGGCATAGGGGCAGGAAGAGTTAGCCCTAGAAAAGACCCTCAGGCAGAAGGGGACAGTAGTTCAAGGATAAACGCTCCGGCTTCCCTGTTCCTTGGTTGGGTAATTACACAGACCGCTTCATGTAGTTTCCCATAGGTCCCACAGCAGGGCAGAGTCTGTAGCTGAAAGGAAGGCTGAGAAGTGTAGTCTTTATTCCAAGTGGTCATGTGCCTAATTAAAAACCAGAGATTCTATTACTAAGAAAAAAGGGGGAAATGGACACTGAGAGATAACTGATATTCTATGCCCCAAGCAGTTAAGAGACATGGAATATCAGTTGGCAGACTGCTACGCAGGAGTTCCAGGAGAACAGAGGGGATGCGAAAGAAGCAAGATGAAAGAATAAAGGCTGAGAATTTTCCAGAATTAAAGAGAGATATGAGAGCTCAGATTCAGAGTGCATACTCCATGCTGAACAGAACAAATAAAAGTAAATTCACACCTAGCTGTGCTGTAGTGAAACTATAGCATATCAAGGGTAAAGGAAAAAACACAAAAGCTGCTACAAAGGAGCCCCAGATTCCTGGGACCCCATCCAGAACTAGGTTTCATGCTGATGAGTCTGGCCCTCATCCTCGATGCTGATGGGGGCGGTCACACCCAGTCACTGAGCCAGCATGAACCTTGGTCCTGGCCTCACACAGGCCTCATTTAGCCTTTTCTCTCTGAGGGAGCCAAAGTCCTGACTCCTAACTGCTCCCCCTGCTTCCGTACCCAGACTCGCAGCTTTCATGCTACAAAGCCCTTTGTGTGCCTGTTGCATTTCTTGTCCATTAAGATGTTTATCCTGGTTTGAACGTGGTTATTTCTGCGTTGAATTTCTCTTTTTATGTCATTTCTCTGAGTTTTGGGCTCCACAGGTGCTTCCCCAGTGGCTCAGAAGTTAAGAATCTGCCTGCATTGTAGGAGCCACAGGAGACATGGGTTCGATCCCTGGGTTGGGAAGATCCCCTGGAAGAGGGAGGGCACGGCAACTCACTCCAGTATCCTTGCCTGGAAAATCCCATGGACAGAGGAGTCTGGCAGGCTCCAGGGGGTCGCAAAGAGCCAGACATGATTGAAGCGACTTAGCACATATGCTAAGTTTAGTGCGTGTAGGTGCGATTCAGAACAAAGACCTACAGTACCATCTTGACCAGAAGCTTCTGGGCCATCTGAATCCCCGTAACATGGAGAGAGTCTGCCTGTGATAGGACCGTATTCAGCAGCTAGAAATGCAGATGTGGAAAGGAAGGAGTCTACCTCCCTAGATGCTTCTTTTTCCTTTCCAAGGAGACATAGGCCCTGGAGGACCCCCAGACACCCCTGACTAAAGCACACTGGGCCTCCCAGCCTCCCTGCCTCCCGGTTCACTGCGCCCTGACTCTCCCAAGTCATTCCATCATGGGGCTTCCTGCCAACACTCCACCTCAAAGGTCTCCACTGACGTGGGGCTTGAGGTGTTCACAGCTATATTTGAATTTCAACAAGGAACTCATAAAGATGTTTTCATCTTTGAAACGTACAGGAATGGAATTCAAACAGCGGAATGACAGGCTGTGTGTGGGGTCGATCGGCTGGGTCAGAGACATCACACCTGGCTGGCGGGGAGAGCTTTCTGGCGACAGGAGCTGTCCAACAGGAGTGGGCTGCTGTCACTGAGGGAAGTCAAGCGGGGGACGGCTGACCTTCCACTGGGCACCAGGTGGGGCCCTGGATGTGGGGAGGATTCTGGGAGAAGCAAAGGCAACTGCTCCACAAACCTTCCCATGCACTGAAAGCCATCACTAAAACGTTCTTACTGTTCTAAGAAGCCACACTGCTACTCTGAAAGCCAGCCTCCCTCCTCATCCTCATGAATTTCCAAAAGCACACCCTCCACTGCCACCTGTGCGCCCTGAGAACTGGGTGTCTCATTCCCCTTTTGGGGGTCTCATCTGTGGAGGAAAGAATTGGACTCAACCCTAGTGATTCTTAGAGGCTCCACCAGCAGAGGGAGCTCCGAGTCTAGGTGACGTGGGGCGTCCACATGGCTCCCGAGACCTTGGCCTCCTCCTCAGCCTCCTCCTCAGCCTCCTCCTCAGCCTCCTCCTCAGCCACCCCATGCGCCCCTCAGGTCTACCCACCTGTGTGACCCGCTCTGAAGAGGTGACCCCACCTGCCAAAGCGACTGCGCTTCAAAACCCGCGCTAACGTTAGTGTCTTACAGTTACCATAGCACTGAGATTTACTTTCTCTTCTTTTATAATTTAAAAATACTAACGGAATGCTGTTTTGGTCTGTGTTTTTAAGTCACAGCATTTTCTTCAATGCTACCACATTTGTGATGCCTTTAAATTTTACTCTAAAAGGTAAATACAATGCCAGAAAGACTTTCTTGGGGGAAAAAATGCATTTCCCCTTCCGATTGTGGTGGGGCTCAAAAACTTTTATAGCGTGATTGATAGCATATAACAGATTTTATAGCATGATTGGTGACATTTAAAAGGAGATCAGTCCTGGGTGTTCTTTGGAAGGGCTGATGCTAAAGCCGAAACTCCAGTCCTTTGGCCACCTCATGTGAAGAGTTGACTCATTGGAAGAGACTCTGATGCTGGGAAGGATTGGGGGCAGGAGGAGAAGGGGACGACCGAGGATGAGATGGCTGGATGGCATCACTGACTCGATGGGTGTGAGTCTGAGTGAACTCCGGGAGTTGGTGATGGACAGGGAGGCCTGGAATGCTGCGATTCATGGGGTCACAAAGAGTCGGATACAACTGAGCGACTGAACTGAACTGGACTGAAGGGACTTTTCTTAAGGGCCTTTTTAGCATCTATCTCCCTTACTGGCCCCAGCAGGTGAAGGTAAGGTTCCTTGCAGGTCAGTGTACTTGTGGCTATTTTGAGAAAGGAAGGGACTTCAAATTTATGGAGCACTATATGCTTCAGAAATAAAGCAGAAATTGATGTTTTTCTGGAACTCTCTTGCTTTTTCCATGATCCAGGAGATGCTGGCAATTTGATCTCTGGTTCCTCTGCCTTTTCTAAAACCAGCTTGAACATCTGGAAGTTCATGGTTCACGTATTACTGAAGTCTGGCTTGGAGAATTTTGAGCATTACTTTATTAGCATGTGAGATGAGTGCAACTGTGTGGTAGTTTGAGCATTCTTTGGCTTTGCTTTTCTTTGGGATTGGAATGAAAACTGACCTTTTCCAGTCCTGTGGCTACTGTTGAGTTTTCCAAATTTGCTGGCATATTGAGTGCAGCACTTTCACAGCATCATCTTTCAAGATTTGAAATAGCTCCCTGGAATTCCATCACCTCCACTAGCTTTGTTCGTAGTGATGCGCAAGGAGGTCCAACCAGTCCATCCTAAAGGAGATCAGTCCTGGGTGTTCACTGGAAGGACTGATGCTAAAGCTGAAACTCCAATACTTTGGCAACCTCCTGTGAAGAGTTGACTCAGTGGGAAAGACCCTGATGCTGGGAGGGATTGGGGGCAGGAGGAGAAGGGGATGACAGAGGATGAGATGGCTGGATGGCATCACCAACTCGATGGACGTGAGTTTGAGTAAACTCCGGGAGTTGGTGATAGACAGGGAGGCCTGGCATGCTGTGATTCATGGGGTCTCAAAGAATCGGACACGACTGAGCGACTGAACTGAACTGAAGTGAACTGATATGCTTCAGAGTGCTGTCTCTTGTAATATGTATGGGGATCCATTTTACAGATGAGAAATCTAGGCCCAGAGAAGTAAAGTGACTTGCTCGTAGCCACACAGCTGAAGGGCAGAGAGCACTACCCTCTCAGCCATACTCTCTTCAAATCCTCTGGTTGGTTTCTGTTCAGGCTTCTATTCTCCAGGAGGATTTCTGCTTATGCAAGAATTTCTATTTGGATTGTAACCCATAGGTAATTACATAAACTGTAGGTAATGACATGCGGTTTTCCAGTAGTCATGTATGGATGTGAGAGTCGGACCATAAAAAAAGCTGAGTGCTGAAGAATTGATGCTTTTGAACTGTGGTGCTGGAGAAGATTCTTGAGAGTCCCTTGGACTGCAAGGAGATCAAACCAGTCAATCCTAAAGGAAATGGACCCTGAATATTCATTGAAAGGACTGATGCTGAAGCTGAAGCTCCAATACTTTGGCCACCTGATGTGAAGAACTGACTGATTGGGAAAGACTGAAGATTGGGAAAGATTGAAGGCAGGAGGAGAAGGGGACGACAGAGGATTCTCAAGATGGTTGGATGGCATCATTGACTCAATGGGCATGAGTTTGAGTAAACTCTGGGAGTTGGTGATGGACGGGGAAGCCTGGTGTCTATCGTCCATGGGGTCTCAAAGATTCAAACAC
Source organism: Aepyceros melampus (assembly GCA_006408695.1). Taxonomy (NCBI): domain Eukaryota; kingdom Metazoa; phylum Chordata; class Mammalia; order Artiodactyla; family Bovidae; genus Aepyceros; species Aepyceros melampus. The sequence continues at coordinate 206,795 of SJXQ01001186.1, forward strand.
GACCGAGCAATTGAACTGACTGAATGATGTATTAGGGCTTCCCAGGTGGCTCAGCCGTAAAGAATCCGCCTGCAATGCAGGACACATGGGTTTGATCCCTGGGTCAGAAAGATCCCCTGGAGGAGGGCAGGGCAACCCATTCCAGTATTCTTGCCTGGAGAATCCCACAGACAGAGGAGGCTGGTGGGCTACAGTTCATGGGGTTGCGGAGTCCGACGCAACCGAAGTGACTTAGCATAATGACACTTAACACTTTGAGATAACTTTTCTGACTACAAGAATAATAATATGTGATCTGTTTCTTGCTAACTTTATTTGGGTAACTTTTTATGTCCAAATTATTACAGATTCATAGGAAGTTGCAGAAATCATACAAAGAGGTCACATGACCCTTTGCCTAGTTTCCCACGGTGTTGCCGTATGAAAGTCGGATACTGACAGTGCGTGTGTGCAGTCTGTGTCCTTTTATCACAGGCCCAGATTTCTGTAAGCACTGCTGCTCTCAAGGCAGAGAACTATTCCAGCACCACAAAGAAAGCTCTGCAGCTACTTGTAGAACCACTCCTATCCACTTTCCTCCCACGATCCCTCACCCCAGGCAATTATGACTCTTCTCCCCATTTCCACAATTTTGTCATTTCTAGGGTGTCATATAAATGGAACCATGCAGTAACCTTTGGAGACTGATTTTTTTTCACTCAGTGAAATGTCTTGAAATCCATCCAGTTGTTGCACGTCATGATAGTTGGTTCCTTTTTATTGTTAAGTAGTATTCCATCTGTGGACCATTTTTTTTTAATTGCAAATACAGAAAATATGCAAATGTTTATATACAAAATGTATACAGGAATAAAACCCCAAACACCCAGATTACAGTGGAGGTGGGGGAGGTCTCCTGACTTCCTTTTTGCCCAGATAACAGCCCAAGAAACCCGGGGCCGACTGTCTGCAGACGCGGAGGCCAAGACATGGAAGATGAGGCAGAGAGAGACGAGCCATCTACCCCAAGCCCTGCCGCTCCCTCTCGTCAGCTCTGCGGGACTCCATCTGGCTGCTGCTGACTCTCCCCTTGTGTCTCTGTCTCTTTTCTTTTTTCCCCTCTCTTTCTCCTCGCCCTGTGTGTCTCCATCTGTCTCTGAGTCATTCTCCCTCTTTTTCTCAAACCACAAAACATGGCTAAATGCAATTTCCATTGAGTGCAGAATCTTGTGTCTGTACTTCATTATTCTGTCTGGATTCGTACATGTTTTCAATTGCATAATTCCCCTCCTTCCTCATTTTCTCCCCAAGACTTTCTCCCACATAATATGAGCATTTGGGGGCCAGCTTTTGACAGTTCTGCCTTTGAATGCTGTAAAAAGTAGAGTGAGTGCCTCTTTCAGTCCTGCGCCACCAGGGAAGCTTGGTTGGCAAGTTCCCCGGGGTTCCTGCTGGGCTTTGTCCCTTAGGCCAGTCCTTGGGGAGGGAGGCCCCTTTATCTGCTCCTGAGAAGGCCAAGGCTTCAGCTGTAGCACTGGCCTTGGAAGAGCTCAAAGAGCATCCTGATGGCCAGCTCTAGACCTTCCACCTGCCGGTAACCACGACATCAGGTTCAAACTCCCCTCTCTGCTCTTTAGGGCCTTTAACATTTGGACTGAATCTATTCATTTATTCTTTCAGCTAGAAAGGCTGGGCAGTACACTAGCTTCTTGCTCCAGTAGCCATCACAGTTCTGAAACGGGTTGATAAATAATAACCTAAATATCTAACAAGAAGAGAGTAACTCAGTATGTTGTAAGATATCCTAAAGGAACAACAATTACAAAATCATTAAAAGTCATAGCTTGGAGAGTTTTCAGAGTAGGGCGATACTCATGATATGCTGTGACAGTCCTAATGATGTAAAGATACACAGGCATGGAAAAATGACTTCAAGAAAAGGCACCAGAGTGTTAACAGCTCTTATTTCTGGATTGTGGGATTATAGATGACTTTTAAAATTTTTCTTAATGTTTGCAATAAGCACATTTTACTTTATAATCAGAAACAAATATGCATTATTAAAACTACATGAACTCTGCTGGATAAAAAGTCATTTCCACAGCTTTCTGCTCAAGTGTTGGGAGGCTTCCGTGTCTATCCTCCCCCGGAACTCCGAGGGGAGGGCAGACCCCTGTCCAGGCATCTTTCCTCCGGCTCACGCCTCCACTGCTGTGCCAGGGGCGGGGGGCGGGAGTAGAGGTAAAGCGGTCTGCATTGTAACCCTGTGGCTGCCCTGTTCCCACCCCAGCTGTGGTGACAAATGGAGTTTGCAGAGTGGGCATGTCCTGCCTGATGTCTCTGCAACTCTGTGCATCGCACTTCTGAAGTCAGGTGCTGCCCCACTCCCCGGATGCCATGTCCTTGGTCCTCCTCAAAGTGGGTTAGACACCCCCCGTGGCCCCTGTGTACCCAGCACACACCCTTTAGAAGAGCAGCCATGCAGTCTTGACCTGGCAGCTGGGAGCTGGCAGGGGCATGAGCTTTCCAGACATATATAGGTAGCCCAGAGGGTCCCTGGTTCTAGTCCATTGTACTAGAAAGAACACAGAGCTCTAGAAATCCGCAACTCTGCCATGAACCCCTGCGTGAGAGGAGAGAACCCAAGAGAAGGCTCCCATTTGCCGTATGGAAAGTTACCTACAGTTGTGTGGGGCACGGTTTTTTGACCGTGGGATTTTTGAGCCAGTTCTGTGGGCAAGCAACTGTCACCTGTAGTCTGGCCGCCACAGGGGTGGTTTGGGGCTGGGTTCTGGAGCCAGTCTGCCTTGGTTCCTATCCTAGCTCCACCACCTTGGGCAAATTTCTTCCCTTCTCTGTGCCTCGGTTTCTCCAACTGAAAAGCGGGAATAATGAGAGTACCTACTTCCTAGAGTCATTGTCTAGGTTAAGAAGCTGATTCGTGCAAAGGCAGAGAACAGTGCCTGCCTCAGAATAGGCTGCAGTGAATGTTAGCTATTATTCTTATTATCCTGCCATGCGTTCATGGGGCATGGGAACATTTGACATCGGGGCCTCCCAGGAAGACCCAGATGTAAGTCTCTGTGATGAATGCCAAATGAGGATTACCAACGAAAAGCTCTGCCTCCAATCCATTCCTGAGTTGGGTGGGGTATAGAGAAATACAGGCTGGGCAGGGAAAATGGACCAGGCTTCTTCAGAAATGGTAGAATCCCAGCCAGAGTAGGGAGTCCATGCATGGGGGTGGAACAAGAGGTAATTTTCAATCTGTGCTTGCAATGCCTGTCCATGTACAGATGCTATTTTCTTATACCACCCTGCAGGGCAGATTCCCATTAGGTGAGGAAACTGAGAAGGCTCAGATTAGGCCGTGACTTGCTCTGTACCCTGCACTTGGGATGGTTGGAGCCGAGATTTGAATCCAGGGCATGCCAGCTTATGTGGACTTTTGCTGGCCCTTGCCTGGGCCAAGGAAGCCTCTGTTCCAGGGTAAGGGTGGGCAGGGCTGAGGTCTGAGAGGGGACACCTGGCAGGGAAACCCGGCCCCAGGAGTGGTGCTGGGCAGCCACAGGGGGAAAGAGCAGAAAGTAGGTCAGTTAGGCAGGAGACAGAGCGTGAAATTAACAAGCACATGGGGCTGGAGGAGTCACCTTCCAGGAGGGAGAGCAGGAAGAATACAGTCCCTGGGCGGGGTGGGGGTGGGGCAGAGAGTGCTGCAGAGCTGGAGCAGGTGGGGGAAGTAGGTTGCCCTACCAGTGTTTTCTTTCTCTGGCCTGACACTGGGGGGCAGGATGGGACAATGATGGGGCAGTGGGAGGGTAGAGAGTGGCAGGTGGGGTGCCAGATACAGGCTCCCTGAGGGCAGGACCCTGTTTGCTTTCTTCGTGGCTGACGGATCCTTTTTTTTTTTTGGCTGCATCGGGTCTTGGTTGCAGCACGTGGGTTTTTCTGTCGCATGTGCCAGTTTAGTTGCCCTGCGGCATCCTTGACCAGGGCTCGAACCTGCCTCCTCTGCATTGGAAGGCGAGTTCTTAGCCACTGGACCGCCCCCCCTCCCAGGGAAGTCCCCATGGCTGCCAACTCTCGCTGCCTAGGACAGTAGCCGCATACAATGAGCATTCTGAATGAATATCTGTTCAGAAATAGCTCTGCTATGTATGCTATCAGTGACTAGGGGAAATACGGCTTTTGTTCCTTGTTGGTACTGAGGAGCTTCACCAGAATTTGGTAGCATTTGCTGAGTACCTGTTGTGTTCTAGCCCCAAGCTAGGTGCTGGGGACACCAGCATGTACAAGATACATGTCTTCCCTTACAAACTTCACCATCCAATGGAAAGACAGGTTAGCAAACGATCGTAATACTATGTGCTAAACCTGAAGACGCATAGTTGAGACACAGAGAAGAGACCGTTCTGCTGGGAGTGTGCTCAGAGTACAGCTTCTTAGAGGAATGACTCAACAGGTGGATGGAAGGTTGAGGACAGGCCCATGTTATGACTTTCATGGGTCCTAGGCACTTTTGTCTTCGTGGGCCTCTTTCTACACACACACACACACACACACACACACACACACTCTCTCTCTCTCACTCATGTGCATGCATGAACAAATGCCAAGTAAGCACTATTTTTTAAAACTATATATTTATTTGGCTGCACAAGGTCTTGGTTGTGGCACACAGGATCTTTGATCTTAGCTGTGACATGTAAGATCCAGTTCCCCTACCAGGGATCGAACCCAGGTCCCCCACATTGGGAGCATGGAGTCTTTAACTAACAGATCACCAGGGAGGTCCCTATATTATTAAAATTAAATAATGCACAAATGATGCCCACACACGTACAATTTAAACAGTGTATTTTCTGACCTTGCCGGCATAAACACAAATTATTAATGCTACATATTAAAGCATTTTCTTTGACCTAAAAGTTCATTCATTTCCTTCTCATTTTAAGAGAAGTGAAAACATTTCCGTGGATCCCTATACGTGCTGTCCCTGTAAGACATGACGGTGCCTGCTGTGCCTAACAGACCAGCTGGTCCAGGTTGAGAAGGACTTGGCTCAGCTCACCAGACAGGCAAAGCACGCTCAGTAGAAGAGCAGCTCATGCTCACAGAGGAGCACTTTCCAGCAGGAGCACGTTGTCCTGTGAGGTGGGACACTGAGTGTTTGGAAAGACTGGCAGGAGCTGGAATAGGAAATGTTGGGTGGAGGCACACAGGCTGGAGGCCCTGTTATGCGCATGTTCAGCTCAGGCTTGAAACAATTGTAGAGGTTCTGGAATAGGGCTCAGAGGTCGCCAGTGAGACCGGCAGATTTCTGAACCTGGATTCCAGAAAGCCCTGTTGGGAATGATGATGGGTGCTGGCTAAGGTCTCTCCCAGCTCTGGGGACTCCCCACCTGCATGGGCTAGGGCAAGGCCAAGGGGCTGGGGTGGGACAGGGGGAGCAGTGAGAATTCAGTTGGCTCCTAGTTTCTCTCCACAGGGCAATTTGGGGGGCCTTTGGGCTGGAGCGACTTTCTAGAATTGTTTTCTAGCGACGGGCTAGAACTGCTTCTGAACCCTGACAGGAGGGACACAGAGTGGTCTGGTGGAGAGGCCATGGGCTCTGATAAGAGGCTGACCAGAGCTCAAATCACAGAGGTGCCACCTATGAGCCAGGTGAGCCTGGACACCAGGCTTTGCATTGCGAGTCTTGCTCGGCTCCTTTGGAACAGAGGATGTAGGGCTGTTACAGGGATCCCATGGGGTCCTTACAAGGCTAGGACGGGGCGCAGACACAGAGGGGGCTCCTTCAGGAGAATCAGTGAGCACACGCTTGTTCTGTCAGTGTTCACAGAAAGCTTCCGGGAGCCAGAGGTTATGGCAAGTACCAGGGATGTGGCAGAAACCGCACGGGCACTGCTCTGCTCCCAAGGATCTGCTTCTTCACCCTGCACATCTTCTCGAATCATCGTGGCCTGTTGCTCATCTGGGCCAGATCCTGCTCCTCCAGCATCCCACTGGCTGTGGCCCAATTAGGGCTATGGTTGACAGAGAGTTTCCAGGAAGCCATCCTCTCCAGTAGGGCCCCTGAAACTGAAGACTCTCCACCCAGCCAATCTGTCACCTTCAATAGAAGATTGTTCTATGTCTGTTCAGTACTTTACACGTGTTCACAAAGCCCAGTAGGGGCTGGTCAGGGATTGTGCTCCTGGTTTACAGATGAGGGAGGGAGGAGAGGGGATATATCCCAGGACACAGGGAGTGAGTAGAGAGCTAAGACTGGAACCCACGTTGGTCTGATTCTAAAGCCCAGGGCCAGCTCTGATTCAGGTGTGATTGTGGTCTGTGACCCGAAGGGAAAAATGGCCGCATGGGTAAAGGTGGTTTGAGCCCCTTCTCCTGGGGCCTTCTGACCTCCAGCCCCATCAGCTCTGCCAGCGAGAAGGAGGGTGGGGCCTGCAGGGTGGAGTCAAGGGTTTTAAATGATACCCTCCCAGAGTCAGGGCACCCAGAGGTTCCTGGTGTGGTCTTCATCCATCGGCAAACACTTCTGAGTGGCCTTACGTGTGCACAGTGGACACTGGGTGTGCAGAGGAGAACCTGACACTTCTTGCCCTCCAGGAGCTCACAGGTTCCTCGCCATGGCACTCTTGACACTTGAGGCTGGACAATTCTCACGGGAGGCTGTGCATTACAGGGTGTGTGGCAGCATCTCTGGTCTCTACTCACTAAATGCCAGCACGTGTGCATGCTCAGTCACTTCAGTCGTGTCTGACTCTTAGTGACCCCATGGACTGTAGCCCGCTAGACTCCTCAGTCCATGGGAGTCTCCAGGCAAGAATACTGGAGTGGGCTGCCATGCCCTCCTCCAGGGGATCTTCCTAACCCAGGGATCAAACCCGTGTCTCCTGTGTCTCCTGCATTGCAGGCAGATTCTTTACCACTGAGCCACTGGGGAAGCTTCTAACATCCTCCTCAATGTGACACCAAAAATGTCTCCTGGCACTGCCAAGTTCCCCCTGGTTGGGAACCACTGGCTTAAGGAGAGGGAGGCTGACATATCAAGGCCGTGTGCTGGCTGCTATGCGAGAGGTGAGCGGGAGTGCCTCTGACCCAGAGACAAGAAAGGCTTCTGGGAAACCGGAGCTGACGGTGCAAGGCCAAGGTCGTGCAGCAAGCGCCCAGGATCCCTGCGTCCTGCTCTGTGCTTCCCTCCCGGCCCCCTCATGGCTCCTCTAACCCGGGCTCCTCTGACACAAGTGCTTCGGCTCTGGGAAGCAGCCACACTGGTCTGAGCAGTCTGGCTTTCTCGGTCCCCACTTGGTCTCATGGTCCTGCTGTCGAGTGGGTGCCCCATAAGCTTTCACACATGTTAAGAAAGACTCAACTGGCCCCTTGGGATAGCCCTCCGCAAGCTGACTGGGTGGCCACTTAAGTACTGTGCTTATGCTAAGAACAACTCTTCAACAAGTGCTTCAGCATAAGCACTTCCAGGTCCCTGGCTCCCTGGGAGTTGCTGAAACGTGGGAAGGAGAAAGCTCTGCGGCCTGCGAGCTAGCACAGCACACTGGGCTTGCCCAGCTCGTCCCTGGAAGCAGCTGTGTGACCACCCAGATGTAAGCCCTTCCTTCTGCGGAGCTTCTGCTTCCTCATCTACCAAGCGGGCACAGCCACCTCCCCACCCAGGCTCCTCCCAGTGTTACCTTTGGGGGTAACATTGTTTCCTGGGAAAACCTTTAATAGGAAAGTCTTCTCATGTTCACTGTTGTCTAAGTTTACAAGAGGCAACACAGGGTCGGTGTCCTGGTTTTGTTCTTTCTTTTAAAAATTGTGATTTGAATAGTCATCCACACATTTAACAGATTTATTGAGCCCTGACTGTATGCCAAGAACTCAGCAGCGGATGCATGCAACAGGAGAAAGGCTGAGAGGAGTAAGTCAGGTGTGTTAGGTGGTAACAGAATGCAAGAGGAGAGAAAACAGAATCATGTGGGAAAGGTGGGGTGGGAGTTGGGGGGAGGTTGTAATTTTAGGTAGGGAAGACACCTCTGGGAGGTGAGATTTGAGTAAAAACTCAAAGGCAGTGAGAGAGCAGGTTATGCCAATGTCATTCCAGATGGAACATCAGACCCTGCACCCAGATGTTTGGAAGCAGGAGACCAACGTGGTGGTGGGGAAGGCATCCAAGTGGCCTGCTCAAGGCTGCTGTGGACTTTGGCTCTTCCTCCAGGCTGGAGGCCAGTGCTGGGTTCTGGTGGAGGAGCGACGGGACTGCTCTGAAGGACTTGCTGAGACCAGACCTGCCTGGAATCAGGTGTTTCTCATACTTTGTTGCTAATCCCCAAAGAACCCAGTTTACAAAGTTCATCCCACCTCGCAGGTAGTTCAGAGCTTCTTAGACGGGGTGGGGGTGGCTTGGGATGGTCCAGCTGAGCCCCTGACAGAGCCAGGATTTGACCCCCACTCTGTCTGACCCCCAGGGTTCCTCCAGACCATTTCACAGCCCATGGCCAGACCCCACTCCATTCTAAGGGTCACAGCGATTTAAGACTATTTCTGCCCCACTAAAGATTGGGGGCAGGAGGAAAAGGGGACGACAGAGGATGAGATGGCTGGATGGCATCACCGACTCAATGGACGTGAGTCTGAGTGAACTCCGGGAGTTGGTGATGGACAAGGAGGCATGGCGAGCTGCGATTCATGGGGTCACAAAGAGTCGGACACGACTGAGCGACTGAACTGAACTGAACTGAAAGAGGGTTTGTTGAAGACTTACTCATCTCTTCTGTGCTAATGGTCACTCCACCCAGACATGCCGTTGGGAAAAAAAGAGAAAAAAAGACAAAAAGAGCTTGCTAGAATCAGGAGGCTGGCCGGAGCTCTGGTTTGGACTCTGCCACATGGTTGCTACTTGACCTTCTTAGTTTCCTGGTCTTGAAAAATCCCTGACCTGCCCTCCTCAAGGCAGCAGTGAGGACAGAGAAGACAGATAAGATCAGGAGCAGCTCTGATAGACAGACCGGGAACCCCCACATCCGGTCTGCCTCCCTCCGCAAAGCTGCAGTGGAGGCAGAGTGCCCCTAGGTGGCGCAGTTTTCCTAATATGAACCCCAGCTGCTGCTGCCAAAGCGGGTAGGAAGATTTGGGGGAGACGGAGGGGCAAAAATGATACTGGAGATCAACGAAGTGGGAGTTTGAGGTAGGATTCTGCAGCTGGTGATCTCTGCTGTTCTTCCAAAGGGTGCCATGGGAGTTCGCGGGCGGGGAGGCCCAGCACCCGTCCTGCTATGAGAACCTGGAGGCTGCAGCCCTTGGGGTCGTGGGTGGAAGAGCTGAGGGTGTGTGCATCCTTTTCTTGTCCAGATGAGGAAGCTGAAGGCTGGAGAGGAGGGGGCTTGACTAGTCACCCTAGAAGTCAGGGACAGAGCTGCTGCCAGCTGGTTCCTCTAATGATTGAATGCCCCCTGGTAGGACCTTTGATGAAAGCCTGTAGTGCACCTCCGGGGTGGCCTCCACCCCTCCCAGCATTTCTTCCTGGGCTGGCCCTCCTTCCTCTACCTCCGTGGATGTTCTCAGGAAAGGCTGGGAGAGCAATCTTTAGCTCCTCTTATAAAAGGTTTGGTCTCTGGGTAGTAGAAGGACACTGGCCAAGGGGCAGGAGTCTTGGGCAGGAGCTTGTCGCTGCCTTGGGCACATGGCTCTTCTCGCTCTGCTTTCTATGCTCTTATCTGTAAAGTGGGGTGGGACGGAGAGAGAAGGTTGGGCTGAATATGGCCAAGGTCAGTCTCTAAGTGGTACTGGAGGCTTCACTTCTGTCCATCAGGGAACAGGTCAGGGAGGGAAGGGCTCCATTTCTCTCATTTAAGAAACATGGGGGAGTGGACTGGGTGATGTGTCGTCTTGGCTCGGATGTCTGGCTTGGCAAGGTTGAGAGGTGGTCACAGAGACCAGAAGCATCCCCTCGGAGATGCCAACACATGCTGACCACCTCCATCCTGGGAGGTCATGTCTTCTTCCCTCAGTGGCCTCCGGGAGTGGCCCTGCAGACTGGGACTGTGGGCTCCCCAGCAGGACCACCCTCCTTCAGAGATAGTTCTGGAGACATGAGGAAGAGAAGCTCTTCCTCCCCTTCATGGGGCTGAAACCCATCTATGTATCCAAAGGGTGTTCCTTCCGGAGCTTGATTACTAACCGCCTGGCTCCCTGGTCAGACAAGCCTCTCAGTGACCTTGGACTCTTTCCAAAATCAAATCTTCCTTCAAAGGAAACAGGAGGTTGGTCACCACTGAAGAAATTCAGAGAATGACAGCTGGAGGGAAGAGTTTGGGGGGAGGTCAAGACGCACTGATTCATTGTCAGCCAGCCCGGTGAAGGCCCTTTCCCATATATTAGTTAATTTAACTCCATTAACCACAAACTAAGTATGACAGTTCCCTGTTTTCGGATGAAGAACCACTGAGGACATAAGTAATTTTTTCCACAGTTGCACTGTTAGGGAATGCAGGTGTGGGGATCCGTCCAGGTCTCTGAGTCCACAGCCCACCCTGGTGTCACTTGAAAACACTGAGGGGTAACAGAGCCAGGGTCAGCAGGCTTGGACACTGGCCCCAACATTTTACGGTTAAGTGGCAGCTAACCTTGATAGTATTTTATAGTTTCCAAGTGTTAGTCATGCAGAATCTTGCTGATTCTCAGGTCAGCTCATTGCACAGATGAGGAGACTGAGACTTGTGTGCGTCTAGTGGCCTACCCAGCCGCGGTCACCCAGTGGCTGGGCTGGCTTTGGATTAGGTCTTCTGCCCCTTTGGTGTCTGCGCAACTCATAAAGAAAGCTGATTCTTTGACAAGTCAAGCTTCTTCTCTTGGATTCATTTTTCCAGTCTGTGACAATAAAGGATTGGATCAAATTATTAATAGTAGGAAATTAGTAGTTTCCAGACCCTTTTATTTTTTTAAAAATTGTGGATTCATAGAATTTTGCAACTTAAAATTTTGTCCCATAAGAATGCTTTAAAAAAAAAAAAAGAACATTTTACCTTCAAAAAGCTAGGAAGATATAATCTTACAGCAGGGAGAAAAACAAAACAAAACAGAATTCCTCTAAGGAATTAACTAAGTTATGTTTAGCCTAACACCTTGAGGAGCCACTGGAGTAACACCCATTAGTTCTCTGGGCCTGGCTAGAGTAGGTTGGAAGGGAAATGGAACCAGAGTAATTTTCTACAAAAGAAGTGGTTTATAGTCAGCGGTTTGGAAGCACGAGCAAACTGGTGACCTCACGTGGAGAGGCTGAATGGAGGAGTCTAGACCCAGAGCAGGGGACTCGAGCTCCAGAGACCACTGCTGAAAACTCCCTGCATGGGAACCACAGACCGGCCAAAGCTCCCCAAGGAGAGAGATGTCTAGTACTTGATTTCAACCAGCAGGTGCCTGGTCTCCTGTACCAGTCATCCCGCTGATATCCCAGACCTCCCACCAAAGTGGCCTTGCTCAACTCATGGAACCCTGGCAGTTGAATGTTAGAGGTCCCCTGGTTAGGGTCCTTGGAGTCCAGTAGACCTGAGTTTGAGGCCTAGCTCCATCACTTGGCAGTTACACAAGTGCTCTCAGCTTCAATTTCCTTTTCTGTGAAATGGATATAATATTCCTGCCTTGGAGGTAGCCATGAGGAGTAAGTGGGACCATGAACTTAGCCTAGTACTTGCTACTTAAGTCCTCAGTAATTAGCCACTAGCTGCCTACTGTCATTAAGCATGGTTATTTGCATATTTCCAATTTTATTTACTGTTGGAGGTTTTTGTTCAGGGAGGGGCTCGGCTTTTGCTGCTCTTCAGTCCAGCCAGGATCAGGCAGGAGTATCATCTGGAAACGGGGCGGGAGATGGGGTATCACCTTCCGCCCCAGTCCTTCCTGCTTTTTCAAGGCTGAGTGCTCTCTGTGTCTGAGAGTCCACTCCCTTGGCAATGACAGCATCTCCTCCCAGGGCCGAGCCCAGAGGGCAGGGCTCCCGCCAAGGACAGGCTGAGGGCTGGCAGGGAGAGGCAGAGGAGAGGGGGAGTGAGCAGGAGGAGATACGAAGAGGAAGGAGAGGAGCCTCCAGACTGACAGTCAGTCACAGAGGCGGAGGGTGGAGTGCGCTTGCACGCGTGCATGAATGCGTGACCACACTCGGGCGTCAGGTAGCAGGTGCATGTGGTCGGCGTGTCTGGGCGTGACTGTGTTTGAATGAGTGTGCGGACACGTTAAGGTATGAGCATATCAGCGTGTGACTCTGCACGTGAGTGGCTGGCAATGTGTGTGTGTGTGTGTGTGTGTGTGTGTGTGTGTGTGAGGAGTTCACATGCATGTGTGCCTCGGGTCAGCGTGGGCAGGCTGGGGTAGAGAGTGAGGCTGACTGCATGACCCTCTTAATGGGTGTGGGAGGAGGCTCTGTCCTGGAAAAGAACAGGGCTCAGTGTAGGAGGGGCCCTGACACATGGGAATGTCTACAAGGAGGGACTTCCCTGCGGGAGCCCTGAACTCCCCACTCACCTCACCCCCACAAATGCCTGTGTCCCCCCC